>JAEOAD010000013.1:44645000-45034724 GCA_036365145.1 Orientallactaga sibirica
GAAAGGAAATTTGCTTCATTTCTCTTTGTTTGACATTGATCTTAAAACAAAAGTTAATGGCCACTGGGATGACCCAAAAGGCAACATAGTGCTGAGAAGAAGGGATGGAGGGATGCCCAGCACTGAAATACCTCTGTCACACCCTCCAAGGCTCAGGGACCATTGCGGAAGAGGGGGCAGATAGAATGGAAGAGCTAAAGGAAGGGTATGACTCCTTGCAATGCAACCGCCCAGACAGAAATTGGCCTTGATATCCATGACCTTGCAGTGCCTAGCTATACCTTCGCAAGACCCTCAAAAATAGAAAAAGATGATGACATCAAATTAAAAGAGAGACTAATGGAGAGAGGGAGGGGATATGATGGAGATTGGAAAAAGTGGAATGGGGGAGGGGACGGAAATATCATGTGTTTTTGTATGTAAATATAGAAATTGTCATTAAAAATAATAATTAAAAAAAGTTAATGGCCAACAGAGTTAGAGGGAGATTGGCAACTATATGATATATTCATATACCAATTTTTATTTTGTTTCAACTTGATGTTACAATGTTTTATAAGCATTGAATTAGGGTGGATATATAATTTAAAAAATATTTTATTTTTATTTATTTGAGAGGGGGTAGAGAGAGAGAGTATGAATGAATGGGTACACTAGGGCCTCTAGCCACTACAGACTCTAGGTGAGTGCACCACCTTGTGCATTTGGCTTACGGAGGTCCTGGGGAATTGAACCTAGGTCCTTTGGCTTTGTAGGCAAGCACCTTTACTGCTAAGCCATCTCTCCAGCCTGGGTGGATAATTTTAAATGACTCTTTGAAATACGATCTTCCTCAAACTTCTTGGCTCAGACAGTCTCTCTGCTTCATCTTTCTGAATAGCTAGGATGGCAAATATGGATGACTATACCTGGGTTTTCCTTCTTGTCGGGACAGGGTTTCATAGTATAACCCATAGTAACTCAAATTGATATCTCCTGCCTCAGCCTCTGAAGTTCTGGAATTACTAGTATGTGCCACCATGTTTGGCAGTGACCATATTTGTTATGTTCATTTATTCCTGCATTCTAAAATCTTTCATTATCCATACCACATGGGTCTAATGCTGTTACTATCTAGAAACTTTTTCTTTAAAAAATATTTTCATTTGGAAAGAAATTTTTACATGTCTGTAATCCTAGCATTTGGGAGGTGGAGACAGGAGGATCAGAAGTTCAAGATCATTTTAAGTCACATTGAAAGTTTAAGGCTAGAAGGCTGGGATGTAGCTGAGTGGTAGGGTGCTTGCGTGGAATGCACAAGGCCCTGGGTTTAGTCCCTAACATTGCAAAAGATAAAGCCCAAGGCCAGCCTGGGATACCTAAGACCCTATCTGAGGGGAAAAAAGGAAAAAAGATCTGTGGCCTCATTTTCATTTGTGATCTGTCTCTTCAAATGTTAAATACAAATAATCAAGTTTATTTTGAATAGCTTAAATACTTTATGTGTACTCTAACAGTATAATAAATATTGACTAATTTTGCTTTCTGTATATGTATTTGCAGTCGTGTCGATTAGGTCAGCACAGACCTATTTCAAGACTGTTGACAGATGGGATCATGAGAGTGGGATCTACCGCATCAAAGAAACTGTCAGAGAAGTTGGTAGCTGAATGGTTTTCTCAGGCAGCTGATGGTAACAATGAAGCTTTTTCTAAACTCAAGCTTTATGCACAAGTCTGCAGATACGACCTAGGTATTTAGTTTGCATTTATTATATAAGGGCACTGTTAGCAAGGGTTGTTGGGCTTACACCTCTGTTTGTAAATAAAATCTTAGTAGCTCATGCCTTTAATCCCAGCACTTGGGAGGCAGAGGTAGGAGGATCGCTGTGAGTTCAAGGCCACCTTGAGACTACATAGTGAATTCCAGGTCAGCCTGAGCTACGGTGAGACCCTACCTCAAAAAACAAACAAACAAAACAATCTCAGTAGACTAAAGTCACCTCCATTGACTTACATGTTCTCTCTCTATGTGCTCTAAAATCAGAGCTAAGTAGTTGTGGCAGAGACAGGTTCCAAAGTTTAAAATGTTTACCATTTGATTGCATAAAAAGTTTGCTGACCCCTTACATAGTGATCTTCTCAGAAATTGTGTGTTATAAATATTTCCTGTTGCCTCTGTAAGGTCTTTTGTTCCATTCACATTAAGATTTGTTATAATTTAGAGGCAAAATAATTTTTAGGTAACCTCTATAAGACTAAAATATTTTCTGTAGCTAAAAAAGTGACTTATTCAAAACTTTGGTAATTAAATATCAGTGAACCTCCTTTACATTCAATCCAAAGAGATGCAGTACCAAATTTTTGAATTTAATCAATTCTTCTTCTTCCTCTTCCTCTTCCTCCTCCTCCTTCTCCTCTTCTTCCTCCTCTTCCTCTTCTTCCTCCTCTTCTTCTTCCTCTTCTTCCTCCTCTTCTTCCTCTTCTTCTTCCTCTTCTTCCTCCTCCTCCTCCTCTTCTTCAAAGTAGACAGTATTTTTACAACTTGTGATTTAGGAACACTTTTAATGGCTTAATGAAAAATTGGTCAATATTGCTATTCACATTTAATTTCTTCTTAGGAAATAGAATTCTATTACATTTGCAGAGTAATTGTTTTTCCAAGATAGGGTCTCACTCTTGCCCAGGCTGACTCCTGGAACTCACTCTAGTCCCAAACTGGCCTCAAACTCATAGCAATCTCCTATCTTTGCCTCCCTAGTGCTGGGATTAAAGATGTGTGATACTATGCCTGTCCTCAAAGTATTTTTTTTTATATTTGTATAAAAATACTGGTTAAAAAAAAAAAAACTAAGCCGCGCGTGGTGGCGCACACCTTTAATCCCAGCATTTGGGAGGCAGAGGTAGGAGGATCGCTGTGAGTTTGAGGCCACCCTGTGACAACATAGTGAATTCCAGGTCAGCCTGGGCTAGAGTGAAACCCTACCTTGAAAACCAAAAAAAAAAAAAAAAAAACTGGTTTAAACCGGGCGTGGTGGTGCACACCTTTAATTCCAGCACTTGGGAGGCAGAGGTAGAAGGATTGCTGTGAGTTCAAGGCCCCCTGAGACTACATAGTGAATTCCAGGTCAGCCTGAGCTAGAGTGAGAACCTATTTCGAAAAACCAAAAAAAAAAAACCAGATTTATTTTATAGTTGTGTTTCAAATTTGTTTCTTTGGTTTCTAGGAGAAAATAAAAAGCTAGTGCATGTCATACTGTTAGTATGCAATTTAGGGGAGATAATTTCTAAGAAAATTTAATTGCTAAAGAAAAATAAAAAGCTAACTTACTTATATGGTAGAACAAAAAAGAAAATCAGTAAATTAATTAATAACCTATTTTTGTTTTAGGTCCATATCTTGCTTCCCAGACATTGGACAGCACTCTTCTTTCACAGCCTAACTTAGTTGCTCCTACAAATCAGTCTTTAATTTCACCTCAGGTGTCAAATACTGGAAATGCTAATACTCTTTCTGCCACCTTAGCATCTGCAGCAAGTAGCACTATGACAGTGACTTCAGGTGTTACCATATCCACTTCAGTTGCCACAGCTAATTCAACTTTGACTACAACTTCATCTTCATCATCCTCTAGTCTGAATAGTGGAGTGCCATCAAATAAACTACCTTCATTTCCACCCTTTGGCAATATGAACCCTACTGGTACAGGATCCATGCCCGCACAAGCAAGTGCAGTTCAGAGTGGACAGCCTGGAGGGCAGCAGTCGTCAGCTCTCCAGACAGCTGGGATATCAGGAGAGTCACCTTCACTTCCCACTCAGCCTCATCCTGATGTGTCTGAAAGGTACCTTCAAAAATACTAGTATTTGGGGATAAAGGATGGCTCAATAGGAAAGTGTGTTCATAGCCTGCTGGAAACCCTGAATTCAATTTCCAGGACTCCTTGCCCCCAAAATAAGTAAAAGGAATTGATCTTTGTGGAAATATAAAAACTATAGTGTGCCCCCCCTTTTAAATTAGGTAGTTGTTAATGAACTTTTTTGTTTGTTTGTTTTTTTGAGGTAGAGTCTCACTCTAGCCCAAGCTGACCTGGAATTCACTATTTATTCTGAGGGTGGCCTCAAACTCACAGTGATCCTCCTACCCCTGCCTCCTGAGTGCTGGCATTAAAGGCGTGTGCCACCACACCCAGCATAAAATGCTTTTTGATTTCATCCTATTTTTATTTATAGAGAGAGAAAGAGGCAGAAAGAGAGAGAGGGAGAATGAGTATGCCAGGGCCTCCAGCCATTGCAAATGAACTCCAGATACATGTACCACCTTGTGTATCTGGCTTATGTGGGTCCTGGGAGGAATAGAACCTGGGTCCTTTGGCTTTGCAGGCAAATGCCTTAACCGCTAGGCCATCTCTCCAGTCCTTGAATATTTTTTGTATAAAATTTTTAATGGGTTGTTTTAAGTTTATAACTTTTTTGTTTTTATTTATTTATTTGAGAGCGACAGTTAGGCAGAGAGAGAAAATGGGTGCACCAGGGCCTCCAGCCACTGCAAACGAACTCCAGATGTATGCGCCACCATGTGCATCTGGCTTTCTTGGGTACTGGGGAATCAGGCCTCAAACTGGGGTCCTTAGGCTTCAAAGGCAAGCGCTTAACCACTAAGCCATCTTTCTAGCCCCATCATTTTTTTGTTTTGTTTTGTTTTGTTTTGTTTTTTTGAGGTAGGGGCTCTCTCTAGTCCAGGCTGACCTGAAATTCACTCTGTATTCTCAGGGTGGCCTCGAACTCAAGGCGCTTCTCCTACCTCTGCTTCCCGAGTGCTGGGATTAAAGGCGTGCGCCACCACGCCTGGCTCCCATCATTTTTTTTTAAATTACATATTTTTGCATGTATGTATGAGTGTGCCAGTGCTTCTTGCCACTGCAAACTAATGCCAGATGCTTGGACCACTTTTTGTATCTGGGTTCTGTGGGTGGCTTGGGAGTTGAACCCAGGCCAGCAGGCTTTGCAAGCAAGCACCTTTAACCACTGAGCTATTTTCCCAGCCCCCTTGTTTTTATGGTTTTTCAAGGTAGGGTCTCACTGTTGCCCAGATTAGCCTTAGGCTCACGGTGATCCTCCTACCTCTGCCTTCTGAGTGCTGGGATTAAAGGTGTGAGCCACACCTGGCTTCCCAGCCCCTTTTTATAAATGTTTTTATCATAGACTCTCAGAGTTAGAGGTAAGATAGTTTGAGTCTGTCCTATGACATAATCAAGTAGATTTAGAGATAGGAAATGGTATTTATGTTCTACTTTCTTTGAGACAGGGTCCCTTGCCACTACAGATGAGTCTAACTGACAAGTGGTTTTGCATGGGTTCTGGGGAATTCAATCCAGGCCAGCAGGCTTTGCAAGCAAGTGCCTTTAACTGCTAAGCCAACTCCCTAGCACCTGTATTTTTACCCCAGGGCCTTCATGCTAGGTCAACCTCTGGTTCAGAGGCTTGATAATGTTATCAAGGTTTGAATGTCATCTTGGTCTTTCTCTGCTTTGTGATTTTTGGGGCATGTTCTAAGTACTTTCCAGCCTGCATCCTTATCTACAAACTGGAAGTAATATAATGGATAGTAAGTGCTTTATACAATGCTTTCTAGTTTTAATATAATGACTTCAATGATGGTAACAACTCTCATTCCTTTTATGATGCAGGTATTGGTGTAATCCCTTTTGATTTATGGGTTAGGTTGATCTGAGCTTAGCTGTATTTGTTAGCTACTCAGAATACAGTTGTGCCCAAAATCACACTCATAAATATGGGTAAAAAGAAACTTTTACCCAGATTGGTCTATGTACCAGAAGTAGCCAATTAGATTTGTGATTAAAAAAATAAAATAGCCAGGCATGGTGGCACATACTTTTAATCACAGCACTCGAGAGGCAGAGGGTAGGAGGACTGCCGTGAGTTTGAGGCCACCCTGAGACTACATAGTGGATTGCAGGTCAGCCTGGGCCAGAGACCCTACCTTGAAAAACCAAAAATAATAATAACAAAATAAAATCACCCAGCAAAAGATGAAACTTTTTTACTACTGAACTTATAATGTATGAAATTAATGTGTATATAGTCTAAAAATGTACTGGAACATTGAATAGATAAGGAAACTTGGTTTCTTGATGGGCTAACTCTATGTCCTGTCAGCTTCATGGTTTGGGGTAGACACTGAGATGTGTCTCAGACCCTTTGTCTCAGTTTTCTTTCCTGAGTGTTAAGCTCTCTCTCATGTCTAATAATGTATGGTTTTAAGAAGTCCATCTCCCTCCTCCCATCCATCCATCCATCCATGTATCAATCTATTGTCCATCTATCAATCATGTTACCTTTTATTTCACTTTGAAATGGTGTGTATAAAGTTTATGGTTCTCTATGGGCAGAAAGAAATATCCTTGTTTTTTCAGTGAGGCTTTCTGATACCTTGTACCAATAGAAGGGGGTGGGGGATGTAAGAACCTGCTTAGATGCTACTCCAAGCAAATACAATACAACTTTTAATCTTATTTCTAATTTAAATTTTAGCACAATGGATCGAGATAAAGTGGGAATCCCCACAGATGGTGATTCACATGCAGTTACCTATCCACCTGCAATTGTTGTTTATATAATTGATCCTTTTACATATGAAAATAAAGATGAGAGCACTAACTCTTCTAATGTCTGGACTTTGGGGCTACTTCGGTGTTTCTTGGAAATGGTCCAGACTCTTCCTCCTCATATCAAGAGTACTGTTTCTGTACAGGTAAGAATTTGATATTTTAGAGGCTTCAGATGATACTTGTGTATATACAGATTAAATATTTTTGCATGTGTATTTGGGTGTGGTCTGTATGTGTGTTCATATGCATGTTCACACATGTGTGGGTACACATTCATCTGTGCGTGTGCAGAGGCCAGATGTCAATGGTGGGTGACTTCTTATATTGTTCTCCACTTTATTTCCTGAGACAGTATTTATCACTGATTCCTGAGCTCATCTATTTGACTAGACAAGCTAGTCATCAAGTCCATGGGATCTTCCTGTTTCTGCCTCCCAGCACTGGGATCACAGGTGCACACCACCATGCCTTACATGGGTGCCAGGGATCCAAACTTAGGTCCTCATGTGTATTCAATAAGCACATTACTACTAGCTCAGCTCTCTCTAGACTGCAAATTAATTTCCTTTTTTTATTTTTTTAATTTTTTTTTTTTTTTTTGAGGTGGGGTCTTGCTCTAGCCCAGGCTGACTTGGAATTCACTGTGTCTTCTCAGGGTGGCCTCAAACTCACAGTGATTCTCCTACCTCTACCTCCCAAGTGCTGGGATTAAGGGCATGTGCCACCATGCCCAGCTTAATTTTTTTTTAATTTTTAAAAATTATTTTATTTATTTTTGGAGAGAGAGACAGACGGAGAGGGAGACAGATAGAGATGGGCGTGCTAGCAGTCTCTCAGCTGCTGTGAACGAAATCCAGATGCATGTGCCCCCTTGTGGTCAAGTGCAGCATAGCGCCCTTGCATCACTTTGCATCTGGTTAAACGTGGGACCTGGAGATTGGAACCTCTGGAGATTGGAATCAGCATTCTTAGGCATAGGCGGCAGGCGCCTTAATCGCTAAGCCATCTTCTCCAGCCCTTAATTTTCTTTTTAAAAGTTAAAAAAAAATTAATTAATTTTATTTATTTATTTAAGAGAAAGAGGCATCCAGAGAGAGAGAGGGAGAGAATGGAGGCGCCAGGCCATCTAGTCACTGCATATGAACTCCAGATGCATGCGCCCCCTCGTGCATCTGGTTTACGTGGGCCCTGGAGAATCGAACCAGGATCCTTTGGCTTTGCAGGCAAACACCTTAACTGATAAGCCATCTCTCTAGCCCTAAAAAATTTTTTTAAAATATATTTTATTTGCTGGGCTTGGTAGCGCATGCCTTTAATCCCAGCACTCGGGAGGCAGAGATAGTAGGATCTCCATGAGTTCTAGGCCAGCCTGAGAATACAGAGTGAATTCCAGGTCAGCCTGAGCCAGAGTGAGACCCTACCTCGAAAAACCAAAACAAAAAAAACATAAAACATTTATTTGTTTAGTTAGTTAGTTAGTTAGTTAGTTAGTTAGTTAGTTAGTTAAGAGAGAGAAAGAGGCAGAAAGGGAGAGAATGGGCACACCAGGGCCTCCAGCCACTGCAGATAAACTCCAGATGTATGTGTCCCTTGTGCATCTGGATTACATGGGTCCTGGAGAATCGAACCTTGATTCTTTGGCTTTGTGGCAAACATCTTAACCTCTAAGCCATCTCTCCAACCCTCAAATTAATTTTCTAAAAGATTGATTATATTAATTATTCTTTAGTAATATTGCAGTGGAAATTTTAAGACAAAGCTGGGCATAGTGGTTCACACTTTTAATGCCAACACTGGGGAGGCCAAGAGTTTGAGGCTAATCTGGGTAACCGAGTGACCAGGTCAGCCTGTGCTAGAATGAGAGACTACCTTTAAAAAAAAGACAAAAGGAAAATAGCCAGTCATGGTAGCCCATGCCTTTAATACCCAGCAGGAGGCAGAGGTAGGAAGATCACCTTGAATTCAAGGCCACCCTGAAACTACATAGTGAATTCCAGGTCAGCCCGGGCTAGAGTAAAACTCTACCTTGAAAAACCAAAAAAAAAAAAAAAAGAAGAAGAAGAAGAAGAGGAAAACAAAGAAATCTTAAAAAAAAATATATTTTATTTATTTGCAAGCAGAAAAAGGGGGAAGGGGAGATGAATATGAATTAGGTATGCTATGGCCTCCTGCCACTGCAGAGGAACTCCAGGTACATGTGCCACTTTGTACATGTGACTTTACGTGGGTACTGGAGAATCTAAACCAGGTCATCAGATGTTGCAAACAAGTGCCTTTAACCGTTAAGCCATCTCTCCAGCCCAAGAAATCTTTAGATTATCAATAAACACAATTAGCCAGGAGTAGTGGTGCATGCCTGTAATCTCTACTTGGGAGATAGAGACAGATCAGGGTTCAAAGTCATCCTCAGCTACATAGCAAGAACCTGTCTCCAAAAAAAAAAAAAAAAAAAAACAGCTGGGCGTAGTGGTGCATGCCTTTAATCCCAGCACTTGGGAGACAGAGGTAGGAAGATTGCCAAGAGTTCGAGGCCACCCTGAGACTACATAGTGAATTCCAGGTCAGCCAGAGTGAGACCCTACCTCGAAAAACAAACAAACAAAAAAAGGCTTATGTTGAACACCCTTCCTTCCTTTCCCTTCCCTCCCTCCCTCCCTCCCTCCCTCCCTTCCTTCCTTCCTTCCTTCTTTTCTTTTTCTCTCTCTCTCTCTCTCTCTTTCTTTCTCAAGGTAGGGTCTTGCTCTAGCACAGGCTGACCTGGGATTTACTATGTAGTCTCAGGGTGACCTTGAACTCATGGCAATCCTCCTACCTTTGCCTCCCGAGTGCTGGGATTAAAGGCATGCGCCACCACGCCCGGCTTTATTTTTGGTGTTTTGTGGTAGTGTCTCACTTTAGCTCAGGCTGACCTGGAATTCACTATGTCATTTCAGGGTGGCCTTGAACTCATGGTGATCCTGCTACTTCTGCTTCCCATGTGCTGGGAGTAAAGGCATGCGCCACCATACCCAGCTTTTCCTTGTTTTTCCTATATTATTTTGTGAGCCAGTTTTAAGCTTATATAAGTTAGAGTCCTAATTGGGACCAGTTATAGGTAAAAGTAGGAAAAAGTTAACATTTAATAAGTTATTGGAAGAATAAATTTTGTTTTCTTTTTTATATTTATATTTATTTAATTGGAATAGAGAGACAAAGAGTGAATATGGGCGTGCTAAGACCTCTTGTCACTATAAGCAAACTCCAGATGCATGTACCTCTTTGTGCATTTGGCCTTATGTGGGTATGGGGAATTGAACCCAGGCCATCAGGCATTGTAAGTGCCTTTAACCACTGAGCCATCTGTCCAGCCTGAAGAAGGAATACAATAGTACTAGTCTACAGTAGTCTTTATAATTGGCGTATAGAAAATTGTAAAGGTTTTTAGATGGTCCTTTAGCTCAGTCAATCCCCATTGGTAAAATTGACTATTAAAAACTATGTAAGTTGGGTCTGGTGGCACATGCCTTTAATCTCAACATGTGAGAGGCAGTGGTAGGAGGATCACTTTGAGTTCAAGGCCACCCTGAGACTACATAGAGAAATCTCTACCTTGGGGGAAAAAATACATAATAGAAAATAATTCTTTTTTTTTTTTTTTTTTTTGAGATAGGGTCTCACTCTAGCCCAGGCTGACCTGGAATTCACTCTATAGTCTCATGGTGGCCTTGAACTCAAAGCAATCCTCCTATCAAGGTGTGTGCCACCACGCCTGGCTTTGAAAATAATTCTTGAGCAGTATTTAAGTTAGAGTCTGTTTAGTTTTCTAGTAATGACTTTTAGAGTTTTAAGTCCTATTTGTTTGTTTACTTGTTGGAAGTTTGACATTTGTAATACTTACCTATACCTCTTAGATTGTTCCTTGTCAGTACTTGTTACAACCTGTGAAGCATGAAGATAGAGAAATCTATACCCAGCATTTGAAATCTCTGGCTTTTTCGGCCTTTACCCAGTGTCGGAGACCACTTCCAACATCAACCAATGTAAAAACCCTAACTGGGTTTGGTCCAGGGTTAGCTATGGAAACTGCTCTTAAAAGTCCTGATGTAAGTATAATAAATGTGTTTTCCATGATCACAGTTGATGAATGACTATACATTTTAAAATGTTATGTAAAACTAATTGTATTTTTTTTCTGTTTCTCTCTCTTTTTCCAGTTATAATTGGTAGATGATATATATTTTTCTAAGATTGCATAGTACTATAGTACCTTAATTTTTTATTTTACAGAGACCGGAGTGTATTCGACTTTATACACCCCCTTTTATTCTGGCTCCAGTGAAGGACAAACAAACAGAGCTAGGAGAGACATTTGGAGAAGCTGGACAGAAATATAATGTTCTTTTTGTGGGCTACTGTTTATCACATGATCAAAGGTGGATTCTTGCGTCTTGCACAGATCTATATGGAGAACTTTTAGAAACATGTATCATTAACATCGATGTTCCAAATAGGTACTTAAATTTCCCTAAATGTATATACTATCCCAGTTTAAAATTTTAGTGTTTGTATACATGCACAAACACACATTGTATGTTTTATACTCAGTAAGTAGATAACTGTTTAAAGTTTATATACATTATGATATTAAGAATTGATTTGGGGTACTTGTCATTTATTTTTTATAGTGGATATTTATATTGTATAATTAAGATAAATATATTTTTGGTTCATCTGTTACATAGACAGAAAGGTTAATATCCTAACTTTTATGCTGTGAAGTTTGAGGTAATGCTTGTAGATAAAAGTTTTTGAAGCTTTGAACTAGAAAGCCCTACCTCCCCCATGTTAAGAGCTGATCTGGTAAAGCTCTGTAGGACACCTGCACCTTTAAGATACAGCATCTAACTTCTTTTCTGAAGTTGTTGACTCAAAACCTTTCCATTTAACCATTATTAAGGATGTAACTCTTAAGTCATTTACCGGGTGAGCTTCATTTTATGTTAGTACTTAATAAATTTCAAGGCTAGTGAACATTGTTCAAGACAAGCTGAAAGGTAAATATGAACCTGTTTTTAGGGTTAAATTTTGGTGCTAGTGTTTGCTGGTACTGCTGATTGAACCCAGGGCCTTTGTATGCCAACCAAGTACTCTGTCCACTGAGCATATTCCCAGCCCTGGGGTTAAGATTTGGGTTTTAGTTTTTCTATTTTTAGCCTTTATTTTCATTATTAAATAAAGGCTCTGTTCCTTTAAATTGAAAAATTGGTTATTTGTAGAAATGTTTCATGATTGTTGGGTTTTAGTTGTGTATGGATGCAGATTATGGTAACATCATTTTTTTATTATTGACTATAAATATTGACTGTATTATAAGCCTTTAAGCAAATTTTTTTACCTTACTTCCCTGATATAATTTTGATTTGTTTTTCATTGGATATTTGTGCTGATGAAAAGGTTTGGAAAGAATATGCTGCCAGGTGTGGTGGCTCATGCCTTTAATCCCAGCACTCGGGAGGCAGAGGTAGGAGGATCCCCATTACTTCGAGGCCACCCTGAGAGTACATAGTGAATTCCAGGTCAGCCTAGACTAGAGTGAGACCCTACCTCAAAAAACAAAACAAAGAATATGCTTTTCTATGAAGGAAGAGAGAATGAATGCCATTACCAGGGTGGTATTAACCTTTTCATCACTACCTTGAACAAAAAAGAAAAGGGATAATAATTTAAAAGATGTTATGATGGGAAGCAGACTTGTCTTCCCACACCTTACTGGTTATGTGATTTTTGAGAACATTACCCAGCTAAATTGCAGCTTACGTATTTATAATATCTGGTGGATGTTTCCATTTGCCTCTTACAAATGAGGCATTACATGTAAATTGATTAGACAGTATGCTTGGGGAATACTAAGGACCAAATAAATCTTGCTCAGTCACAAATACTTGCATTACATAAAGGATGTGTCAAAAAATGTCCTACAGTGTTGTTTGGTCCCATTAGTAAGTATACTTTCTGTTGGTATGCTTCACCTTATAGAATAAAATTGGCCAAGTTGACCCACTCCCAGTTATTTATTTATTGTTTGGGTCTGGGGAAGTAGTTTCATGGAACAGCTGCAGAATTTCAACTGTGGCTGGGCGTGGTGGCTGGGCGTGGACATTTTCTCTCCCTCCCCGCCCTCTCTGTCTCAAATAAATAAATAAATAAATCTTTAAAAACACACACAAGAATGTGGCAAGATGGTGCACACCTTTAATTCCAGTACTTGGGAGGCAGAGGTAGGAGGATCACCATGAATTCAAGGCCACCCTGAAACTACATAGCTAATTCCAGGTCAGCCTGGGCCAGAGTGAGACCCTACGTTGAAAAACTAAAAAAAGAAAAAAAAAAAAAAAAAGAATTACAACTGTGGTTGGATCTTGATGGCGTTCTCAGCTTAAAGTATTTTTTTTTTTTTTTTTTTGCCAATATAGACAATATTTCTGGTAAATTGAGGTAGTTTGTAGACAAAGTTAAAAAATAAAAATGTAGGGGCTGGGGAGCTGGTTCAGCAGATGAAGCGCTTGCTATGCAAACATGAATGCCTGAGTTTGGACCTCCAGAACATACATTAAGGCAGACACAGTAGGAAGTTTGTAATCACAGTACTCCATTATGAGATGGGAGGCTGAGACAAGATGATCTTGGAAGATTTTGACCCAACCAGTCTGGAGATTAAGAGACCCTGCCTCAAAATAAGGTGGAAGGTGAGGCTGACTCCCAAGGTTGTCCCCTGACCTCCACATTCATGGTTTGGCACACATATGTTCTCACACACATATAAAGCACATCATATACATGTACCCCCCCCCAAAAAAAAAAAACCCAGTATAGTTAGGTGGGTTTTTTTGTTTGTTTGTTTGTTTGTTTGTTTGTTTGTTTGTTTGTTTGTTTGTTTTTCAGGGTAGGGACTTGCTCTAGCCCAGGCTGGCCTGGAATTTACTGTGTAGTCTCAGGGTGGTCTTGAACTCATGGTGATCCTCTTACTTCTGCCTTCAGATTGCTGGGTTTAAAGGCTTGCTCCACCATGTCCAACATAGGTGTATTTTTAAAGTTTTTAAAAAGATTTTTGTTTACTTACTTATGAGAATTAATTTACTTATTTATGAAAAAGAGAGACTGAGAATTGGCGTGCCAGGGTGTCTAGCTATTGCAAACAAACTCCAGACACATGTGCCACCATGTGCATCTGGCTTACATGGGTTCTTGGGAATTGAACCTGGGTCCTTAGGCTTCACAGGCAAGTGCTTTGACTGCTAAGCCATCTCTCTAGCTCCCTAAATGTATTTTGTAAATATTTTATTTATTTATTTATTTGAGAGAAAGAGAGAGGGGAAGAGGCAGAGAGAATGGGTGCGCCAGGGCCTCTTGCCACTGCCAACAAACTCCAGACACATGTGACCCCTTGTGCGTCTGACTTATGTGGGTCCTGGGGAATCAAACCGTGGTCCTTAGGCTTCTCAGACAAATGCCTTAACCACTAAGCCATTTCCCCAGCCCTCCATAGGTATATTTTTAAAAACCCAACAACTATGAAGTTGAAGCCAAGTATAATGTCACATAGCTATAGTTCCAGCCACTCAGGAGGCAGAGGTAGGAGGATTTCCATGAGTTCAAGGCCACCCTGAGACTACGTAGTGAATCCAAATCAGCTAGCTAGAGTGAGACCCTACCTCAGAAAATCCCCCCCAAACCCAAACAATCAAAAACAAAACCCTACAGCACTGGGGAGGCAGAGGTAGGAGGATCACAGTGAGTTCAAGGTCAATCTGAGACTACATGGTGAATTCCAGATCAGTCTGGGCTAAAGTGAAACCCTACCTTGACACACCCCCCCAAAAAAAAACAAACTAGCAAACTGTATGTCAAATATGTGGGTATTCTTAGAGCTATTATAAAGGTTTGAAGCATTAAACTAAATAAGGGCCAACCATGGTGTCACTCACCTATAATCTCAGCACTTGGGAGTCAGAGGTAGGAGGATCACTCTGAGTTCAAGGCCATCCTGAAACTACATAGTGAATTCCAGGTCAGCCTGGGCTAGAGTGAAACCCTCCCTCATAAAATAAAATAAAATAAAATAAAATAAAATAAAATAAAATAAAATAAAATAAAATAAAATAAAATAAGAGACCAAGGATTGGGGGTGTAGCCCAGTAATAATACTATTCTTATCACACCAAGTGCCCTGACACCTTTTCTTTTATTCAATAAAATAAAATCAAGGAGCCAGTTTTTCACAAATTATGACTATTGACGTGTCTTCCTGGGGCTGCAGAGATGACTTAATGCCTAAAACACTTGAAATGTTATCCTGTGAATTTTACAGATATTTATTTGTTCAACAGGGCTCGTCGGAAAAAGGGTTCTGCTAGAAGATTTGGTTTACAGAAACTTTGGGAGTGGTGCTTAGGACTTGTACAGATGAGTTCCTTACCATGGAGAGTTGTCATAGGCCGCCTGGGAAGGACTGGTCATGGAGAGCTGAAAGGTAAAATTGTGCTTTCTCTTAGTTTACTTATTTTGTTTTCATTTTTGTTTTTGTTTTTCAAAGTATGGTCTCCCCTCTAGCCCAAGCTGACCTGGAATTCACTCTGTAGTTTCAGGGTGGCCTAGAACTCATGGTGATCCTCTTACCTCTGCCTTCCGAGCACTGGGATTAAAGGCATGCACCACCACACCTGGCAGCAGTTAGATTTTTTTTTTTTTTGACTTGATGACTCCTGTATTTTATTATTATAATTGATAATATTTATTTTTTGAGATAGGGTCTCACTGTAGCCCAGGATGACCTGGAACTAACTCTGTAGTACCAGGATGGCCTTGAACTCACAGTGATCTTCCTACCTC
Source organism: Orientallactaga sibirica (assembly GCA_036365145.1). Classification (NCBI taxonomy): domain Eukaryota; kingdom Metazoa; phylum Chordata; class Mammalia; order Rodentia; family Dipodidae; genus Orientallactaga; species Orientallactaga sibirica. Next base: position 44,660,479 of record JAEOAD010000013.1, read on the forward strand.
TGCCTCCCAAGTACTGGAATTAAAGGTGTGCACCATCTGCCAGATTCTTGTGTGTGTGTGTGTGTTTAAAGATTTATTTATTTATTAGAGATAGGGGGGAGGGGAGAGAGAGAAAATTAGCTCGCAAGGGCCTCTAGCCATTGCAAACGAACTGCATATTCATGTGCTCCCTTGTGCATCTGGCTTATGTGGGACCTGGAGAATCAAACCTGGATCCTTAGGCTTCACAGGCATGCGCCTTAACCGCTAAGCCATCTCTCCAGTCCAAATCTTGTGTGTTTTTTAAAAATATTATTTTTTTATTGACAACTTTATTATTATTATTATTATTATTATTGACTTTTTAATTATTTTTATTGACAACTTTTTGTTATTTTTTATTGACAACTTTTATTATTTTTTTTATTATTTTTTTTTTTTCTTGTGTGTTTTAAGGACTTTGTTTTAACCTTGAGCCAATAGTAATAGTTACACACCATTGTTTATTTTTTTATTTTTTATTTTATTATTTATTTATTTATTTATTGGAGAGAGAGAGAGAGAATGGGCATGCCAGGGCTTCCCGCCCTGCAAATGAACTCCAGATGCATGCACCACCTTGTGCATCTGGCTTTCATGTGTCCTGGGGAATCAAACCAAGGTCCTTTGGCTTTGCAGGCAAGCACCTTAATCGCTAAGCCATCTCTCCAGCCCCATGTTGTTGTTTTTATTGTTGATACCTACAGATTGGAGCTGTTTGCTGAGTCGTCGAAACTTGCAGTCTCTAAGTAAAAGGCTCAAAGACATGTGTAGAATGTGTGGTATATCTGCTTCAGACTCTCCGAGCATTCTCAGTGCTTGCTTGGTAGCAATGGAACCCCAAGGCTCCTTTGTGATAATGCCAGGTTAGTTATCTTTGGCTTATACCATATTTAATACATCTTGTACTTAAATTTTAAATGTTATATAAAACTCCTTGTTTATTTAAAAAAAAAAAACGTATTTTGCTTTTCTTAGATTCTGTATCTACTGGTTCTGTATTTGGAAGAAGCACCACTCTAAATACACAGACATCTCTGCTAAGCACCCCAGAAGATACATCATGTACTCATATACTTGTGTTCCCTACTTCTGCTTCTGTGCAAGTAGCCTCAGCTACTTACACCACTGAAAATTTGGATTTAGCCTTCAATCCCAATAATGGTAGGTTGATTGCTTGCCCCTGATAGTTTTGTTGTTAGTACTGTTAGACTTGTTTGTTTGCTTCTTTCCAAAGGTCTTACTGTGTAGAGTTGGCTGGCCTGGTACTCAGTGTATACCCCAAGCTGGCCCCAAACTAGCAGCAGTTCTATCTCAGCCTCCCAAATGCTGGGGTCACAGACATCAGCTACCAACCTTGTCCCCATTTCAGTTAAAATTTATTTTCATACTTTACTATGAATGACCATGGGATATTAAAAATGGATTATTTCTTTTCCTATGTAGATGGAGCAGATGGGATGGGTATCTTTGATTTATTAGACACAGGAGATGATCTGGATCCTGATATCATTAATATCCTTCCTGCATCTCCAACTGCATCTCCTGTACATTCTCCAGGATCTCATTACCCCCATGGAGGTGATGCTGGCAAGGTAAACCTATTAAATAGCTCAGTGTCATACCTAAGTGTAACGCTCCCCACCCATCCATCCAGGATTAATTTGTGAAATAAAACATCATATTTCCCTTTGGAAGTTGCAAGAGTAATCATGCACTTTTGCCTCATAGATTGTTTGTTTGGTTTTTTGGAGGAAACTTGCTCTGTATCCCTGGCTGGCGCCAACCTTGCAGCATTTCTCCTGCTTTTGCCTCACAAGTGCTGGGGTCACAGACATGCAGTCTCTCTTGTTCTTTTAGCATTTATTTATTATTTATGTGCATATTTATTTTAATTTTATTTTTTGAGTTAAGAAACAAGACTTTGGGCTGGACCGATGGCTTAGCGGTTAAGGTGTTTGCCTGCAAAGCCAAAGGACCCAGGTTTGATTCCCCAGGACCCACGTTAGCCAGATGCACAAGGGAGTGTATGCATCTGGGGTTCATTTACAGTGGCTGGAGGCCCTGGCATGCCCATTCTCTCCCTCTCCCTCTGTCAAATAAATAAATAAGTTAAAAGAATCAAGCCAGGCATGGTGGCACATGCCTTTAATCCCAGTACTCAGGAGGCAGAGGTAGGAGCATCACTATGAGTTTGAGGCCAGCCTGAGACTACATAGTGAATTCCAGGTCAACCTGGGCCAGAGCAAGACCCTACCTCGAAAAAACAAATAAATAAATAAATAAATAAATAAATAAATAAATAAATAAATTAAAAAAAAAACAATCAAGACTTTGCTGTCTCGGCTGGATTTGAATTCATGAGCCTTCTCTGTGTTGGGATTGCATCACTGTAATTGGTTTCCTGTCTTTTTTTTCATACAAATAAATGAGATTATTGAAATATGTCTGTATATGTATTCATATTTAATAATGCCACTAATCTCCATAGTATAATAAAACAGATTATACTTTTAGCAAATTATTTTCTTTCTATATATTTTTAGTTTCCAGTAAGTATGATCACCTTTTTACTTTTTATTTTTATTTTATTTTATTTTTTTGGTTTTTCAAGGTAGGATCTCACTCTAGCCCAGGCTGACCTGGAATTCACTATGGAGTCTCAGAGTGGCCTCAGACTCATGATTCTCCTACCTCTGCCTTCCAAGTGCTGGGATTAAGAGTGTGCACCACCACACCCGGCATGACCACCATTTTTTAGACAGGATCTTGCTTTAACTCAAGGTGACTTTAAATTTGCAATCCTGCTACCATCTCAAATGCTAGGATTAGGTGCATGAAATACTATGCTTGACTTGCTTTTCTCTTTGTTTGTTTTTTAAATATATTTTTAAATTTTTATTTATTTATTTGCAAGCAGAGAGAGATAGAAGAGAGGCAGATAGAGAAAGCCCAGGCTGGTTTAAAACTCATGGTAATGCTCTTACCTCAGCCTCCCATGTGCTGGATTCAAAGGTGTGTGCCACCATGTCTGGCCTCTTTTTTCTTTTCTTTTATTTTCTTTTTCTTCTCTTTTCTTCTCTGCTCTGCTTCTCTTCTTCTTTTCTTTGACAGGCTTTATTGGGTTGAATAAGGTGAATCAAATTCTTTTGATTTTCCTGAAAGTATCTGTACTTTGAGCCATGCCCTACTTCAGAATCAACTTTTTTTTTTTTTTTTTTTGAGGTAGTGTCTCACTCTAACCTGGGCTGACTTGGAATTCACTATGTAGTCTCAGGCTGGCCTCAAACTTACAGCAATTCTCCTACCTCTTCCTCTCCAATGCATGGTCACCATAATAGCCTATAATCAGCTTTTCTTTAAAAATTTTTTAAAAATTTATTTATTAGAGAGAGCAAGAGGAGAGTGGGCATGGTAGGGCCTTTAGCCACTGCAGATGAGCTCCAGACACATGCACCACCTTGTGCAACTGGCTTACATGGGTTCTGGGGAATCAAGCCTGGGTCCTTAGGCTTCATAGGCAAGCACCACTAAGCTGTCTCTCCAGCCCATAATAAGCTTCTTTGTTTTGTTTTGTGTTGTTTTTTTGAGGCAAGCCCAACAGACTGGCCTTTTTTTAATGAGAGAACGAGAGTGAGAGAGATAGAGAATTGGTGCACCAGGGCCTTCGGCCACTGCAATTGAATTCTAGATGTGTGCCCCACTTTGTGTTTATGTGTGACCTTGTGCATATGTAACCTTGTAAATCTGGCTTACATGGCATCTGGGGAATTCAACATGCATCCTTAACTTTGCAGGCAAGCGACTTAGCCACTTAGCCATCTTTCCAGCCCATAATCAGCTTTTTTTTGTTTTTGGTTTTCGAGGTAGGGTTTTACTTTAGCCCAGGCTAACCTGGAATTCACTATGTGGTCTCAGGGTGGCCTCAAACTCACAACGATCCTCCTACCTCTGCCTCCTGAGTGCTGGAATTAAAGGTGTGCGCCACCACACCCAGCCCATAATCAACTTTTTAATATTGCTACTATACCATGATTTGTTACACCATTCCCAAAATATTGGGCATATTAATTTTTTTCCTGTTTAAGGTTATGCTGTAACAAACATTTTCATGCTTTTATTTTTTAAATCTCTTCCCTTAAAATAATACCTAAAATTCATTGCTTAATCCAAAGGATATGAACATCACTTAGTAGTAGTACATGTTACTGTAATGCTTTTCCAAATCACTATTAATAGTAACAACAGTCTGTATAGTGCTGGGTGAACAAAACTAATTGAATCTCTTTAGATTGCAATGTAATTGTTAAGAATTAGTTGAACCATTAGGAGATAAAAAGTTACATTGAACATTTTATACTTTAATACATACATATATATATAATTTATTTATTTGAATGGGGGATAGATAGAATGGACATACCAGGGCCTCCAGCCACTGCAACTGAACTCCAGACACATGCGCCACTTTGTGCATTTGGTTTACATGGGTCCTGGGGAATTGAACCTGGGTCCTTCTACACAAGTGCAACCTTGCACATGCATCATCTTGTGCGTTTGGCTTATGTGGCATCTGAGGAGTCAAACTTGGGTCCTTAGGCTTTGCAGGCAAGCGTCTTGGTTGCTGAGCCATCTCTCTAGCCCTTTTTTATTTTTATTTGATTTTATTTACTTATTTGAAGGAGGGAGAAAAAGAGGCAGAGAGAGAGAGAGAGAGTGTCAGAATGGGCGCGCCAGAGCTTGTAGCCACTGCAAACGAGCTCCAGATGTGCGTACCATTTTGTGCAGCTGGCTGTATTTTTTTAAATGTTTTTATTTATTTTTTGAGAGAGACAGAGAGAGAGAAAGAAACAGAGAGAGGCATATATAGAGAATGGTCACACTAAGGCCTCTAGCCGCTGCAGACAAACTCCAGATGCATGCACCACCTTATGCATCTGGCTTACGTGCTCCTAGAGAATCTAACCTAGGTCCTTTGGCTTTGCAGGCAAGTGCTTTAACTGCTAAGCCATCTCTCCAGCCCCTGCATCTTGCTTTAAATGGGTATAGGGGAAGCAAACTCTGGTTCTTTGGCTTTGTTAAGTACTATAACTGCTAAGAAATCTCCTCAGCCCAAACTTTTTAAACATTTTGCATATTCACTTCATATTGAACATTATGAGAACTCATATTTTTAATACTATTATATATTTATTCATGCATTCTTTCTTTCATCGGGCTTGAGGTTTAAGTCTAGAGGCTCACACATGCTAGGTAAGTGTTCTCCCAGTCCACTATGTCCCCACTTCTCTTTTTATTTTGAGATAGAGTCTAGCTATGGCCTAGACTGGCCCCAAAATAGCACTGTAGTGCAGGCAAGATCTTCCTTTCTCAAGCACCAGAATAGTAGTGATTATTGGCCTTTCTACCGAGTCAGGCCTCTTACTAATTATGATATTTTCAAGTATATAACTGTCAAGTTTTCAGTATCTTTTAGTGTTTTTATTGATATAATAATGTGTTGGAGCCGGGCGTGGTGGCGCACGCCTTTATCCCAGCACTCGGGAGGCAGAGGTAGGAGGATCGCCGAGAGTTCGAGGCCACCCTGAGACTACATAGTGAATTCCAGGTCAGCCTGGGCCAGAGTGAGACCTTACCTCGCAAAACCAAAAAATAATAATAATAATAATAATAATAATAATAATAATAATAATGTGTTGCAGTTTGTTGCCCATATATATTGGATAAAATAATGAACTTAAAATTTTGTCTTTTTAAGGGTCAGGGTACGGATCGACTACTTTCGACAGAATCTCATGATGAAGTAACTAATATTCTTCAGCAACCATTGGCCCTTGGATACTTTGTGTCAACTGCCAAAGCGGGTCCATTACCTGACTGGTTCTGGTCAGCATGTCCTCAAGCACAATATCAATGTCCCCTTTTTCTTAAGGTATTAATATTCCTAATTAATCCTAGTTGACAGTTTGAGTCCCAAGAAATACAGAAGTGGCTTTTTGGAGTTGAAGTTGTATAATTTTTCTGAGTTCTATGTTCTTGAATGTATTGCTGATATCATAGCTAATATCAAATAGAATTATCTAATTAGGAAACAACTATAATTTTTTAAAATTCATATTAAGTTTGCACTGTGTTAAGTCAGACTTCTGCAACTCTTGCTTTTAGTAGTAGTTTCAACTGCACTACACATATGGAAGTTGAGAGCTGAGAGATAGATGCCTTAAACTATCTTTTCATTTTCTAGTTAGAGTACAATTTAGTTCTGAAAAACTTAACCTGTCCAAAGTCATACTGCACTTCCATTTTACCACATTATTCAAAGATTCTTTGTAACTTTTGATGTTTGGTTTCATCTATTACCTCCTTAAAAAGTGTCCTAGTTTTGTATAAATTGCTGTATTAAAACTATTGAGTAGTTGGGAGTGGTGGCACACACCTTTAATCCCAGCACCCAGGAGGCCAATGTAGGAGGATCACTGTGCGTTCAAGGCCAGCCTGAGATTATGTAGTAAATTCCAGACCAGCCTGGTCTTGACCACTATTAGAGTAAGACCTTACCACTATTGAGTAGTTTAAAAGAAATGAAAGCCAGGCGTGGTGGTGCACGCCTTTAATCCCAGCACTCGGGAGGCAGAGATAGGAAGATCGCCAAGAGTTTGAGGCCACCCTGAGACTACATAGTGAATTCCAGGTCAGCCTGAGCTAGAGTGAGACCCTACCTTGAAACCCCCTGCCCCCCCAAAAAACCCCACCAAAATAATAAACTCAGATCTGACTCATATATAAATATATATATTTGCCAAGTGTTGCTCAGAATAAACATCAGATATTTTGTTTTTATTTCTTGGAATTCTATTTTAGTTGTTATTGAACCTATTGGCGTCTTGGTATCCTCTATGCATGTTGGTATTAAATCTTGATACCCTTGCCTTACATCCCATTGAGTTAGTGCCGTTGAGATGAAATGATGTACTTCTACAGCACCTTCATAAAGAACACAACAGTTCAGGATATGAACTGACTGCTTGGCATGGTGAAATTGGGGACTAAACTCATGCTAGGCAAGTGCTCTGAACCCTATCTCCTGCCCTGAATTGACTGATAATAATGAGTTTATTGGTTTATTCTATGGATTTTATTCTTCTTCTAGTAGATGTGCATTGCTCTATATGAAGTTCATTATAAGAACATCTTCCCAAGGGTTTTTCTGCAGAATAGTAGTCCTTGGAGTCTATACCAAACAAGGGTTCTCTTGTTTTTTGAGACTATCCTGTCTCCTCCCTTTTCTACTTAGAATTCATGTATGTACACTAAAGGTGCTGAAAAATAGCAGTAAGTAATATTGGTTATCTCATATTTCTAATATGTAGTGTTAACACCTATTTGTATAGTTTATGACCTTGGTGGTTCAGGGCACATTATTTTTAGGAAACACTACTTGACGAAAAGTCCAAGGGACTATCCAGATTCTTTTCTACTCAATATTTGTTTACAGAGAGGATAGTGTAAAGTGAGCATTCACCCTCAGATACAGTGTAACAAGATTAGGACTTCTGGTTCTGAATTGCCAGGTAAGGCATAACTTACCATAATTTTGTTCACCTTTTTTTCCCCATGCATCCCATTTTAGTTTTGTACTATAGGCAATAAAACCACCTGTTGTATTTGTCTTTGCTTGAAAAATCAGTTAAGTTGTTACCCAGATGGTTAAAAATGATCTTATCACAGGAATTAGAGCACTGGTATCAACAGGTATTTATACTAATCTGCCAAGTAAGAGTTTTATGTATAACTTTATAGACAGTTTAAACATATATCTTTAGTTATATTTTTGAGCATACCACCCAAGAGGGTGTACATTCACACACACTTGCGAAGGAGAAAGCACCTACACAGAAGAGTACCTCTGGAGCTTTATCAAGAGTTTCTGTGGTAAACACCACTCCTGTTTGATTACATTTTGACACTGTTATACATACTGACCTGTAGATAAGATAATTTATTCTGTTTAACTGAAATATGAAGAACAGTAAACATTCCTTCCTCTCACTATTCACTGCCATGCCTATGTGGTGTGTGGTAGTTGTTAGTAGGCCTCTGTTACCAAATTTATTGGGCAAAGAAGACATCTGCATACGGTATTGGAATGTTAACAATTCTACCAAAGTCAACTGCTCTAAGGTTTATAACTTTGTTAAGTAATATATTTGCACATGATTGCTCCTTTCACATTTTCTAGTATTAGGATTTATGAACAACTCCAGAATCTTCAGTTCTGTGCAACCAAGGAATAGACTACACTCAGGTTTAGCAGTGTAGTTCATCCTTAAATGTTTCCTTTATACATTTGAGCAGATTAGAACATAACTGAAAGCCGGGTGTGGTGGCGCACCCTTTAATCCCAGCACTCGGGAGGCAGAGGTAGGAGGATCACTGAGAGTTCTAGGCCACCCTGAGACTACATAGTTAATTGCAGGTCAGCCTGGGCCAGAGTGAGACCCTACCTCGAAAAACCAAAAAAAAGAAAAAAGAAAAAAAAAAAAAAAAAGAAAGAACATAACTGAAAATCCTTTCAAGGGTTTTTAGAAGGTCTCAAAAGCAGTAATGCACTTAAAAGTTTCCAGCAAGGAGAACCAGCATTTTGTAGTAGCTTCCATTCATAACATAGTATTCGAATATTTTGCATCAAGGAAGAGACTATATGGTAAAATGAACAGATTTTTCTTTCTATATGACTGACTGATTACTTGTTACCTTTTAGGCCTCTTTGCACCTCCACGTGCCTTCAGTGCAATCTGATGAGCTGCTTCACAGTAAACACTCCCACCCACTTGACTCAAATCAGACTTCAGATGTCCTCAGGTACAGCTCTTTCGCCATGAAGTATTCTCCATTGCAACTATAATAGAATATAATGTTTATTCTTAAATGTGTTTCCCATGAGTATGGGTTTGTGGTATGTGAATACATGTGTGTATTTCCATGTTATACATTGAGTATAAGACCGTGTGCTGCTTGGCAATATTGCACTACATCCCTAGCTAAATTGTATTATTTGGAATGATTGTTTTTATAGTTAAAGCATGATATTTATTTATTTATTTATTTATTTATTTATTTATTTATTTATGAGAGAGGAAGAGGCAGAGAGAATGGGCACACTAGGGCTTCCAGCCACTGTAATCAAACTCCAAATGCATGTGTCCCCTTGAGCATCTGGCTTACCTGGTTCCTGGGGAATCGAACCAGGGTCCTTAGGCATCGCAGGCAAATGCCTTAACTGCTAAGCCATCTCTCCAGCCCATGATTATCTTGTGTATGTGTATGTTACATATATGTGTATGTGTACATATGTGTTGAGGCTAGAAGTTGATGTCAGGTGTCTTCCTCAGTCACTCTCCACCTCACTTACTAGAACCCTGTGCTCATCAATTTGATTCGTCTACCTAACCAGCTTGCCCCGGGGATCCCCAGTCTCTACCTTCTGAATGCTGGGATTACAGGCGGTCTGTCATACTCACCTGGCATTTATGTGGGTACTGAGGATTCAAATTCAGGTTCTCACCCATGCATGGCAAGTGCTTTATCTGTTGACCTATCTCCTCAGTAATTTTTTGAGATTCTTTTTTTTTATTTTATTAAGTTGGTGCTGAGGATAAAACCTAGAGCCTTTGCATGTGCTTTGGCACAGGCACTCTACCACTGAGCCACATCCGTAGCCTGAATATAATTGTTAAGAAATTAGTTATCTGTCTCCTCAAGGTGTCTCTATTTTATATCCTCCACATTTTCTTTCTATATGACTTCAGCTGCTTGTGGTGACTCCTACTTATAACTCTAGCCCTGGGGAGGCTAAGGCACAAGGATCACTGAAAAAGTTCAAGGCCAGCCTTGTCTTCAGAATGAGACACCATTTCCAAACCAAAACAAAACTACACACACACACACACACACACACACACACACACACACAAATAGCAAAAGAAAGAAAGAAAGAAAAGAAAAGAAAAAGAAAAAGCGAGAGCGCTAGCTAGCTGGAGAGATGGCTTAGTAGTTAAGGCACTTACCTGTAAAGCCTAAGGACCCAGGTTCAATTCCCCAGTACCCATGTATGCCACATGCATAGGGTAGCGCACACTTCTACAGCAGCTGAAGGCCCTGGCACACCCATCATTTTTTCTCTCTCTCTACCTGCTTCCCCTTCTCAAGTAAACAAATAAAATTAAAACACACACACACAAAATGAAAGAAAAATAGTGATTTAGTTAGGCATGATTGCTCACAGTTGTAATCCCTGCATTCAAGAAGCTGAAGCTGGAGATTTCCATGAGTTTGAGACTAGCTTGGACTGCATAGTGAGTACCATGCCAACCTGGGTTACATTGTGAGACCCTATCTCAAAAAAAAAAAAAAAAAAAAAAAAAAATTAGGGGCTGGGGTGATAGCATGTATAGCATGCCATGCAAGGTTGAGGGTCCAACAGCCCTACTTAACATAACCATCCATGTAAGCAGCTGGCTGGGTCCACACATGTCTTTAATCCCAGTCCTGCAGGGAGTAGGGACTGGGGAATTGGTGGGGCTCATAAAAACTTCAGTTCTGGGTTCAAAGACAGACTCCATCTGAAGGAAATATGTGGATAAGTGACGAGAAGACACATTCTTCTTTTGCCCCCACACACCTGTGATACATATGCATACATGTGAATACATCACATATACTTACACCACACATGCTACACAGACAAATGCCAACCCCCCCCAAAAAAAAACCAAAATAAATTTAAAAACAAATAAATATGCACCAGAGAGATGGCTTAGTGGTTAAAGGTACTTGCATGCAAAGCCTGAATTCCTGGATTCAATAACCCAGTAGCCACGTAAAGCCAGATGAACAAAGTGTTACATGCATCTGGAGTTCATTGGCAGTGGCAAGAGGCCCTGGCATACCCATACTCTCTCAGCAAAACTTTGTCTGAATGAAAACAAGCCAAGTGACTTTGAATCTTAGATACCATAATTTAAAAGTATTTTCAAAGTCTACATTGGAAATGCATGCATGACTTACATAGTTGATTTGCTTTGCAGGTTTGTTTTGGAACAGTACAATGCACTCTCCTGGCTAACCTGTGACCCTGCAATCCAGGATAGACGCTCATGTCTCCCAATTCATTTTGTGGTGCTGAATCAGTTATATAACTTTATCATGAATATGCTGTGATCTTCATTTGATGGAACTGTGCAAGAAAAGAACAGGAAAAAAAAGCATATTTTGCTGCAGGATTAAGTTACAGTTATCTTCTCAGTGAAAGTCATTTGTGATGGGGTCTAATTCTTATTACTTCAACAAATATTGTTTTGACTTGGGGAGGGTTATAACCCTACTTTTCATTGACTATACTGAACTGTTTAGGATGATGACTGATTATTCAAAACGTATCATAACATTTTCGTAGCAAAAATTAACCTTTTTTTTTTTTTTCCGGTCACAGTATTTGTGAAAAGTAATGAGCCATAGTACCCAGTCATGTTAAATGATTATTAAAAGCATGGAGAGGAAACATGAGGAACATTGAATTTCAACATATGGCTTTAGAACATCAAGATGTTCTTGTATTGGATTATAGTATCTAGTATTCAAAAATGCCTGCATCTCTTATTTATTGTAAGTTTTTAAATGTATAAATTGTCTTATATTTCTTAACCTCTTTTATAAAAATTTTCCTAGAAGGTTTATACTGCCTTCTTGCTTTAAAGCAATTGGTCTAAAATATATGTAATCGTCTTAATTAAAAAGTTGCAGTAGGGTTGCTTTTAGAGTATTATTTTTTTGTAAGGGGTGGGTGGGACAGTAAATTTGTATTGTCTCCATGTACAGTTTAACAGGGATTGAGGGGAATAATGTCCATACCATGGTGTGTGGAGGATTTACAGCTAAGCTGTAGTTGCAGAGTACATGTACAGTAATGAAGTTCACTGTGTTTATAAATTGAAAGGTACCGGGTCTTACAGCATTTTATATATCACACCTTTACAGAATAACATGATGGCAATATACATGTGATATTGTTAGGTGGTTTAACTTAGAATAAAATGAGAATTCTTCAGTTATATTTTGTACTATGGTTTAGGGCTATGACTAATATTTCAGGCCATTTCCAGTGAAAGAAACTTAGTTTTACAAGAAAAACATTTGCTACTGAATGCTTAAACTAATTTTGGTGTTTAATGTTACATTCTTAAATTTTTTTTTCAGTTTTCACAGTGGTACATTTAGGCATGGGAATATTATTAATTATGGAATTTATCTGCAGGATCTGTTATAAGGTTGAAATTTAGCCCAGCTCTAGGCATTTTACAAATTAATTTAAGAGCATTCACTCTTGATTGTTTGACTTTTTTTCTTTTTAAATTAAAGATTGGGGATGTGTGTGAGAGTATGCATATGTATGGGTGTGTGGGTGTGTGTGCAATCAAACTGTGGTGTAAATAGATTCTCAGTGAATTCTGGTGTTCAGACTCTATTCCACTAGTGAAAGAAGCATTTTCTAAACTGTTTCCCTTTGCCTTTTTTATTTATTAAATTTTCTTTGTTTGGAGATGGCAGTCCCAAACACTAGAGTCTGTACTTTTCTATGACACAGCTCAAATTAAGGTAGGGCATATGCCAAGGAGGTTCTCCCCTCCCTAAAGAAGGGACTTGAATTTTAGGGACTTTAACTCACCCCTTCCTTCAATACAACGTTCCCCTTGTTTGCACATGCCAAGATAACTGCTTTTATGCAGGCTTTATCCCCTTGACAAAATCTTTTCTACAGTGCTGCTCATAAGAGAGCCCAAGTTAGCCTCCTACTTGCATTGCTGACTTGAATTCACAGTCGACAAGTCTACCTATCTTTCTTGGAAGCAGTGTATCAAAATTTCTATTTGTATGTTCAGTAGTTACTGACAAGGACAAAATCAGTTGTATTTACAAAATTCTAATTCAGTGTCTTTTTTTTTTTTAACTGAAACTTGTTTTGTAAATACTATATGCTTAGCGTAAATAACACTTTCTTATGAACAATATGCCTTCTTTAAATTGAGTATATAAAACATTAGCAACTCTTGTTTTTCTATGAAGAAACACAATTGGTGACAGAAGTTTTCAATTATTCCTTCAATGTTAATAATGCAATCTAAATGATAAACATTTTGATATTAAAGATCACATCTCTGCATTTGTTTTTAGATCATGTTAACACACCACAGATTATGTTGACATATTTTTGTGAAAAATGAAACATCGGAGATTTGAAGAAAATTATGTTTATTTGGAATTTCTATTAAAACCTACCCAGTTGTTTAAAACCACTAACCTATGGTAATCACACCTCAGTTTGCAAAGCGATAAAATAACATGATTCCCTGGCAGTTTCTTTATGGAACCATAAGGGAACCCAGGATGCAGTTCTTTATCATTGGATAATCAGGAATGATTTCCCAAATACACAGAATTTACTCATCATATTTTTCTTCCCTTCATGTGCATCAATTCATGCTTAAATAGAAGGTTATGAAATAGCCATTAGAAAAGGTCACTCGACTTCAGAAAAAAACAAGCCTTTTTGTGCAAGATGATGGATTTGACTTACTAATGCACTGTCATAGACAAATATGGATAACTTTGTTTTATTTATGTAAATGAGAAAAATATTATACTTTTACCAGTGAATTAACAACACCTTGACTTCTTCATTCCAGTGCTAATACCTGTTTTTTTGTGCAGTTATCCATTAAGAAGCAGGGTGGGAGTTCAGTATTTTGGCATTTAAACAGATTAGTTATATAATGTCTGCTTCCAGCCAGTCTGAAACATCTAGCCATACCTTTCTTATGCAAGCCATTCAGTTATCAGGACTGTGAAGTAACACTGTATGAATAAATTTCTGTACACCTTATTGTTTGGCCAGAAGGCCACCAAGTGTACTTATATGTAATCCTTAAATTTTAAAATAGCTGTAATTTTTAAATATTTCTAAACTTTCTTAAACCACTAAAATTAAGCTCTTACTACTTAGTCAACTATCCTCAGCTGTCTTCGTACTCAATTGTCAGTATGGCACAGATCACTGTATTGAAATCTTCTCTTTTTGTCTTCATATTTACCTTCTGAGGTAATTTTTTAACTTAATGTGTTACTACAAAGATTTGCAGATCTTTAATCAAGCACTATGTTAATACTGTAATATCCAAATACTATGTTGCATTATTTAAAATGTTCAAATTGAATAGATTAAAAGTTTTAAAATGCTATTGCATCATATAATTTGCTACTCACCCACTATGGCATTGCATATTTGTCTATTAATACATTTAATGTTGCTTGAGTGATATTTTGATCTGGGTTTCCTCTTAATAGTTTAGTTTGTCTAAATTATACAAAAATGTTTTAACATACATTTTAATTTTGTCCCATCCCCCCAAATCAGCTGGAAATTTTAACCTGTTGGTTTTCTTGGTGTTTTAATGGGCCCAGAACTGTGGTTTAAATTTTTATATGTGTATTTTATTTTAATATTTTATTTTATTTTATTTTTTGTGGAGTATAAATTGAAAAACTGGATTTGGGACCTAAAATACTCCTCAGGTTGATATACTCATGAAGTTTTCAAATAGCTTTAGTTTTTAAAGTAAACTGGATTTGTGGACCTTACTGAGTTTAAACTACAAATTGTAACGTCATTACTGGACATGTCAGCACCAACCCTCTCAAAATAGCTTGGTCACTTTATGAAGGGGCGTTTTAATATGGTCCAATTGCTTTTCTTTTTAACGTGACAAAAAACAAAAGAAACAGAAAAAGGAACAAACACTATTGCTACCGAATGCCATAACACTGAGCTGTACAAATTGTGATTGAGGAAATGAAAAGGTTTATACTTTTTAAAAAAAAAAAAAAAACAAAACAAAACTTCAAATGGAATAAATTATTCATGAAGCCTTCATTGTGGTGTCTCTTTGTGTTGATGATATTTCCACCTTAAAATTTTGCAATAATTAGGACCAATATTTTTGTGTCACCTAAAGGGAAGAGCACAATCTAGAGAGGGTGAATAAGCTTTTAATTTCTGAGTTTTTTTTTTTAAAGAGGATTTTAGTTATCAATTTACAATGTGTAGGTTACTTGCATATATGTGTAAATGGGCTCCTTTTAGGCTGATGGGTTTCATGTTGGCATTCCAGCCAAAACAGCTTAGCACACGCCTCTCTTTATTTGATCACATAAATGTTTTTGAAGTGTGATAAAATGTTCAGATATGAATAATTCATCAAAAATAGCTCTGCATAAGCCCTGTAAACAGTTGTATAACATATTTTTGTCTAGACTTAAGTTAAAGACATAACCCAAAATTACTGTGGTCATTTTAAAACAGTTTCTGCCAGCAATTTTTTTAAATGATCCTTTAAAAGGAGGTGTATGGGATGAAAACTTTGTACCTTATAGTATTTTCTGTCTCATAGTTTCCCTCTGCTTTATTTCTACCTTTTTAAAATTAGTATTATGTATGAGTAACTATAACTATGCAATGAAGCTTTTTCAGGAGGAAGGGTATTCACTGTTTCTACTGCTGTATACCACCTTTTCTATTGTAGTTTACAGTACTGAAATCACTCTCTTGGGATTGTAAATTATAGCTCAATAATAGAGCACTTGCCTAGTATGCACAAGGCCCTGGGTTCAATTCCCAGCTTTGCAATAAAGAAATAAGAAAGCCAATGTCTGAAAAATCCTATTGTTTTTACCAAAGGAAATGAGTTTTTTTCATAGCCTAAAACAAATATTTGTACTATGCATATGGTATTCGTACTTGTTGATAATCCAAGTTGCTTTAAGATAGGTGTGTTCCTTCCATTGAGCAGATAGATTTTACATTGTGACCCACGTGCTCTCTCTGGCGTGATCCAAGACTGAAATCCCAGAATGTTAGTTGGTTCCTCCTCTGAGCATTTTCTCTGGCAAAACTTCCTGCTAGCATTCTCCATGTGAGTTCCTTTAATGTGAAGAATACGGAGAGGTAAAATATGGGAAATAATGGTGAGCATTTTGAAATGTTGTAGAAAGAACTAATAAATTACTCATGGAAATTTTCATGACCTCTTGGTATCAGTAGCATATTATTTTTATACACAAATATCTCAACAATTTATTTTTCCACTCTAGGTATAAATATATTCATTGCATTTCTAGAATCAATATGGTAACGTGTTTGACAATTTTTTTTTTCATTTAGTTTTTTTTTTTTGTTTTAAATCTGAATTTATTCAGACAGGGTCTTATGTTGTCCAGGCTGGCCTTGAACTCACTATGTAGCCAAGGATGACAGTGAGCTCCTGATTCTCCTTCCTCACTGCCAAGTGAATTCCACCACACCTGGCTCATTTATTAAGACAATATGTTTAAGCCAGTAGTGTAACAATAGGAATTATTCAGAAATCCTTGGCATATCGTAGTCTTTTGGGAAATCTACAGGAAAAAAATTGACTTCAAGTTAAAGGCAGAATCACGTATTGAGCCATACTCAGACCATTATGGATAATAATCTTTGAAATAATACAGTGTTGAATACATTTTTTACTTAGAGGGAACCTTTATCTGTTAAGCATGTTGAATTAAAAGTGTCCAGGCTTTGCTCAACATGGTATTATGGGAGTTTTGTTCTATTGATAGTTGAGGTGAGTCAGGTCCTGAACGCCTCCCACATGTGCACACACACCAAAGAACATGTAACTAAGTTTACAGAAATTCAAGCCAGGTGTGCTGGCAAGTACCTTTAACCCCAGCTCTTGGGAGGCTAATGTAGGAGTAGGAAGACCCATTGTATGCAGCCTGAGCTACAGAGTGTGTTCCATGTCAGCTAGTGTGAGAAGTCCAAATAGTAGTACATAAGCCAAAAGAACATGGAGAAATTTTTGGTTTTGGCTTATGACGGAAGATACTGTTTGTTTCTTTTGTTTTGGGGGGCTGTTTTTTGAGGCAGAGTCTCACTCTAGCTTGGGCTTACCTGGAAATCACTTTAGCCCTAGGCTGGCCTTGAACTTCTGAGGTTCCTCCTACCTCATCTTTTCAAGTGCTGGGATTAAAGGTTTGTGCCACCATGCTGAGGGAAATGTGAGTCAGAGGTAAGACTGTTGGGAGTTCAGGGCCAGCCTGGGGCTAGAGTGAGTTCCACATCAGCCTGGGCTAGAGGAAGACCTTACCTCAGAAAACCAAAGTGTGTATGTGTGTGTGTTTCATGAAGCATTATTTTGTTATTCAGTAGTTTTCAGTGTTTAGTGTCTGCTGTAGAGGAGTTGCCCATCCTGGATTGAGCATTAATGAGCTTTAAGAACTCAGTCCTATTCTCTACGAGAACAAAGGAAATGGATTTTTTTTTCCAGTTCTTTTTTTTTTTTTTTTTTTTTTTTTTTGGTTTTTGCAAGGTAGGGTCTCACTCTGGCCCAGGCTGACCTGGAATTCACTCTGTAGTCTCAGGGTGGCCTCGAACTCTTGGCGATCCTCCTACCTCTGCCTCCCGAGTGCTGGGATTAAAGACATGTGCCACCACGCCCGGCTCTTCTTTTTGTTTTTTTTTTCTTTCAGGAATGATCCAACAGAACTGTATTAAAGAATGGCTTTTCTGAGCCGGGCGTGGTGGCTCACGCCTTTAATCCCAGCACTCGGGAGGCAGAGGTAGGAGGATCGCTTTGAATTCAAGGCCACCCTGAGACTACATAGTGAATTCCAGGTCAGCCTGAACTAAAGTGAGACCCTACCTCGAAAAACCAAAAAAAAAAAGAATGGCTTTTCTGTTTTGTTTTGTTTTGGATTTTTAAAGGATTTTTAAGCTCTGTAAAATAATACACTTATGATGCAGTCAAACCTAAGAAAGTAAATTCATTACAAGCAAGCAGCCAGTTGTTCAACTCTTCAAGATTAATATGAGGGCTTAGGAGGATGGCTCTGTGGTTAAAGCAACTTGCTTACAAAGCCTTCTGGCCGAGGTTTGATTCCCAAGTACTCACATAAAGCCAGATGAACACAGTGGTACATGACCTGTGGTTCATTTGTAGTAGCAAGAGGCCCTGATGCTCCCATACTCACTCAGTCGACAAAATAAGAAAATAGGTTCATATGAATTACCTACTGGGTTGTGGAAGAATACAGGTTTCAAAAATGCTGTGCTGCCAGGCAGGGTGGAGCATGCCTTTAATCCCAGCACTCAGGAGGCAGATGTAGGAGGATCACTGTCCCTGAGTTCAAAGGCCACCTTGTGAATTCCAGGTCAGCCTGGGCTAGAGCAAGACCCTGCCTTGAAAACTAAACCGAAGGACACGCTTTTAGTACCAACACTCAGGGAGGCAGAGGTAGGATCACTGTGAGTTTGAGGCCACCCTGAGACTACATAGTATCTTCCTGGTCAGCCTGGGCTAGAAAAAGAACCTACCTTGAAAAGGCAACAACAACTACCACCTTAGGGCTGGAGTGATGGCTTAGCAGTTAAAGCACTTGCCTGTGAAGTCTAAGGACCCTGGTTTGATTCCCCAGTACCCATGTAAGGCAGATGCACAAGATGTCTCATGCATCAGGCATTTGTTTGGAGTGGCTGGATGTTCTGTTGCTCTCTCTCCTTCTTTCTCAAATAAATGTTTTTATTTATTTTTTTTGAGAGAGAGAATGGGGGTGCCAGGGTCTCCATCCACTGCAAATGAACTCCAGTCTCGTGCACCTCCTTGTGCATCTGGTTTACATGGGTCCTAGAGAATCAAATTGGTATCTTTTGGCTTTGCAGGCATATGCTTTAACCACTAAGGCATTTCTCCAGCCCAATAAAATGTTTTTTAAAAGAAGAATCCAAGATTGCCTCCCATTTACAATACTACTGCCTCCCAAGTGTTTAGATTACAGTTGTGTGGTTCCAACTCCAAAATGGAGAATACTACCTATCACAGAGGACTCATAATAGATAAAATTATTTATTGTAGTGCCTGGCAAATGTTTTTATGTTTTATTTCCTAATTATTTTTTTAATAATTATTTTTTTATTGACAACTTCTATACTTACATACAAAAAGTGCATGGTATTTCCCTCCCCTCCCCCCATTCCCCTTTAGAACTCCAGTCTCCATCATATCCCCTTCCTCTTCTCCATTAGTCTCTCTTTTAATTTGATGTCATCATCTTTTTCTTCTATTTTGAGGGTCTTGCTAAGGTATTGCTAGACACAGCAAGGTCATGGATATCGAGGCCAATTTCTGTCTGGGCAGTTGCATTGTAAGGAGTCGTACCCTTCCTTTGGCTCTTCCATTCTATCCGCCCCCTCTTCTGCAATGGTCCCTGAGCCTTGGAGGGTGTGACAGAGGTGTTTCAGTGCTGGGCACTCCTCCATCCCTTCTCAGCACTATGTTGCCTTTTGGGTCATCCCAGTGGTCATCGCCCTCTGAAAAGAGAAGCTTCTCTAACCAGAAGTGAGAGTAGCGTTAATATGTGAATATGAGCATTAAGTGTAGTATTTTCAGGGCAGCTTGGTGGGAATAGTATATACATTTAGTCAGACAAGAGCAGGCTTTATACCCCTAAGGCTCATGACCTCACCTACCATAGACTTTTGCTTAGGTTTTTCAGTACCAGGTATGTATTCCCTCCCGTAGAGAGGGCCTTCAGTCCAATTATGGAGCAGTTGGTTACCCCAAGAGTAGACATGCCACTATTGCACCCATTCAGTCATTGGGCCTGTATGGCCAAACTTAAATATTCAGTGTCCACTGTTTTCACTGCTGATGACTTCTGTCTCCCATACGCTGCATGCAGTGCAGCTTTTTCCAGCTTTCAGTTGGCTGGTCTACAGGGAGAAGGTTTTCTGCTCCGCACCAGCTTCCTTTCTCAGGCAAGAGATGTCTTCAGCAATAGGGTCTTACTATCTGTTTCTCAAGGGAAACCAAGGGCTTTGGCAAAAGCCTTTTTATTTCCTAATTATTTACTAGATTGAGAGAATGAGACAGAGAGAGAGAGAGGGAGAGTGTGGGTGCACCAGGGCCTCATGCCACTGGAAAGGAACTCCAGATGCATGCACCACTTTGTGTATTTGGCTTTATATGATCTCTGGGTAATCCATCCTGGGATGTCAGGGTTTGCAAGCAAGGGCCTTTAACCACTAAGCCATCTCTCCAGGCCCAAAGTAGTTTTTTTTTTTTTTAAAAAAATTTTTTATTTATTTATTTTGAGGGGGGGGATACAGAAATAGACAGGTAGAGAGAAAGAGAGAGAATGGGCACACCAGGGCCTCCAGCCACTGCAAGCGAACTCCAGATGCATGCGCCACCTTGTGCATCTGGCTTACGTGGTTCCTGGAGAGTTGAACTGGGGTCCTTTGGCTTTACAGGCAAATGCCTTAACCGCTAAGCCATCCCTCCAGCCCCCAAAGTAGTTTTTTGAGATAAGGATCCCACTCCAGCCCAAACTGACCTGGAATTCACTATATAGTCTCAGGGTGGCCTTGAACTCATGGCCATCTTCCTGCCTCTGCCTCCTGAGTATTGGGATTAAAGGCGTGTGGCACTATGTCCAGCTTCCCAAAGTTTCTTTTAATAAATATTAGCTCATTCCGTGATGTGCTTGTCTTGCAAGCACGAGCACCTACCTGAGTTCAGTCCTCAGTACTCATGTAAAATATCAGGTGCAGGGCTGGAGAGATGGCTCAGTGGTTAAGTCACTTGCCTGCAAAGCCTAACAACTGGGGTTCGAGTCCCCAGTACCCACACAGAGCCAGATGCACAAAGTGGCACATGCATCTCGGGTTCAATTGCAGCACCTGGTGCGCCCATGTATTCTCTCCCTGCTTGCCAAGAAATAAAAATATATTTTTTAAAAAATACCTTGTGCAGTGGCATGTGCCTGTGATATCAGTGTTAGGGAAGTGAGGACATGCCAGTCAAGCAGTTTAGTTTAACTGATGATCTCCAGTGAGAAACTCAGGTCAAAGGAGTGGACGGTGTTCTTGAGAATGCAACACAGGGTGGGGCTCTAGCTTTTATACATGCACACACATGAAATGCGCACATGACAGGTACACATAACAAAAATAAGTAGTTTTAAAATGACATTGAGTCACCAAGACAATACAAGCTATTGCCAAGGCTCTTGGCTGCCCACCAAAACTAGATAGTAAGACCCTTCTGCTGAAGAAATGGTTCAACTGCTGCACACTGGAAAATCAAGCTAGAGCTGAGTCAGAAACTCCCTGTTGTCAAAGTTGGAAGGAACTGCTATGCTGCCTGCTAGAGGAGAAAAATCATTGGTGGTCTTAACTAGCAGTGGACTCTGCAAGTTTTCTGGTTGGCCAGCCAAGCCAAGTGTAACACCTGGAGCAATAGTATTATGTCTGTGGGTCCAGAGTTGGCTTAGTGGTAAAGGTTCTTGCCTGTGAAGCCTAAGGACCCATGTTTGATTCCCCAGTACCCATATTTGCAGAAGCTAGAAGCCCTGGCAAGCCCATTCTACTTGCCTCTTTCTCTCCCTCTCAAAATATTTTTTCAAAAAATAGTAGTATGCTTTCTCTGTTGCTCTCAAATAAAAAAAAAATTTTTTTAAAGGGTGGGGGAGATGGCTTAGCGGTTAAGCACTTGCCTGTGGAGACTAAGGACCGCAGTTCGAGGTTTTATTCTCCAGTACCCACATAAGCCAGATGCACAAGGTGGTGCATGCATCTGGAGTTCGTTTGCAGTGGCTGGAGGCCCTGGTGCACCCATTCCCTCTCTCTCTTTCTCTCTCTGTCTGCCTGTTGCTTTCAAATAAATTTTTAAAAAATAGAAGTATGTTATGAGAAAAGCCAACTGCTCTCTGATTAGACTTGAAGCTTTCTCCATGGGAGAGAATTTCTGCCTGGTACTGAAAACTTAATCCAAAGCCCATGGCTGGGGAGATCATAAGGCAGAGGGGGGAAACTACTGTTCTTTGGGTAAATGGGTATATTATGCCCACAAACTGCCCTCTCCTTATGTTTATGTCACTTATGTTAATAATACTATTACTTTTGGTTAGAGAAGCTTCTAATTTTCAGATGGCAATGACCACTGAGGACACTCAAAACTCACTGAAGTGAGAAGTGAAAGTTGAGTGCTCAGCACTACATGAGACATCTCTTTCACACCCTCCTATAGCTCAGGGACTATAGTGGAAGAAATGTCAGAAAGAATATAAAAGCCAAAGGATGGGCAGGAGTGCTTTGGCATGCTGTCTTCCAGACACAAAGTAGTTGTATCATGACTTCATGGCTTTTTCATTACCTGTGCAAGATCTGCATAATATTTGAGTCCATTAACAAGTTGTTTTGAATGGTAGAAGGTGAACAAAAGACATTAATGGGCTGGAGAGATGGCTTAGCTGTTAAGGCACTTGTATGTGAAACCTAAAGACCCAGGTTCGATTCCCCAGAACTCCCATAAGCCAGATGCACAAGGTGGTGGCACATGCATCTGGAGTTTGTTTGCAGTGGCTGGAGGCCCTGGTGTGCCTCCCTGCTCTCTATCTGCCTCTTCTTTCCTCCCTCTCCCAAACAAATAAAAAATATCTTTAGGGCTGGGGAAATGGCTTAGCAGTTAAGGCATTTGCCTGGAAAGCCTAAGGACCCTGGTTCAATTCCCCAAGACCCACGTAAGCCAGATGCACAAGGGAGTGCATGTGTCTGGAGTTCATTTGCAGTGGCTGGAGGCCCTGGCATGCCCATTCTCCTCTCTCTCTCTCAAATAAATAAATAAATATTTTTTAAAATAAAACAATATTTTAAAGCTGGGCGTGGTGGCGCACGCCTTTAATCCCAGCACTCGGGAGGCAGAGGTAGGAGGATCACCGTGAGTTCAAGGCCACCCTGAGACTACATAGTTAATTCCAGGTCAGCCTGGGCCAGAGTGAGACCCTACCTCGAAAAACCAAAAAATAAATAAATAAATAAAAAATAAAAAAATATTTTAGCCGGGTGTGGTGGCGCACGCCTTTAATCCCAGCACTCGGGAGGCAGAGGTAGGAGGATCGCCAAGAGTTCGAGGCCACCCTGAGACTACATAGTTAATTCCAGGTCAGCCTGGACCAGAGTGAGACCCTACCTTGCAAACCCCCCCCAAAAAAAATTTAAAAAGACACTAAAATAGAGGGGCAAGAAAAAAATAGGAGAGGGAATAGTAGGAAAGAAGACAGGTTTCAGTGGCAGGGCATCGAGGAAGAGGGACAAAAGAGGGTGGTGGGAAAGGATTATGTACATTTTTCAAATAAAAAATATTGGAGTCTAGCCAGGTGTGGTGGTGCACACCTTTAATCCCAGCACTAGGGAGGCAGAGGTAGGAGAATTGCCTTGAGTTTGAGGCCACTATATAGTGAATTCCAAGTCAGGCTGGGCTAGAGTGAGACCCTACCTTGGAAAAGCTATATATATATGCGTCTGGTCGTGTTGCTCAACAGTATAATCTGAATTTAGCATACATCAAGCTCTGGGTTCAATTAAAAATCTTGCCGGGTGTGGTGGCGCACGCCTTTAATCCCAGCACTCGGGAGGCAGAGGTAGGAGGATCACCGAGAGTTTGAGGCCACCCTGAGACTACATGGTTAGTTCCAGGTCAGCCTGGACCACAGTGAGACCCTACCTCGCAAAACCAAAAAAAAAAAAAAAAAAATCTTGTAAAGGGCCGGGCGTGTGGCACATGCTTTTAATCCCAGCACTCTGGAGGCACAGGTAGGAGGATCGCTGTGAGTTCAAGGCCATCCTGAGACTACATAGTGAATTCCAGGTCAGCCTGAGCTGACCCTAACTTGGAAAACAAAAAAAAAAAAAAAAAAAAAAATCTCGTAAATGGCTGGAAAGATGGCTTAGTGGTTAAGGCGCTTGCCTGCAAAGCCAAGGATCCAGGTTTGATTCCCCAGGACCCATGTAAGCCAGATGCACAAGGTGGCACATGCATCTGGAGTTCATTTGCAGCAGCTGGAAGCCTTGGCGTGTCCATTCTCTCTCTCAAAAAAAAAATCTTGTAAAATTTGGACTGGAGAGATCGCTTAGCAGTTAAAGTGTTTGTTTGTGAAGTCTAAGGACCCAGGTTCTATTCCCCAGTACCTATGTAAGCCAGATGCACAATTTGGCACATGCTTCTGGAGTTCGTTTGTGGTGGCTGGAGGCCCTGATGCACCCATTCTCTCTCTCTGCCTCTTTCTCTCTTTCCCTGCCTCTTTCTCTCTCAAATAAATAAAAATTTAAAAATCCTGTAAAATTTGTAATCCATTAATACATTGTGAAATTAATTTTAGATATGTAGTGATCAGCCAATTTTTGTTTTGATTTTTCGAGATAGGGTCTCACTGTAGCTCAGGCTGACCTGGAATTCACTATATAGTCTCAGTGTGGCCTTGAACTCATGGTGATCCTCCTACCTCTGCCTTTGAGTGCTGGGATTAAAGATGTGTCCATCACACCCGGCTTTGATCAGCCTTTTTTTTTGGGGGGGGGGTTTCCAAGGAAGGGTCTCACTCTAGCCCAGGTTGACCTGGATGGAATTCACTATGTAGTCTCAGGGTGGCCTTGAACTCATGGCGATCCTCCTACCTCTGCCTCCCTAGTGCTGGGATTAAAGGCGTGTGCCACCATGCCTGGCTCTGATCAGCCAATGTTTAAAAAATATTTTATTTATTTGAGAGAGAGGAAGAGAGGGAGGGAGAAATGGGATGCACCAGGACCTCCAGCTACTGCAAACAAACTCCAGGCACATACACCACCTTGTACATCTGGCTTACCTGGGTCCTAGGGAATTGAACTGAGGTCCTTTGGCTTTGCAGGAAAATGCCTCTCTCCAGCCCCGATCAACCAATTTTTTAAAGGATATCAAAGGGGAGCCTGGGGTTGGAGAGATGGCTTAGCGGTTGAGGCGCCTGCCTCCTAAGCCTAAGAACGTTGGTTCCAATCTCCAGGTCCCACTTTTAGCCAGATGCAAAGTGACGCAAGGGTGCAATGCCGCACTTGACCACAATGGGGCTCACACATCTGGATTTTGTGCACAACAGCTGAGACGCTGCTGGCGCGCCCATTTCTAGCCCATCTCTATCTCTTCCTCTCCCTTTCTCTCTCTCTCTGTGTCTCTCTCCAAAAAAAGGGGGGGGGGCTGGTGGTGCACATCTGTAATACAGTAACTGGAGCCACAGGTAGGAAGTCATGAGCCTGGGCCATATTGCAAGGCCCTATCACAAAGCAAAACAAAAGAATACTGTACAAGTGGAAGTGGTATATGTATTTTAAAAAAAATTTATTTTTATTTATTTGACAGAAAGGGAGAGAAAATGGGCACGCCAGGGTCTCCAGCCACTGCAAACGAACTCCAGATGCATGCTTCACCTTGTGCATCTGGCTAACGTGGGTCTTGGGGAATTGAACCTGGGTCCTTTGGCTTTGCAGGCAAATGCCACTATGCCATCCCTCCAGCCCGGTACATGTCTTTTTTGATAAAATATTGGTGTCCATGTAAATGTGGCCACGTATATCTTATATGTATTTGTAGCAGACTGCTTCAGGTTCACTGAGATGAACTTCCAGACCAGGCACAGTTATGGAGGAAGGGATATTTATTGAAGCTTACAGATCCAGGAGAAGTTCTATATTGGCAGAAGAAGCTGGCCTGCCTTCACAGGACTAACACAGAGAAAAGCCAAAAGCCACCCAGCACAGCACACCTAAGGAAGTCCATCTAGGCACACTTTGCATATCTTTGGATTGCAATCCTAAACCCACCACCACACTTTAAGATCCGCCCAGCGACACTGCCTCTAGCCAGGTGGCTGCAGATGCAAACTACGAACTAATAAAACACTAAATATATTGGGGGCCATCTATTCAAACTACCACAGTATGTATGTCTATGGTAGATAAGTTATATGGTTTATAACTTTATAAGGTATAACCTATTTATAGTTCTATACATACACATGTTATGGGTCACAACGTTAACTATATTACTGTGGATCAGGTAGAAAAATTTTTGTGCATCATGCTTTTTTTTTTTGGTTTTTCGAGGTAGGGTCTCACTCTGGCCCAGGCTGACCTGGAATTCACTATGCAATCTCAGGGTGATCTTGAACTCATGGCGATCCTCTCCTACCTCTGCCTCCTGAGTGCTGGGATTAAAGGTGTGTACCACCATGCCCGGCTGCATCACGCTTTTCATAAAAGCACCCCTAACTGCTGAGTCATCTCTCTAACCACAAGTGGAAACATTTTTGAGAATCACTGTATTACATTTTTTTTCTTCCTTTACTGATTTTCTGTGTTGAAAGTCTAATCTTGTTTTCAGAGATTATCCTTCTGTCAAGGCCTTAGAAGCTGTAGAGTGCTTTATATAAAATACTTTTGTTTCCAACTCCTAGCATAACACTTAAAACAAAAGGTTACAAGGATATCTTGAATGATTCAGGAACAAAATATAGTTTGGCTGTGCATGGTGACACAATCCTCTAATCCCAGTATTTGGGATAGTGGAGCAGGAGTTGCAAACCAGTGTGGGCTACATGGTGTGTTCCTGGCCAACCTGGGGTATGTAGTAAGTGAGAACCTGTCTAGAAGTGGTGGTGCACGCCTTTAATCCCAGCACTCAGGAGACAGAAGTAGGAGGATCACTATGAGTTTGAGGCCATCCTGAGAAAACACAGTGAATTCCAAGTCAGCCTGAGCTAGATTTAGACCCTGCCTCGAAAAACAAAAACCAACAAACAGACAAAAGAAAACAAAAAAGGGCTGGAGAGATGGCTTAGTGGTTAAGGCATTTGCCTACAAAGCCAAAGGATCCTGGTTCAAATCTCCAGGACTCACATAAGCCAGATGCACAAGGGGACACATGCATCTGGAGTTCATTTACAGTGGCTTGATGCCCTGGCATGCCCATTCTCTCCCTCTCTCTCTCTGCCTCTTTCTCTCAAATAAATAAATAAAATATATTTTAAAAAAAAAAAAGAAAGAAAACAAAAAAACCCCATCCATATTGGCTGGGCATGGTCGTGCAAGACTAATCCCAGAACTGTGGAGGCAGAGGTAGGAGAACTGCCATGAGTTCAATGCCACCCTGAGACTACATAGTGAGTTCTAGTTCAGCCTGTGTTAAGACCCTACCTCAAAAGAACAAAACAAAAGATTGTGAAGATATATAGACTAGTGGTTATTTTCAAGGTGATTAGACATTTTTTAAGAAGTTGTTGAAAGTTTTGAGCCATTTTTCCCCAGAAGTGCCAAGTGTAATTTTGAACAGATTCAACAAAATTTCTGAATTTTCACTGCTCCAAAATGAATTTTGCATCCTAAATTAAGAACTCTGAAAGCTGCCAGACGTGGAGTTCCATGCCTTTAATTTCAGCACTTGGGATGCAGAGGCAGGAGGATCCCTGCAGGTACCACACCAGTTTTGTTTACATGATGAGTTCCAGGCTTTCAAAAAACTAACAAAAGGCGCCAGGTGTGGTGGCGCACACCTTTAATCCTAGCATTTGGAAAGCAGAGGTAGGAGAATTGCCATGAGTTCAAGGCCACCCTGAGACTACATAGTGAATTCCAGGTCAGCCTGGGTAGAGCAAAACCCTACCTTGAAAAAAACCAAAATAAATAAGCAAATAAACCAATAAAAAATAAATAATAAATAAAAATAACAAAAGGTGGCTGGCAAGGTGGCTCAGTGGTTAAAGGCACTTGTTTGCAAAGCCTGCTGGCCTAGGTTTAATTCCCATGCCACCCAAGTAAACCAGACACAAAAAAGTGTTGCAAGCATCCGATGTTTGTTTGCACCTCAATGTGTGCCAATAAATAAATAAATAAAATTAGAAGCAAAGAATAAACAAAGAAAAACATCTAAACGTCAGTCAGGAAAAATCCATCTCCTATAACCTCTATAGTGAGTCTCTGTCTCAAAACAAAACAAAACCCCCAAAACTCGCAAAGCAAGATTACCTTTGGCTGTTGGTGGAAAGTGGAAGTATTTTGGGATTACAATTACTTTAAAAAATCTTCTACATACAAACCCTGGGATCTCAGAACTTGGTACTGACAGGGCACAGGAAAAGGGATTTTAAAGGATGATACAGGAAGTTCTGGGCAACAAACAGAAAGGGCAACCTTAGAATAGCGAGATGTCTCAGCGATTAAAGGTACTTACTTGAATGCCCCACGATCTGGATTTGATTCCTCAATACACACTTAGAGCCAGATAGATGCACAAAGTAGTGCAGGCATCTGGAGTTCCTTTACGGGAGCAAGAGGCCCTGGCGCACTCATTCTCTCTCTCTTTCCCTGTAAATTAATGAATATTTAAAAAGAAAGGACAAAGCCGGGCATGGTGGTGCACACCTTTAATCCCAGCACTGGGGAGTCAGAGGTGGGAGGATTGCCGTGAGTTCGAAGTCACCCTGAGACTACGTAGTGAATTCCAGGTTAGCCTGAGCTAGAGTGAGACCCCACCTCGAAAAACAAAAACATATATATATATACAATTTTTAAATGTATATATTTACAAGAAAGAAAATGTTAAAGCTGTCCTTTTTTTGTTTTGGTTTTCTGAGGTAGGGTCTCACTCTTGTTCAGGCTGACCTGGAATTCACTATGTAGTCTCAGGGTGGCCTCGAACTGTCGCCGCTCTCTTTCTTCTAATATTTTATTTATTAATTTTCCTCCTGCAATCGCACACCTGCACTGGCCTTTGCGCATCTGGCTTTAGGTGCTGGGATTAACCAGGCAGTCAGGTCGCCTACTGAGTTCTCCAGGCCACGTTTCTTGAGACTTCATGTCAGTGACGATAAATTCCAGGTCATCCTGGACCATGTCAAAACCAGTGAGAGCCCTACGTCTTTAAAAACTAAAAACAACAACAACAGTTCAAGGCCACCCAGACAATTCCAACAACAACAAGTGAAAACAAAAACTAAAAACAACAACAACAAACAAAAAAAACAAAACAAAACAGTGGGCTCTGGGGAGAAGACTGGAAGAGTAAGGTTTGCGAACAGCTGCGTTAAGCAGGGCGGAGGAAGGGGCGGGCCGGCGCCGCGCACGCGCAGTGCTTCAGCGGCGCGGACTTGTCTAGCTTCCTCCCGCCGCCACCTTCCTTCCAAGTGCAGTACGGTGGCCGACGGGGGCCAGACGGTGAGGATGAATGAAGGTGCTGGGTGCAGTCTGCTCCGCGTTTCCCTCTCTCCAGGCTGCTTCTGCCTTTGTGCGGAGGAGCCCCCATTCTGTCCCCATCTTATCGCCGAGCTAGTTGGTCCCAGCGTCTGAGTTCTTGGGTCCCGGAGTCGACTTGGGGGCAACCGCTGGGGATTGGGGGATCCGGAGACTCGCCTAGGCCCGACTTCGGACCGCGTTCTCGATTTCTGCCTCGTCCCGCGCTCGGACGCGGAATCCCCGTGGGTCCCGTGAGGCTGGAGGGTAGATCCGAAGGTATGAAGCGTCCGCTTCCCAGGCCTCTGTGCGGCTTGGTCCCAAGTTGGCCTGACGTTTCTCGGCCGCAGGGACTTGTTGGTTCTCCTCGATACTTAGTCCTGTGAGCGCACGGGTCTCGGCGCCCTGCTCCGTCGTTCCCCTTGGCTTGCCAAGAGCAGCACCAGCAACTTTTCTGCCCGCCACTCCCCGTGGCGCTGGCAAGTGGGTCGTTCTTAAGAGGAGATGGCCTTGGCTGTCCACTTCGTGCCCCCCCCTCTTTTTTTGGACTCTTTGATTAATTACTCCTGAAGACAGACGAGTGCCCAAGTGAGATTGCCTCTTCCCCTCTTTCAGATGGTTCTTCCTACACATATGTTCTCACCCTGTAACATGGGTACTCTGTAACAGGATAGCGTTGTGGCTTTCAGAGCTTTGGCCAGTGAGATGACTGCCTAGTGTTTCCGTCCACCCATGCAAGGTAGGAAGAGAAGTAAAAACAGTTACTGACATATGTCTGGTTACGCATGTGAAACGAAAGAGGGATGACCGGCCATTCATTTCCTCTACATTTCGTGCAGCTCATTGGACTCATACAGTCAGGAAAATCTTAGGCTGAGAGTGTGTAAGGA
The DNA here is from genome assembly GCA_036365145.1 of Orientallactaga sibirica. NCBI lineage: Eukaryota > Metazoa > Chordata > Mammalia > Rodentia > Dipodidae > Orientallactaga > Orientallactaga sibirica. The sequence continues at coordinate 44,690,569 of JAEOAD010000013.1, forward strand.
GTTTAGCCACTAAATGTTAGTATTACTGTACTTGGTTCTCTGGACCTCTTACTGTCTTTGTAAAATAAGTGTTAGAGCAAAAGATTGCTAAGTCTGGAAGATACATTATCTATGCAGTTTTATTTTTAGATTCAGATGACAGTAGACAAAGAGTCATAGAAGTCTGAAGTCTGGTCCTTAATTATGCAAGAACCACTTGCCAACACGGAGGCCAGCTGAAGACCCAACACGTTTTTCTTCCATATATATATATATATATAATTTTTTTTTCAAGGTAGGGTCTTACTCTAGCTCAGGCTGACCTGGAATTCACTATGTAGTCTAAGGGTGGTATAACAATATTTTTTCAAAATATTTTATTTATTTATTTTCAGAGAGAGAGAATGAGAATGGGTGTGCCAGGGTCTCTAGCCACTGCAGATGAACTCCAGATGCATGTGCCACTTTGTGCATCTGGGTTAACATGGGTACTGGGAAATTGAATCCTGGCCATCAGGCTTTACAGGCAAGCGCCTAAACTGCTGGGCCATCTCTGTAGCCCTTTAAAAAAATAACATATATATATGCACATACATACATACATACACACACATACATACACATACATACATACACACACACATATAATTTATATATTTATATTATACATATTTTATATATTTACATTATATATATATGTTAAGGTAGGGTTTCACTCTAGTCCATGTTGACCTGGAATTCACTATGTAGTCTCAGGGTGGCCTTGAATTTATGGCAGTTCTCCTACCTCTGCCTCCCAAGTGCTGGGATTAAAGGTGTGGGCCACCATGCCCGGCTTTAAAAAATATTTTTAGGGCTGGAAAGATGGCTTAGCTACTAAGGCACTTGCCTGAAAAGTCTAAGGACCCAGTTTTGATTCCCTAGAATCCACGTAAGCCAGTTGAACATGGTGGTTCATGCATCTGGAGTTATTTTGCAGTGGCTAGAAACCCTGGTGTTCCCATTCTCTCTCTCTTATAAATAAATAGAAATAAGATATTTTAAAAAAGTTTTTATTTATAAGCCAGGCATGGTGGTGCATGCCTTTATCCCAGCACTTGTGGGAGGCAGAGGTAAGAGGATCACCGTGGTGAGTACAAGGCCACCCTGAGGCTACATAGTGAATTTTAGGTTAGCCTGGTTTAGAGCAAGACCACACCTCAAGAAAAATGTTACAAAAATATTTTTATATATTTATTTGCAAGGAGAGAGAGAGAGAGGGAATGGGCACACCAGGGTCTCGTTCCATTGCAAACGAACTCCCCATGCTTGTGCCACTGTGTGCATCTGGCTTTACATAGATACTGGGGATTTAGACCTAGGATGCCAGACTTCGGAAGCAAATGCCTTTAACTGCTGAGCCATCTCTCCAGTCCTGTTTTCTTTTGTTATAATTTTCCATTTTTAAGTTTTTATTTATTTGAAAGAGAAAGAATGAGGCAAATAGAGAATAGGCTTGCTGAGGCCTCTAGCTGCTGTAAGCAAACTCCATATGCATGTGCCACCTTGTGCATTTGGCTTTATGTGGGTCCTAGGGAGTAGAACCAGGGTCCTTTGGCTTTGTGGGCAGGTGCTTTAACTGTAAGCCATCTGTCCAGCTCTAATTTTCTATTTTCAAATTATTTATTTTGCCAGGCATGGTGGCACACTCCTTTAATCCCAGCACTTGGGAGGCAGAGATAGGAGGATTGCTATGTGTTTGAGGCCACCCTGAGACTATATAGTGAATTCTAAATCAGCCTGGGCTAGATCAAGACCATACCTTGAAAAACAAAACAAAACAAATCATTTATTTATTTATTTGCATGTGTGTTTGAGTGCCCATCCCAGTAACCATCCAGTTTTATGTGGGTGACTGGGGAATTACGTGGGCTTCAAGGCTCTGCAATCAAGAACCTTTAACCACTGAGGCATCTCCTTAGCCCCTAAATTTTCTCTTTTTTATTATTTATTTGTGTGTGTGTGTATGGGCATGTGTTGTGGAGGTTGGAGGACAACCTCGGGTGTTTCTTTCCTGCCTTTAAACCCCCAATATTTTATTTATTTGCAAAGGAAGAGAGAGAGAGAAAGAGAGAGAATGAAAATGAATATGGGTGTACCAGGGCTGAATGGATGAGTCAGGGCCTGCAGCTACTGCAAACAAACTCCAGACACATTTGCCACTTTGTGCTTCTGGTTTTATGTGGTTACTGGGGAATTAAACCCCTGGCCAGTAGGCTTTGCAAGCAAGCACCTTAACCACTTAGCCATTTCTACTGTCCATCCTTTCACCTTTTGAGACAGGGTCCCTCTTGCTGTTGCTACTTGTGAGTTTTAGGTTTCTTCTGGCTCTGTTTCCATTGCTGTATGTGTATGCTGGGATTATAGATGTGTATGTGAATTTGTATCTGATTTTATGTAGTTTCTGGGTAAATTAATTGTTCAATAGGCTTGCAAGCAAGTGCTTTAGCCTCTGAGCCATCTCCCCTGCTCCCCAACATACTTTTCAATTTTTTTTGGCTTTTTTTTTTTTCCTCCTCTAGCTCAGGCTGACCTGGAGTTCACTGTGTAGTCTCAGGCTGGCCTCAAATTCATAGAAGTCCTCCCACATAGCCTCCCAAGTGCTGGGATTAAAGGCGTGTACCACCATGCCTGGCCTACTTTTCAAGTTTTTAAAAAGAAGTGTATTTGCTGGGCGTGGTGGTGCACGCCTTTAATCCCCAGCACTCAAGAGGCAGAGGTAGGAAGATCACTATGAGTTCGAGGCTACCCTGAGAGTACATAGTGAATTCCAGGTCAGCCTGAGCTAGAGGGAGACCCTATCTCGGGAGTTGGGGGGGGGGGGGAGAAGCGTATTTATCCATGTGAAAATTATACGGCCACTTGCATTTTTGTTTTGCTTTTAGGATCAAGAATGATGATGACTGAGTGTACAAGCCTTCAGTTTGTCAGCCCTTTTGCTTTTGAAGCAATGCAGAAGGTGGATGTTGTTCGCCTGGCCTCTTTAAGTGATCCAGAATTAAGACTCCTCCTGCCCTGTTTGGTGAGGATGGCACTTTGTGCTCCTGCTGACCAGAGCCAAAGCTGGGCTCAAGATAAAAAACTCATCCTTCGCCTTCTGTCAGGAGTGGAAGCTGTTAACTCCATTGTTGCATTATTGTCTGTGGACTTTCATGCTTTAGAACAAGATGCCAGCAAAGAACAGCAGCTTAGGTAATGCTATGTTCTACAGTATGCAAGCTGGGATTTCCTCAGGATCCAAAGAATAGGGAATCACATGCATTTCAGAGCTTTCAAAGCTTCTCAAGAAAAGAGAAAATGAGAAATGTGAATCTCAGTTTCAAACAACATTTTACTTACGTCTTTTTTTGGGGGGGGGTGGGGTGGGGTTGAGGTCTCACTGTAGCTCAGGCTGACCTGGAATTCACTATGTAGTCTCAGGGTGGCTTCAAACTTACTCCTACTTCTGCCTCCAGAGTGCTGGGATTAAAAGCATGTGTTTCCACGCCCAGCTTACTTAGGTCTTTTCTATTTATACTTAAAATACTTGGATTTTCAGCCAGGCGTGGTGGTGCACGCCTTTAATCCCAGCACTCAGGAGGCAGAGGTAGGAAGATTGCCGAGAATTCGAGGCCACCCTGAGACTTCATAGTTAATTCCAGGTCAGCCTGGACTAGAGTGAGACCCTACCTTGCAAAACCAAAAAAAAAATTCTTGGATTTTCTACATTATAAAATATTGTATAGGGCTTGAGAAATGGCTCAATAGTTATAGTACTTGTCTGTAATGCCTACTGGCCCTGGATTTAATTCCCCAGTACCCATATAAAACCCAGATGCACAAAGTGATGCATGCATCTGGAGTTTGTTTTCAGTGGTAGAGGCTTTGGCATCATTCATTCTCTCCCTCTCTTTCTCTTTGCAAGTAAATAAATAAAATATTTGAAAAATGTTGTATAGAGAAGAGTGGCCATGTATTGCTGTATTTAAGCTAACTTGATTAGGTCACTTCCTATCAGTGGGAAGTGACTAGGATAACTTTCCCTAGATTCAGAGGATTTACTGGAATTTTGTTTTTTTTGCATGTTTATTTTTTATTTACTTATTTGAAGTGACAGAGAGAGAAAGGCAGATAGATAGAGAAGGGCGCACCAGGGCCTCCAGCCACTGTAAGCAAACTCCATATGCATGAGCCACCTTGTGAATCTCTTCACAGGCAAGTGCTTAACCGCTAACCCATCTCTCCAGGCCCAGTTTATTGGAATTTCTTTGGAGCCTTTTAAGATTATTTTAATTCCTGGAGATTCCAGGCTAATCCTATACCCTTTCCTGCCCATTGTGAATCCATAAACTACAGCTGTTAAGGAAGTGTTAACTATTGGTTTACATGGTTTGTGAATTTTAAAAAAAATTTTATTGGGAACTTTAATAATATCTGAACATACTGTAATTTGGTCCTATTCCTATCATGTTACCCTCTTTTGTCCCCTCTTCCCAACACTCCTCATCCACTGAGCACCTTCCTTTTTCAAGGTAATCATTCCTCTGCTTTGTTGTCTCATTCCTTTTGTCCTCCATCCTTTATCCTTTATGTCAAAATGTTTATGGGCAACTGGGTGTGGAGGCGCACACCTTTAATCCCAGCACTTGCAAGGCAGAGGGAGGAGGATTGCTGTGAGTGCAAGGCCAGCCTGAGACTACGTAGTGAATGCCTGGGCAGCCTGGGCTAGAGTGAGACCCTCCCTTGAAAAACCAAAAAAAAAAAAAAAAAAAAAAAAAAAAGTTTATGGACAAGCCAGTCATGGTGGTGCGCATCTTTAATCCCAACATTTGGGGAGGCAGAGGTAGGAGGATCATTGTAGTTCGAGGCCAGCCTGGGACTACAGAGTGAGTTCCTGATCAGCCTGTGTTAGAGTGAGACCCTACTTCAAAAACAAAACCCAAACATGTTTATGGGGGGCTGGAGAGATGGTTTAGTGGTTAAGGCACTTGCTTGTGAAGCCTGATCCAGGCTCTATTCCCCCATACCCACATAAGCCAGATGCAGAAGGTGGTGTTTGGAGTTCTGTTTGCAGTGGCTAGAAGTCCTGGGATGCCCATCCCCCCCACATGCCTCTTCGTGGTTGGTGGGCTCAGAACAGTGCAGGTCTTGTGTGGGTTAGGGTAATCCCAGTGGTGTCATGAATATACCAATCAGTTCATGTTGGGAGGACAATGTTTGTGTATTCTTGAAGTACATAGGTAAACTAAATAATATTTCTGAAGTAATGACAAACATTCATAATGTACAATTCTTTTATAGATTATTTCAGTAACAGACATTTTTAATGCAGTTATTGCCATGCCATTGTTGTAACTGTTATCTTCCATGTTTGTACTTCATTAGGCATAAACTTGGAGGGGGCAGCGGTGAGAGCATCCTGGTATCACAGCTTCAGCATGGATTGACATTAGAATTTGAACACAGTGATTCGCCTCGTCGATTGCGGCTTGTGCTTAGTGAATTGTTGGCAATCATGAACAAGGTGCTTCTTTAACACACACACACGCACACACACAAACACACCCCAAAGTATTCATGATTTGATATCAACACCTAGAAAGATAGGCAAAAGTATAAGTAAGAAGTTGTTTTATTTGTAGTTTCCTTCCATAGGATTGAGGAGACATGAAGAGCTTGCCTTAAATACTTTATTCTTTTATAGTTTTCTCTCATTTATGCTTATTCTTCATACTTTATTAGGATGGTTTTGTTTTTGTTATTTTTGCTTAACATTTAGAAAGAAATTTTGCTTGTATAATTTATCAAGTTTGGTAAGACTTTTTTTTTTGGCAGTACTTTCTTCTTTTTGATTTATTTAGGTACTGGATGAGCATTAAATACCTCATAGGATAGTAAGGAGTCTCAAAGCTGAATTAGATAGAGGATAATTCAATGGCTAGCTCAGTCACTAGATGAATTAATTACCCCTAATGGAGACTATTGTAGTTCTCTTCTGGACAATTGTAGATTACTACAAGTCATTGGTCTTTGGATAATTATGGTTACTTAAAATTCTGAATTTAAATTTTCTTTTTTTGTTGTTTTTGTGAGGTAGGTGTGTGCCATCATGTCCAGCCCTGAATTTAAAATTTCTTATTGTCGGGCTGAAGGAATGGCTTAGTGATTAAGGCGTTTGCCTGCAAAGCCAAAGGACCCAGGTTCGATTCCCCAGGACCCATGTTAGCCAGAGGCACAAGGGGGTGCACGTGTCTGGCGTTCGTTTGTAGTGGCTGGAGGCCCTGGCATGCCCACTCTCTCTCTTTCCCTCTTTCTTTGTCAAATAAGTAAATAAGTAAAAATAAAATATTTAAAATTTCTAAATGTCAAGGATCTGTCACACAAAGGAATACATTGAATCTCCATACTAAGATGATTATGTGAGAGTAGGCCCAGAATTTGTGAGTCAAAAGTTAACTGTTGACCTGGGCATGGTGGCACATGCCTTTAGTCCTAGCACTTGGGAGGCAAAGGTAGGAGAATCACTGGGAGTTTTAGGCCACCTGAGACTACATAGTGAGTTCTAGGTCAGCCTGGGCTAGAGTGAAACCCTACCTTGAGAAAAAAAGTTGGCTTGGAGAGATAGCTTAGTGGTAAAGGTGCCTGCCTGCCAAGCCTAAGAATGCAGGTTCAATCTCCAGGTTCCACATTTAGCCAGACACAAAAGTAACACAAGAGTGCAATGCCACTCTTGCCCACAAGAGGGCGCACATTTATGGAGTTTGTTCACAGTGGCTGAGAGGCTGCTGGCGCACCCATTCTCTCTCTCTCTGCCTCTTCCTCTCTCTGTCAAAAAAAAAGTTAACTATTAATACTTTTAAAAACTGATTAATTAAGGAAAATTAGTGCATAGATGGGTGTTCAAGGGTCTATTAGAATTTTCAGGTTGGCTTATTTATAGTAAGTTTAGTTTTATAAAATGTGAGCCAAAAAAGACTTAATGAAGCCGGGTGTGGTGGCGCACGCCTTTAATCCCAGCACTGGGGAGGCAGAGGTAGGAGGATTACCGTGAATTCGAGGCCACCCTGAGACTACATAGCGAATTCCAGGTCTGTCTGAACTAGAGTGAGGCCCTACCTCGAAAAACCAAAAGCAAAAAGACAAAAAAGACTTAATGTCTGTTTCCAAAGAGAATACTTTTCAGAATATGCTAAAATTTTATAATTTAGGTCACACACACAAGTCTGTCTTTTCCTTTCTACAAATAATCTTTAATTTCAAATGTTCTTTTTTTTTTGTTTTTAAGAATGACTTTTATTTTTTATTTATTTATTATTTATTATTATTATTATTATTATTATTTGGTTTTGTGAGGTAGGGTCTCACTCTGGTCCAGGCTGACCTGGAATTAACTATGTAGTCTCAGGGTGGCCTTGAACTCTCGGCGATCCTCCTACCTCTGCCTCCCGAGTGCTGGGATTAAAGGCGTGCGCCACCATGCCCGGCTAAGAATGACTTTTTAAATTTTATTTTATTTTATTTTTTTATTTTTTTGTTTGTTTTTCGAGGTAGGGTCTCACTCTGGCCCAGGCTGACCTGGAATTAACTATGTAGTCTCAGGGTGGCCTCGAACTCACGGCGATCTTCCTACCTCTGCCCCCCAAGTGCTGGGATTAAAGGCGTGCGCCACCACGCCCGGCTCTATTTTTTTGTTTTTTTGAGGTAGAGTTTCACTCTAGCCCAGGCTGACCTGGAATTCACTATGTAGTCTCAGGATGGCCTCGAACTCATGGCGATCCTCCTACCTCTGCCTCCTGAGTGCTGGGATTAAAGGCGTGTGCTACCATGCCCAGCTAGAATGAAATTTAAAAAAAAAAAATTATTTATTTTTGCAAGGAGAAAGAGAACATTGTCACTGCAAATGAACTCCAGATGCATGTGCCACTTTGGGCCATGTCCCCAACCCTAATTTCAACATTCTTTTTTCTTTTTTTAAATTTATTTATTAGCAACATGGATAGAGAGTGAAAGAGGCAGAGCAAGAGGGACAATGGGTGTACCAGGGCCTCCAGCCACTGCAAATGAACTCCAGATGCATGTGCCACCTTGTGCATCTGGCTTACGTGGGTACTGGGGAATGGAGCCTCGAACTGGGGTCCTTAGGCTTCACAGGCAAGCATTTAACTGCTAAAGCATCTCTCCAGCCCTCAGTCCCCTTTTAAAGAGTTATTTATTTGGGGCTGGAGAGTTGGCTTAGTGGTTAAGGTGTTTGCCTGGAAAGCCAAAGGATCCCAGTTCAGTTCTCCAGGACCTACGTAAGCCAGGTGCACTAGGGGGCACATGCATCTGGAGTTCATTTGCAGTGGCCAGAGGCCCTGGCTTGCTCATTCTCTCTCTTTCTCTCTCTTAAATAAATAAATAAATAAATAAATAAATAAATACTTATTTGAAAGCTGAGCATGTTGGCACACATCTTTAATCCTAGCACCTGGAAGGCAGAGGTAGGCAGTAGCCTTGAGTTCAAGACCAGCCTGACACTACATAGTCAATTCCAGGCCAGCTTGTAGTAGAGCGAGACCCTACTTTGAAAAAAATAAAAGAAAAAGAAAAAGGACAAAAAAAGTTATTTACTTGGCACAGAGAGAGTGAGTATGGGCACACCAGAGTATCTTGCTGCTGCAAACAAAAACCACTCCAGAGGCATGCGCCACTTTATGTGTCTGGTTTCACATGGGTAGTGGAGAATTGAACCTGGGCCATCAAGCTTTCACAAGCAAGTGTCTTGAATCACTGAGCCCCAGCCTTGAGTATGGCATTATTTTTATTTATTTATTTATTTATTTATTTATTTATTTATTTATTTATTTATTTATTTTTTTGGTTTTTTGAGGTAGGGTCTCACTCTAGCTCAGGCTGACCTGGAATTCACTATGTAGTCTCAGGGTGGCCTCTAACTCATGGTGATCCTCCTACCTCTGCCTCCCGAGTGCTGGGATTAAAGGCGTGCGCCACCACGCCTGGCCTGAGTATGGCATTCTTGGTCATGTGGAAAATATGGTTACACATTTGTCATAGGAAATTTTCAGACCAATTAGTAGGTACTTTTAAAACAATATATTTACTTTTGCTTTGTGTGTGTGTCTGTGTGTGCATGCATGTGTGTTCATGTGGCAGTCAGAAGAACCTTGAGGTATTTGTGCTGCATCTTCTGAGACATTTTCTTGCTGCCACCGCAACCATGAAATTTGGGTTGCATCAAGCTTTATGTGGCTGCTTGAGAACCAAATCCAAGCTGGCAGGCTTTGTAAGTGAGCACCTTTAATCTCTGAACCATTTCCCCAGCCCAGTGGAAACTTTTCTTGATCTAACCTCCCCCCCCCTTTTTCTTTCCCTGCTGTCCCTCATCTCTATTTTAGTTTTTGAGGCAGGTCTCCCTATATTTGTAGTACTACTTTAGGTTTACAGTCTTGAGGTTTTTTTTTTTTAATATTTTTTATACTTTATTTATTTGAGAGAGAGAAAGAGGCAGAGAGAGAGAAAGAGAGAGGGAGAGAATGGGCATGCCAGGGCCTCCAGCCACTGCAAACAAACTCCAGATACGTGCACCCCCTTGTGCATCTGGCTTACGTGGGTCCTGGGGAATCGAACTGGGATCCTTTGGCTTTGCAGGCAAATGCCTTAACCGCTAAGCCATCTCTCCAGCCCCCCAGTCTTGAGTTTTTAAGTTCATATAGGTAGCATTCCTACATCATTTCTTGGGCCTTTCTTATCCTTTAATTCTGAATATCTCCTACAATAGATTATAATCAGTTCTGGGTTTTTTTCTCTCTGTTTTGGAGGGTGTCTCACTGTGTGCCAGGGTGTCCTTGTAGTTTTCCTGATGACTGGGGTTACAAGCACATGCCACTATGCAGCCCTTGAGATTAATACTGTCCTGTCTGAGTAATAATCCTGGCCAAATTCGTTGAAGTCAGTAGAGTACCACATACTCTGCTGCAGTGTACTAGTGACACGTTGACAGGGTCTGTGAACTCACCAGTTACAAAAATACTAGGGGATTTAATTCATTACTTGACATTACCAGATGTCTTTTCTTTTTCTCTTTCCTTTTTTCTCTAAGGTGTCTGAGTCCAATGGAGAATTTTTTTTCAAGTCTTCTGAGCTCTTTGAGAGTCCAGTGTATTTGGAGGAAGCTGCAGATGTACTTTGTATTTTACAAGCAGGTACCATACTGAGTGCTAAGATACATTTTCGTTGTAGTTCCTTGTGAAGTGATATCTTTGACTTAGCCTGGAATGTTATTATTTTATTTTATTTATTTATTATTATTATTATTTTGGTTTTTTGAGGTAGGGTCTCACTCTGGCCCAGGCAGACTTGGAATTAACTCCTGAGTGCTGGGATTAAAGGTGTGTGCCACGCCCGGCTATGGAATGTTAGTATTTTAAAAGCCATCTAAGCTGGGCATGGGACTTCATACCCGTTACCCCAGCATTTGGAGGCTGAGACATGAGAATTGTGGCAAATTCAGGGCTATCCTGGACTGCAGAGCAAGCCCCTGCCTCAAATATCTAGAAAAAAATTATTTAATAAAAATTTAACATAAAAGTTTAAATTAATAATGACTACTATTGAGCCAGATGTGGTGGCTCATGCCTTTAATCCCAGCACTAGGGAGGTTGAAGAAGGAGGATTGCTATGAGTTTAAGGCCAGCTTGGGCTACAGAGTGAGTTCCAGGTCAGCCTGGGCTAGAGTGAGACCCTGCCTAAAACAAAACAAAGCAAAAATGATTAGTATCTGAATAACGATAAGCAATTTATATTGTTTGTATAGTATAACATATAATATATCCATTAACATAGTATATTTGAATTAATGATTTCAGTTCTTTAATGATTTTGTGAGATGTTCACAGTATGTAAATGGAAAAGCAAAGGGCAAATTGGTAAATACAATATAATCATAATCTTGGTATTACTTAACAATTGCCAGTGTGAGAATTAAAATTAGATATTTATTTACTATCATTAACTTTGAATAATTGGATGAGAGCAAATTTAAATTTTTTCTTTGAACCTTTTTGTATTTCCTAGATTCTTTGTAATAGGTATAAGATTTTTGTGAAAATAACTTCTTAGACCAGTATGGTCTAGTCAGACTTTCTGCCATGTTCTGTGCTGTGCTGTCTCATTAGCAGCCACTATCCTGTGTGGCTTTGGACTAACTGAAATGTAGCTAATGTGATTGGGAAACTGAGCTTTTTAAAGTTTCAATATCTATTTGTGAAGGAAGAGAGAGGTGGGTGCCAGAGCCTCTTGCCACTGCAAATGAACTCCAGATGCATGTGCCACTTTATTCATCTGGCTTTTAGTACTGGTGAATTGAATGTGAATTGCCAGGCTTTGTAAGCAAGCAAGCACCTTTAACCACTGAACAATCTCTGCAGTTTTATTTTAAGTTTTATTTAATTTAAATTTAAATATCCACATGTAGTTAGTGGCTGTTCTACTGAACAGCTCAGCTTGACTATAAAAAGAAAGTCATTTCACTGTACTTTGGTGACATGTTTGAAATGTCAAGATGTTTGATATGTAACAGATGAAATATAACTCTTTAATAGTGACAGTGACTTTTTTTTCTTATAGAGCTCCCTTCCTTGCTTCCTATAGTTGATGTAGCTGAAGCCTTGCTACATGTAAGAAATGGTGCCTGGTTCTTGTGTCTCTTAGTAGCCAATGTTCCTGATAGTTTTAATGAAGGTAAATATAATTTAAAAATAAGATAATCTAAGGAATGAGGACTTCCCTTCCCTCCTCTTCTTTTCTCCTTCCTCTATCTCTCCTGCTTCTCCTCCGCTCTATCTTTTTCTTTGCCTCAATGAGTTTAATTAGAATTGCTTACAAATACGTGAATGAGGGTTTATTTATCAGTGGATGGGCAACTTACCAATGGCTACAACACTGAAGAAAATGTTTCCTCTCCTCCAGAAAATGCTCTCCCACCCTCCCTCCCTCCCTTCCTTCCCCTCCTCCTCATATTTTCCCTTTCTTTCTTTCTTTTATTTTTTTTTGGAGATTAGGGTCTCATATAATCCAAGATGTCTTTGAAGTTACCATGTAGGCAAAGACGATACTGAATTCCTTGAACTCCTGATCCTCCTATCTCTACCTCTCAAGTACTGGGATCAGGGGTGTGTGGTGTGCCACCAGTCAGTATGTGTGGTGCTGGGCATTGAACCTAGGGTTTTGTGCATATTATTCAAGCTCTTTTCCAACTGATCTATATCTATAATACTCCTCCCTGCATATCTCTTCCCTTCTGTAACAGACAGCTTTAGGTTCGCTGAGATGAACTTCCAGACCAGGCACAGTTATGGAGGAAGGGATTTATTATAGCTTACAGATCCAGGGGAAGTTCCATAATGGCAGAAGCTGGCCTGCTCTTCACAGGACCAAACACAGAGAGCAAGCCAAAAGCCACACACACAGCACACCTCAGGGACTCCAGCTAGGCACACTTTGCATATCTTTAGATTGAAATCCTAAACCCACCACCACACTTTAAGATCCACCCAGTGACACTGCCTCCAGCCAGGTGGCTGCAGATGCATACAACAAACTAATAAAGCATTGAATATATTGGGGGCCATCTATTCAAACTACCACACTTTCCTATCCCCTTTTTTCCTTCTCCCTCCTTTTTTTCCCTTCTCTTCTCTCCCTTCCCCTCTTGTCCTCTCTTCTGTTTCCTTTGTGTGTTCATGTGTGAATGTTGCTGTGCATGTGCCACAGCATGCATGTCAAGGTCCGAGGACAACCTCAGGTGTTGGTGCCTGCCCTCCATCTTGTTCTATTGTTTGCTGCTGTGTTTGCCAGGGTAGCTGGTCTCCCAGCTTTGGGATGTCCCAATCTCTGCCTTCCTTCTTGCTGTAAGTGTACTGGGATTATAGACTCTTGCGTGCTTGTCCAGCTTTATGTGGGTTCTGGGTGTCTGAAATCTGGTTGTCATACATGTGCAGCAAGTGCTTTGCTCACTAAGCCATCTTCCCAGCCCCAATTTTTAAATTAAAAAAAATTGGGCGGGGGTTGTTGGAGAGATGGCTTAGTGGTTAAAGGGCTTGATTATAAAGCCTGATGGCCTGGCTTTGATTTCCCAATACCCATGTACTCCTACCTCTGCCTCCTGAGTGAGTGCTGGGATTAAAGGTGTGCACCACCACGCCTGGCCCATGCCTGCCTTTTTAATTTTTTATTTCTGTTTATTTTTTTGTGATGGTGGTACTGGGAATTGTATCCATTGCCTATGTATGCTGGGCAAGTGGTCTATCACTTAGCTACAGCCAATTTTTTTTTTTGTTGTTGTTGTTTTTCAAGGTAGGGTCTCACTCTAGTTCAGGCTGACCTAGAATTCACTATGTAATCTCAGGGTGGCCTCAAACTCTCTGCGATCCTCCTACCTCTGCCTCCCGAGTGCTGGGATTAAAGGCATGTACCACCATGCCTGGCTTAATTTTATTTTTTAAGACAGGGGCTCACTATTTAGCCTAACCTGGCCAAGAACTCACTATGTAAGCCCAGGCTATCCTCTAATGTGAGATTCTCTTCTATGTCCCTATTTCTGGGATTATAGGCATGCACCACCATGTTCAGCCATGTTCACCTCATATTGTGTTGTTCACTGTCTTTATCTTTTTGGGTATGTAGTTGGACATGTGTGAGTGGGTGTTATTGTTTCACATTATTCATTTTAAAGTCTTTTTTTGTCCTTTTTCTACCTTGACCTGGGTCTGTTTCCCGATGTTTTTCTTCTGTAGTGCCCAATCTGAATAATGATTGATATTCAAGGATGAAAACAAATGGTTTATAACAACCTTATTTATAAAACTTAAAGTAATAGACTTTAAACATATAGTTTGTAGGGGCCTGATTAAAAATGGAGAACGACAAGACGAAGAAAGCCTTGGAGGAAGGCGCAGAACAGATGCCTTACGCTTCTTATGCAAAATGAATCCTTCTCAGGCCCTCAAAGTCCGAGGCATGGTGGTAAGAGATCCCATTGTCTTTCTGGGAGGATTTAAAAATTTTATTTATTGATGAGTGTGCGTGTGTGCATGCTCCAGGGTCTCTTGCCACTGGAAACAATGCTAGATGTTTGTGCCACTTTTTGGATCTGGCTTTACATGTGCCTGAGGAATTTAACCCATGTCATCGGGCTTTGTGAACAAGTGAAGCAAGTGCCATTAATCACTGAGCCATCTCCTCAGCCCCGTTCTGTTGTTTGTATATAACAAAGCCTTTTAAAATAGAACAATGCAGTTTTTTTTTGTTTTTATTCAAAATCTTATTCTAGCCCAGACTAACCTAGAACTCACTGTAGTCCAGGCTAGCCTGGAATTCTTGGTGATTCTCCTGCCTCAGCCTCCCAAGTACTGAGGCTAAAGGTATGTGCTTGCAAAGGTGTTCTTTTCTCCAGATGGTCTTGGAATCCTACAGAGGTTGGGAGCTTTAATTAAGTAGTGTATGTTACCCTCCTCTCTGGGGTTTTATGTTTTGTGAAATCTCTTCCTCTCAACTTCAGGTGCTTTAGATTTTGAAATATCCTGGCTGTTTTCTGCAATATATTTGGTTTAATTTGTTTTCTTTGCCATGTAGGTGGAAGAATGTCATTTGCCAGGCCTTGGAGTAGCTTTGACACTGGATCATACAAAAACTGAAGCTTGTGAAGATGGCGTGAGCGACTTGGTTTGTTTTGTTAGTGGTTTGCTTCTTGGAACAAATGCCAAAGTCCGGACTTGGTTTGGAACTTTTATCCGAAATGGACAGCAGGTGAGAGTTAAGTGTCTGTGTCAACTGAGGATTCCTTCTGAGGAACAGTTACTAAGAGCAAGAAGCACTTCTAGAAAGACATCTGCATTTGGACCTGGTGGCTCATACCTGTAATCTTCATCCTTGAGAGGCTGAGGCAGGAGGATTCTGATGAGTTTGAGGCTATCTTTCACTAGAGAGTGCGTTTCAGGCCATCCTGGGGCTACAGAGTGAGATTGTGTGTCACAAAACCAAGAAAAGAAGAAAGGAAGGAAAGAGGGAAAGAAAGAAGAAAGGAAGGAAGATGTCTTTAAACGAACAATTGTCTAACTTAGTTTTAGGAACCAGGCTGGGCATGGTGGCTCATTCCTTTAATACCAGCACTTAAGAGGATGAGGTTGCATCAGTATGAGTTCAAGGCCAGCCTGGGCTAGAGTGAGATACTGCCTCATCCACTCCCTCAAGTATATAAATAACTTTTAAAAATACTTATTTGAGAGAGACAGAGACAGAGAGACAATTAGTATGGTTGTACCCGGACCTCCTACCACTTCAAATGAACTCTAGATACATGTGGTACTTTGTGTGTCTGGCTTTATGTAAATACTGTGGAATTGAACCCAGGCTGTTAGGGTTTGCAAGAACACACCTTTAACCATTAAACCATCTCTCCAGCCCCCAATTTTTTGAAAAAAGGAAAGCAATAAAATATAATCAGTTCCAGGAACTTTCTAACATTAAAAAAAAATCAGTCGGGCGTGTTGGCGCACGCCTTTAATCCCAGCACTCGGGAGGCAGAGGTAGGAGGATCGCTGAGAGTTCGAGGCCACCCTGAGACTACATAGTTAATTCCAGGTCAGCCTGGACCAGAGTGAGACCCTACCTCGCAAAACCAAAAAAAAAAAAAAAAAAAAAAATCACAGGCCAGCCAAGTGTGGTGGTACACGCCTTTAATCCCAGCACTTGGGAGGCAGAGGTAGGAGGATTGCCATGAGTTCGAGGCCAGCCTGAGACTACATAGTAAATTCCAGGTCAGCCTCAGCTAAAGTGAGACCCTACCTCAAAAAACAACAACAACAAAATCACAGGATATGAAAATTTTTATCTTTTGATAGTTCCCATATTAGAAATTAAAATTGTTAATTTAAAAAATTTATTAAAATGCTCAAGATAACTATTAAGTGTAAATATTACATGTATATGTATATCTGCATGTGTAGATATATATACACATACTCTATTTTTTGAAGTTGGGTCTTGCTGTTTAACCAAAAATGGTCTTGAGTTTCAGTCTTTGTGCTGTGAGCTGTAGAGATGGCTTAGCTTTTGCCTGCAAAGCCAAAGGTCCCAGGTTCTATTCCCCAGGACCCATGTAAGCCTCTGGTGATGTAAGCACATGTGCATCTGGAGTTTGTTTACAGTGGCTGAAGGCCCATTTTCTCCTCTCCCCCCCATCTCTCTCTCAAATAAATAAAATAAAATACAAGTTAATTTTTAAGTGTACAAATAAAATGATGCATTTTTTTGGAAAAAAAAATACAAGTTAAAAAAAGACTAAAAATCAATCCTTGTGCTGGTATTATAAGCATGCACTACCATGCCCAATAAACATATTTTTAAATGGAGAATAGATTTTTTAAGAAAAAAAAATGTGGTGAGAATGATGATGATAGATTTACATTTTTCAATGTGTCTGGCTGAATGCTTTTAAATAAATGTACTATGCATTTGTGAGAAAATGAGAGGGGAAAAGGCCATTGTATTGGTAAGGAAATATTTTTGCCTTTCTGGCTCCCCCGTAAGAGTTTTGGAATTCTCTCCTCTCCTCTTCTTCTTCCTTTTTTTTTTTGGTTTTTCGAGGTAGGGTCTCACTCTAGCTCATGCTGTCATGCTGTCCTTGAATTCACTATGTAGTCTCAGGGTGGCCTCAAACTCACAGTGATCCTCTGTCTTCTGAGTGCTAGGATTAAAGGTGTGCATCACCACACCTGACTGAGTGGAATTTTTTAGGCTCCTGTGTTAAGCTTATGAGAACTATTGCATTAGGTCATCAATTAAGTTATATTCTGTAATTTAATATATGCTTGTATATGTGTACATAGTGATAAAATGTATATAACATAAAATTTGCCATTACATCATTTTTCAGTGTACAGTTCAGTGACATTAAGAACATTCATGATGATATGTAACCATTACCACTATCTACATCTAGAACATTTTAAAAAGATTACACCAAATAGAAACCCATTAAACTCCTACTTCTTTCTCTCTCCTATAAACCCCTTGTCATTTCTATTCTACTTTCTTTATGAATTCTGGGTACCATTCTAGGTACCTCATATGAGTGGAATCATTGGATATTTGTCATTTGTATCTGGCTTATTTCCTTAGCATAGTATTTTCAAGGTTCATCCATGTTGTATATAGCATGTATCAGAATTTCTTTAATTGAGTGAAGTGGTGTATTCCTATAATTTTAGCATTCAGTAGCTGGAGGCAGGACTATTTGGGATAGATATTTATCTAGTTCAAACCAGCTGGGATACATAAGGAGACCCTGTTATTTTTCCGTTTACCTATGGGTGGATATATAGTATAGTTTGTGATATATATTATTACATTATGTTATATTAATTATATAGTATGACATATTTTGTGTTTCTTGTATGCTAGGCAAGCAAGTACCTTTAATCACTCAGGTTTCTCCTTAGCCCTATTTTTTTAAAAACTCTTTTTATAAAATTTTTATTTATTAGAGAGAGAGAGAGAAAGAGAATGGGTATTCTAGGGCCTTCAGCTACTGTAAACGAATTCCAGATGCATGTGCAACTTTGTGCATCTGGCTCACATGGGTCCTGGGGAAATTGAACCTGGATCCTTTGGCTTCGCGCAGGCAAATGCCTTGACCGCTAAGCCATCTCTTTAGCCCCCCAGCCCTATTTAAAAAAACAAAAAACATTTATTATTTATTTGCAAACTGTGTGTGTGTGTGTTTGTGTGTAATATTTTTTTATTTTTATTTTATTTGTTTATTTTTGTGTGTGTGTGTAATATTAATGGGTGCACCAGGGCCTCCTGCCACTGCAAATGGAACTCTAGATGCATGTGCCTCTTTGTACATCTGGCTTTATATGTGGAGTGAGGAATTGAACTTAGGCTATCAGGCTTTGCAAACAAGCACCTTTAACTGCTGAGCCATCTCTCTAGTTTTTAAAATTTTTATTGATTTATTTAGTGGAGAGAGAAAAAGAGAGAGAGGTAGATAGAGAATGGGCATGCCAGGGCCTTCAGCCATTGCAGACGAACTCCAGATGTATGTGCCACCTTGTGCATCTGGCTTACGTGGGTCCTGGAGAATCGAACCTGGGTCCTTTGGCTTTGCAGGCAAGCACTTTATCTGCTAAGCTGTCTCTCCAGCTCCTCTCCATTTTTTTAAAAAATGGATCCTTGCCCTGTAATTCTGGCTGTCCTGGAACTCACTATGTACACCAGGCTGGCATTGGACTTGCAGCAGTCCTCCTGTTATGCCTCCCAGCTGCTGAGATTACAGGTATGTACCACCATGCCAGGCCGAAATACTATTTGAATACTATCCTGCAGTTCAAACTTTCACTCATTTAGTGTTTCCTCTGCAAGCCATTCAAATCAGAGTGAGTAGATAAATGCGTTTTGAGTTTGTTGCTGTTGCTGCTGCTGCTTTCTCATTCTTCCTTCCTCCTCCTCCTCCTCCTCCTTCTCTTTCTTCTTTTTCTTAAGATAGGGTGGAATTCACTATGTAGTCTCAGGGTGGCCTCGAACTCATGGCAATCCTCCTACCTCTGCCTCCCGAGTGCTGGGATTAAAGGCGTGCACCACTATGCCTAGTGTGGGCTTCTTTTCTTAAATTTTATTTTATTATAATTAAAAAAATTATTTACTTATTTTGAGTGAGAGAGAGAAAGGCAGATAGAGAATGGGCATGCCAGTTCCTCCAGCCACTGCAAACGAAGTCCAAATCATGTGCCTTATTATGCATCTGGCTTTATGTGGGCTCTGGGGAATCGAACCTGGGTCCTTAGGCTTTCCAGGCAAGCATCTTAACTCCTAAGCCATCTCTTCAGCCTTGTTTTATTTATTTATTTTTTAGTTTTTGTCTTATTTATTTATTTGAGAGAGGTGGGGGTGGGGAGAGAGAGAAAGAGAGAGAGAGAGAGAGAGAGAGAGAGAGAATGGACATGATGCCAGGGCCTTCAGCTACTGCAAATGAACTCCAGATGCCACTCTGTACATCTGGCTTATGTGGGTACGGTAGAATCAACATGAGTACTTAGGCTTCACAGGCAAGCACCTTAACTGCTAAGCCATCTCTCCAGCCTTGGCTTCCTTTTTTAAAATTTTTATTTATTTATTTATTTGACAGAGAGAGGGAGGGAGGGAGAGAATGGGCGCTCCAGGGCCTCTAGCCACTGCAAACGAACTCCAGACACATGCGCCACCTTGTGCATCTGGCTAACGTGGGTCCTGGGGAATCGAACCTGGCTCCTTTGGCTTTGCAGGCAAATGCCTTAACCACTAAGCAATCCCTCCAGCCCCCAGCTTCCCTTTTTTTTTTTTTTTTAAAAAAAATTTATTTATTAGAAACAGAGAGAGAATGGGCATGCCAGGGTCTCTAGCACTGCAAATGAACTCCAGACACATGTGCCATCATATGTATCTGGTTTACATGGGACCTGGAGAATCGAACCAGGGTCCTTAGGCTTCATAGGCACATGTCTTAACTGCTAAGCCAATTCTCCAGCCCCTGGCTTCCTTTTAAAAAAAACAAACAACAACAACAAAAAAACTTTTGGCTGTGTGTGGTGCCACATGCCTTTAATCCCAGCACTTGGGAGTCAGAGGTAGGAGAATTGTCATGGTTTAGTCCACCCTGAGACTACATAGGGATTTCTAGGTCAGCCTGGGCTAGATTAAGATCCTACCTCGAAACCCCCCACCCCAAATTTTTTTTTTATTATGTAAGAGAGGGAAGAAGGGAGAGAGAAAGAGAGGGGATGGATACATAGGATCTCCTGTCACTGCAAACAAACTCCAGATACATGTAGCACTTTGTGTACCTGGCTTTACATGGGTGCTGGGAAATCAAACCTGGGACAGTAGGGTTTGCAAGCAAGTGCCTTTAACTGCTGAGCCATCTCCCCAGTCTTGGGCTTCCTTTCAAATATTTATTTATTTATTTGTTTATTTATTTATTTATTATTACTATTTTTAGAACGAGAGAGACAGAGAAAGAGAGAGAATTGGTGTGCCAGGGCCTCAGCCACTGCAATCAAACTCCAGGCACTTGTGCCACCTAGTGGGCATATGCGACCTTGCCTAACCTTTGTGTCTGGCTTACATGGGATTTGGAGAGTTGAACATGAGTCTTTAGGCTTCACAGGCAAGCGCCTTAACTGCTAAGCCATCGCTCCAGCCTTAAAACAGTTTTTAAAAATTTATTAGTATGGGCTGGAGCGGTGGCTTTAGCAGTTAAGGCGCTTGCCTGCAACACCAAAGGATCCAGGTTCAATTCCCCAGGACTCACATAAGCCAGATGCACAAGGTGACACATGCATCTGGAGTTTGTTTGCAGAGGCTGGAGGCCCTGGCATGCCCATTCTCTCTCTGTGTCTCTCAAATAAATATTTAAACATTTTTATTAGCATACAAAGATTTGGGTTTTATTTTGATGTGTTCAAACTCTTTTATTACCTTTACCCTCTTTTCTCCCTTTCCCTTTCTACTGTGCCCTTCCCATGCAACTTAGCCTCCTCTCTGCTTTCACACACCTTGGTTCCTTTTGTCCTTTTTCCCTTCTCATCATCTCTTGTTCCCCTCTGGTGGTCTTGTATCTAGTATCATAGACCACACTCAGTCTCACATTTCCTTATTTACATACATACAAGCATTAAAAGTTAAGAATACACATGGGAGACAACATGGGAGTTTTGTCATCTGGGCTTGGGTGACCTCCCTTAGTATAATTTTTCTCAGTATCTTGTAATGTAGTAAGTGTTCATGCTGTCTATCTTTTTTGATTGGTGTTTTGTGCAGAGAAAAAGAGAGACCAGCAGTTCTGTGCTTTGGCAGATGAGAAGGCAGCTTCTTCTGGAGCTGATGGGCATTCTTCCCACAGTAAGAAGCACCCGCATTGTGGATGAAGCTGATGTGGAAATGGAGCCCACTGTGTCCGTGTATTCGGGTCTGAAAGAAGAACATGTCGTGAAAGCCAGTGCACTCTTACGCCTATACTGCGCCTTGATGGGAATCGCTGGACTCAAGTATTCAACTTGATATTTTACCTTTTTGTCATTTTACTTTCCTATTTCTAGTTTCAAGGAAGTGATCCAAAGGCTTTTACTAAGAAGATTCAGGGAATAGTTTTATTTATTTGTTTAAATAAAAAGAAGGTTCAGAGTTTTGGGGGTCAAGAGTGAAAGTACTGGGCCAGGTGTGGTGGCCCACGCCTTTAATCCCAGCACTAGGGAGATAGAAATAGAAGGAATGCTGTAAGTTCGAGGCCACCCTGAGACTTCATAGTGATTTCCAGGTTAGCCTGGGCTACAGCGAGACCCTACCTCGAAAAACCAAAAAAAAAAAAAAAAAAAAAAATAATAAATAAATAAATAAAAGAGTGAAAGTATTATAGAAAAATATCAATGTAGGAGAGATGAGAAGGCCATCAATTCCTCTTCTCTTCTTTTCTCCCTCCCCTCCCCTCCCCCCCTCCCCTCCCCTCCCCTCCCCTCTCCTCCCCTCTCCTCTCCTTTCTTGAGGTAGGGTTTTACTCCAGCCCAGGCTGACCTGGAATTCCCTGTGTAGTCTCAGGGTGGCCTCAAACTCATGGCGATCCTCCTACCTCTGCCTCCCGAGTGCTGGGATTAAAGGCGTGCACCACCACACCTGGCTTTAATTAATTTTTGTATGGTTGTGTGTGAGGTGTATGTGGGTATGTGTGTGTGTTCATATGTGTACAGGCTCCTGTGTGTGCATGTGGAGGCCAGAGGTTAACATCAGGTGGCTCCATTTTATTTATTGAGACCAGGTCTTTCAGGTGAACTCAAGGCAGCTGATTCAGCTAGTCTGGCTAGCCATCATGTCCCTGTTCCCATCTTGGGATTACATACAGCTGTCATATCCACCTGCCACTTTCTTGGTTGCTGGAGATCTGAAGTCTGGTCCTTATGCTTGTGTAGCAAATGCTTCATCCACTCACTGAGTCATTGCTCCAGTCCTTAGTTTATCAATGTCCTGTCCTGTCCTGTCCTGTCCTGTCCTGTCCTGTCCTGTCCTGTCCTGTCCGGCCCGGCCCTCCCCTCCCCGCCCCTCCCCTCCCCTCCCCTCCCCTTCTTTTCCTTCCCTTCCCTTCCCTTCCCTTCCCTTCCCTTCCCTTCCCTTCCCTTCCCTTCCCTTTTCTCTCTTCTTTTCCCTCCCTTCCCCTCCCCTCCCCCTTCTTTCTTTCTTTCCTTCCTTTCTTTCTTTCTTTCTTTCCTTCCTCTCTCTCTTCCTTCCTTTCTTTCTTTCTTTCTTTCTTTCTTTCTTTCTTTCTTTCTTTCTTTCTTTCTTTCTTTCTGTTTTTTGAGGTAGGGTTTATCCCACTATGCATGGATTCTTCAAAAAAAAATTAGAGCCAGGCATGGTGGCACATGCCTTTAATCCCAGCACTCAGGAGGCTGGAGGTAGGAGGATCGCTGTGAGTTCAAGGCCCACCCTGAGACTACATAGTGAATTCCAGGTCAGCCTGGGCCAGAGTGAGACCCTACCTCGAAAACCAAAAAAAAAAAAGGCCTGGAGTGATGGCTTAATGGTTAAGCACTTGCCTGTGAAGCCTAAGGACCCTAGTTCAAGGCTTGATTCTCTAGTACCCATGTAAGCCATATGCACAAGGTGGCGCATGCATCTGGAGTTCAGTTGTAGTGGCTGGAGACCCTGGTGCGCCCGTTCTTTCTCTCTCTCTCCCTCTCTCTCTGCCTCTTTCTCGGTCGCTTTCAAATAAATAAACAAAATTAAAATATATATATATTGATGGGAGGTTAAGATAGGAGGATCGCTGTGAGTTTGAAGTCATCCTAAGACTAATTCCAGGTCAACCTGGCCTAAAGTGAGACCCTACATTGAAAAAAAATATTTAAGAGGCAGAGAGAATGGGTCTGTCAGGGCATCCTACCACTGGACATTATAGACGCATGAACCATTTTGTGCATCTGGCTTTATGTGGGTACTGGGTAATCAACCCCAGGGTGTCATGCTTTGCAAGCAAGTGTCTTTAATCGCTAAGCCATTTCTCCAGCCCCTATGTTATTTCTTTTTAAAGTCTGTTGGTGACTGAGCCCTGTGTATTTGTTGTTTGATTCCCACCCAGACAACAAAATAGTTATATTGCCCCTTTCTGAGTCATAAATCCATGTGCCATTTTATTAAAAAGGATAATTGAAAGGAGAAAATAAAGCCAATAAAGATGAGCGTGTAGTTGGGCATGGTGGCGCACACCTTTAATCCCAGCATTTGAGAGGCAAAGATAGGATCGCTGTGACTTTGAGGCCAACCTGAGAATACATAGTGAATTCCATGTTAGCCTGGGCTTGAACAAGACCCTACCTTGAAAAACAAAACAAAAAAAGAAAAACTAAAAATAAATAAATAAATAAAAATAAAATTAAAAACAAAAGATGAAAGTGTAGTAAAGAGATAAAAAGTGGTAACATGGTTTTAATCCCAGTCTAGGGATGCAGAAGTAGGAGAATCTCTGTGAGTATGAGGCCAGCCTGGGGCTACAGAGTGTGTTACAGGTCAGCCTGGGCTAGAGTATCATTATAAAGTTAAGAAATTGCATTCCAGGTCAGCTTGGGCTAGAATATCATTATAAACTTAAGAAATTGGTTATCTGAAAGGTTAAGATGTTAGGATATTCACTTTTTCTTCCATTTTGAGCTTTGAAAAAATGATGAAGAAATGGCAAAGCCTAACTCTGTGTTCCTGCAGGCCTACTGAAGAAGAAGCCGAGCAGCTGCTGCAGCTGATGACCAGCCGCCCTCCGGCCACGCCAGCTGGGGTCCGCTTCGTTTCCCTGTCCTTCTGCATGCTGCTGGCCTTTTCTACACTGGTCAGGTAGCTTTCTCTATAAGCTGCTTTATTTTCTCAAAGCATCGTTTTCTTTGTTTCTCAAAATGCATAAGCAGAGGCTAGGGGTGTCACTTGGTGGTAACATGTTTGCTTAGCATGTTCGAGGCCCAAAGTTTGATTACTAGCATTGCCACACAAAAAAGGAAAGAAAAATAAAAGGATGTTTAGCATTATATTAAGAGCTCACTACATAGGAAACCTAAGTATGAACACTATCTTTAATTTTTTTTTTTTTTTTTTTGTTTTTGGGGTAGGGTCTTGCTTTAGCATAGGCCAACCTAGAATTCACTCTGTAGTCTCAGGCTGGCCTCAAAGTCACTGTGATCCTCCAACCTCTGCTTCCTGCATGCTTAGTTAAAGGAGTACATCACCACACCCATATTAAAAGTTTTATTTTTTATATTTCACTTGTTTATTTATTTGCACGTGTTTTGTCTACCCGTGCGCATTTATGTTTGTGTGTGTGTGTGGGGGGGGGTATGGATGTGAGCTCCAAGGTCTCTTTTCATTGCAAATGAATGCTTGTGTGTGGAGTATATGCATGTGTATGTGCCCATGAGGCATCTCATGCACTAACCTGTAGATGGCTCTTGTGGTGGCTGGAGCCAGACATCACTGCTCTGCTCGATCACTCTTAAACCCTATTTTTTTTTTTTTTTTTTTTTTTTTGGTTTTTCAAGGTATGGTTTTACTCTAACCCAGGCTGATCTAATTCACTGTGTAGTCTCAGGCTAGCTTCAAACTCATGATGATCCCTCCTACCTCTGCCTCCTGAGTGCTGGAATTAAAGACGTGTTGCCACCATACCTGGCTTAAATCCAATTTTTAAAAAACTTTATTTATTTATGAGAGAGAAATTAGCAGATAGAGACAGAATGGGCACACCAGGGCCTCCGGGCCTCCAGCCAGTGAAAATGAACTCCAGACACATGCACTACTTTGTATATCTGGCTTACATGGGTCCTGGGGAATTGAACCTGGATCCTTAGTCTTCTCAGGCAAGTACCTTAATTGCTAAGCCATCTCTGCAGCCTTTTTTTTTTTTTTTTTTTTTTTTTTTTTGAGGTAGGGACTCATTCTAGCACAGGCTGACCTGGAATTCACTATGGAGTCTCAGGGTGGCCTTGAGCTCATGGCGATCCACCTACCTCTGCCTCCCAAGTGCTGGGATTAAAGGTGTGCACCACTACTCCTGGTTTTATTTTTCTTTTATTCTGTTTCTACTTTTTTTCCCCCAGATTCAGTCTGGCCTTGAACTCCTATTCTTCCTCCTTTTGCTTCCTGAGTAGTAGGATTATTTTGAATATTTCTTCTTTCTAGTGTCTTTTGTTTCAAGGTGGCTCATTAATATCAATTATAATTAGTTTTTTTAAATTTTTGTAAATATTTATTTATTTGAGAGTGACAGACAGACAGGGAGAGAGAGAGAGAATAGGTGCACCAGGGCCTCCAGCCACTGCAAACCAGCGCCAGATGCATGTGCCACTTTTTGCATCTGGCTTACATGGGTACTGGGGAATTGAGCCTTGAACCGAGGTCCTTAGGCTTCACAGGAAGCACTTAACTGCTTAAGCCCTAGTTTTTGTTTTTTGAAGGTAGGATCTCACTCTAGCCCAAGCTGGTGTGGAAGTCACTCTGTAGTCCCAGGCTGACCTCAAACTCACAGCAATCCTCCTACCTCTGCCTCCTTAATGCTGGGAGTAAAGGCATGTGCCACCATGCCTGGCCTCAATTTTGTTTTATTTTTATTTATTGGAGAGAGAGAGAGAGGGAGAGAGAGAAAGCAAGCCAGGTGTGGTGGTGCATGCCTTTAATCCCAGCACTTGGAGGCAGAGGTAGGAGGGATCATCATGAGTTTGAAGCTAGCCTGAGACTACACAGTGAATTTTTTGAGGTAGGGTCTCTAGCCCAGGCTGACCTAGAATTCACTATGTAGTTACAGGGTGACCTTGAACTCACAGCAGTCCTCCTATGTCTGCCTCCCAAGTGTTGGGACTAAAGGCACTATGCCCAGCTTTTAATTTTATTTTATTATTTTATTTTTTGAGGTAGGGTCTCATTGTAGCCCAGGCTGACCTGGAATTCACTATGTAGTCTCAGGGTGGCCTTGAACTCAAGGCAGTCCTCCTACCTATGCCTTCTGAGTGATGGGATTAAAGGTGTGGGCCACCTTACCCGGCCAGCTTTTTTTTTTTTTTTTTTTTTGTATTTTGTATTTTTTGTATTTTTTTGTATTTTATTTTGTATTTGCTGAGATTAAAGGCATGCATCAGCACACCTGGCCACATTATCATATTTAGTAATACATTTTTTTCTCTAATTTTAATTTTGTTATTTAATATTTTATTTATTTACTTATTTGAGAGAGAAAGAAAGAGGTAGAAAGCCAGAGAAACAGTGGGTGTGCCAGATCCTCTAGCCACTGTAAATGATCTCCAGACATATGCGCCAACTTGTGCATCTGGCTTTATGTGGGGAATTGACCCAGGTCCTTAGGTTTTGTAGGCAAGCACCTTAACTGCTGAGCCATCTCTCTATCCCCTATTTTTTTTTTTGTTTTTGGAGAGAGAGAGAGAGAGAGAGGGAGAGGAAGACAGATAGAGATGGGTGGCCAGCAGCCTCTCAGCTGCTGCGAACGAAATCCAGATGCATTCGCCCCCTTGTGGTCAAGTGCAGCATTGCGCCCTTGCGTCAATTTGCATCTGGCTAAACGTGGGACCTGGAGATTGGAATCGGAGGAGATTGGAACTAGCGTTCTTAGGCTTAGGAGGCAGGCGCCTTAACTGCTAAGCCATCTCTCCAGTCCCCCTATTTTTTTTTTTTTTTTTTTTTGCGAGGTAGGGTCTCACTCTGGTCCAGGCTGACCTGGACTCTCAGGGTGGCCTCGAACTCTCAGCGATCCTCCTACCTTTGCCTCCCGAGTGCTGGGATTAAAGGCGTGCGCCACCACACCCGGCTTCCCCCTATTTTTTTTTTTTATATTTCATTTCATTTATTTATTTATTTGAGAGAGAGAATGGACATGCCAGGACCTCTAGCCATTGCAAATGAACTCCAGACGTATATGCCACTTTGTGCATCTGGCTTACTTGAGTATTGTGGAATCGAACCTAGGTTCTTAGGCTTCTCAGTTAAGTGCCTTAACTGCTGATCCAACTCTCCAGCCCTAAATAGATTTTTTAATATTTTATTTACCCTCTTTAATTTTGTTTTTTGGAGAGAGTCAGAGAGAGAGAGAGACAGAGAGACAGAGACAGAGAATGGACACGCCAGCAGCCTCTCAGCCACTGTGAATGAACTCTAGATGCATGCGCCCCCTTGTGGGAAATTACACCATTGCACCCTTGTGTCACTTTGCGTCTGGCTAAACGTGGGACCTGGAGAATTGAATGGGTGTTCTTAGGCTTAGCAGGCAGGCACCTTAACTGCTAAGCCATCCCTCCACCCCACCCTCTCTAATTTTTTGGTTTTTTTTTTCCAGTTCTTTTGAGGTAGGGCCTTACTCTAGGCCAGGCTGACCTGGAATTCACTCTGTAGTCTCAGGGTAGCCTTGAACTCATTGTGAGCCTCCTACCTATGCCTCCCGAGTACTGGGATTAAAAGTGTGTGCCACTATGTCTGGCCTCTCTAATTTTTAATTCTACTCAAAATATTTCTGTAAATTGTTTATTTTTTAAATATATTTTATTTATTTATTTATTTGAGAGAGAGAGAGAGAGAGAGAGAAAGAGAGGGAGAGAATGGGCATACCAGGGCCTCTAGCCACTGCAAACAAACTCCAGATGCATGCACCCCCTCATGCATCTGGCTTACATGGGTCCTGGAGAATCAAACTGGGATCCTTTGGCTTTGCAGGCAAATGCCTTAACCACTAAGCCACCTCTCCAGCCCTGTAAATTGTTTATTTTTCAAGTAAAGGATGAATTATTACTGTCTAGTACTTGGTTCTGACTTTTTTTGTTTAGAGAGAGAGAGAGACAGAGGGGGAGAGAGAATTGGCACGGCAGGGCCTCAGCAATACAATCGAACTCCAGATGCTTGCGCCACCTAGTGGGCATGTGCAGCCTTTCACTTGTCCCACCTTTGTGCGTCTGGCTTACATGGGATCTGTAGAGTTGAACATGGGTCCTTAGGCTTCATAGGCAAGCACTTTAACCTCTAAGCCATCTCTCCAGCCTGGTTCTGACTTTAAAAATATATTATTTATTTATTTGCTAGGAAAGAGAGGGAATGGGCATGCCAGGAACTCTTGGTGCTGTGAATGAACTCCAGATGCATGCATCACTTTGTGCATCTGGCTCTTTATTGGTACTGGGGAATAGAATCCAGGCCGTCAGGCTTTGCAAGCAAGCCCCCTCAACCACTGTCTTCAGCCTCTAGTTTTGACTTTCTGATGCTTTCTTCTTTTTATTTTTCCCCGAGGTATTGTCTCTCTGTAGCCTAGGCTGACCTGGACTTTACTATATAGCTTCAGGGTGGCCTTGAACTCACAGTGATCTTCCTACCTCAGCCTCCCAAGTGCTGGGATTAAAAGCATGCGCCACCATGTCCAGGCTTTGATGCTTATGTTTTAAGATTTGATTTTTTTCTTATATGAAATCTGTTAATGCACTTTTTTAAAAACCCCAAATTGGCTTTTCTTTTCCAAGAAATACAAGGCAATTCAACCTCTCCAGTTTTCAACTACAATGATCAGATGTTAAGTGAGTTTGATAGTTCAGACTGAAGGACCCAAAGTCCTTACCTTGAGCCCCAGAACCATCCATGGTGAAACAATACCATGTGCTCTGGCACTTCACAGGAGGGTGGAAAAACCTCCTACTAGCACTAGCCTATTTTTTTTTTTTTTTTCGAGGTAGGGTCTCTCTGTAGCCCAACTAGCCTATTCTTATCTCCATGCTAGCTGATGTGATTGCAGTGACACTGTGGTATGTTCTGTGCAGCACGCCGGAGCAGGAGCAGCTCATGGTGGTGTGGCTCAGCTGGATGATAAAAGAAGAAGCCTACTTTGAGAGGTATGGGGCTTAATTTACCTTAGGGGCTGAGAAAGCCTTGCTTAGTTTTCGCTTTGGAAATTCACATTTTTTTCTTTTTTTCTTTTTCACCAGTACGTCAGGTGTCTCTGCTTCTTTTGGGGAGATGCTGCTGTTGGTGGCCATGTACTTTCATAGCAACCAGCTTAGTGCTATCATTGACCTAGTTTGTTCCACTCTAGGGATGAAGGTAACGGCTTCTATTTTCTTTGTAAACGAAAGTGTTTCTAATGTGGACACAGTATCATAGTGTGAGATAAATACATTGTTGTCATTTAAGTAAGGTTAGTCATTTGCTAGTTTGAAATTTATTAAGGAATTCTTGAAAAAATTGAATTTTTAGAACATTTATAATAGGGACTACTCCCCAAGTTTCTCTTGGCTTGGACATTCCCAGGGTGCCCTGCAGATCTTTCCCCCTAGATGTGGACAACAAAGGCCCCTCAAAACTGACCTTCTGACATAGACAAAATAAACCCCTTGTGGGTTGTGACTTGTACTGGCATCTGAGTGGCTCTCTGTGTGGAGAAAGACTTGTGTTGAAGTAAACCTCTGTCCTTTAGTGGAGGCCTTGAGTCCCTTTTTCTTTGGGCACTTTGTGCTGTGCCTTCTTCTATGTACTTCACAATGGGGAACAGTCCCTACTTCACAGCCAAAAGCTTGAACAACACAGAAAAGGGAAAATTACCTTATATCCTATCACTCAGAGACAATCAAGTATACTATTGTCTGTCCTCTCTCTTTCTCTCCCTTTCTTTCTTTTCAGACAGAGTCTCACGCTAGCCTAGGCTGACCTGGAACTCACTCTGTAGTCCCAGGCTGGCCTCGAACTCAGTAGCCCTTCTACCTCAGCCTCCCAAGTGGTGGGACTAAAGGCATGTACCACTAATTTCTATTTATTGGATAAACCTCTTCTACCTACTAACTTTAAAATGCCAATAATTAGTAATTTTTAAAAGCACATTTTATTTTTATTTTTTTGAGAAGGGGTCTTACTGTGATGCCCAGGTCGGCTCTGATCTCCTAAGCTCAAGTGATTCACGTACCTCAGCCGTCCAGGTACCTGGAATTATCATTGCTCTTCACTAAGTACATTTTATATTGGTTCTCTTTCTGAACTCTTAATGGTATTTGGTTTGAAACAGAGGAGTTGACTATTTGAACATTAATATTGCATATCTTACCATTTTAGATAATAAATTTTTGAAGCTGGGTGTGGTGGTGCATGTCTTTAATTGTACCACTCTAGAGGCTGAGATAGGATTGCCGTTCCAGGGTCAGCCTGGGCCAGAGTGAGACCCTACCTCAGAAAAACCAAAAATAAATAAATAAGTAAATTTGTGAGAGAAAATTGTGTTCTGTGTATGTTTACATGCTATTGGAATTCTTATGGTTATTTTAGATTGTGATTAAGCCGAGTTCGCTGAGCAGGATGAAGACTATCTTCACACAGGAAATTTTTACTGAGCAGGTATGTCTTTTTATGCTTAGGTACTTACTTAACTTGATTTTATAAATTCTTTGGGGGGGGCACATGTATATGTTAACTTAAAAGAATAAAATATCTTTCTTCATTTATTTTTAGTTTGTAATGATAATTTATTTCATACTTGAATTATCTGCAAAGAATAATCCACTTAAAATACACTGGTCAGCCAGACTGGCCAAAATCAGCAGCTTGAGATTCCGAAAGAAAGAGAGACTCAGTCTTAAGGAAACAACATGGAAGAGCCATAGAGGAGGACACCTGATGTTCTCTTCAGGCCCCCACACACATGTGCATAAGGAGTATGCAAGTGCACATACATGTGCATATCCCACACATACATACACCCACCAAAAATAATAACTGGCTGGGTGTGGTGGCTTACACCCTTAATCCCAGCACTTGGGAGCCAGAGGTAGGAGGATCACCATGAGTTCAAGGCCACCCTGAGACTACATAGTGAATTCCAGGTCAGCCTGGGCTAGAGGGAGACCCTACCTCAGAAATACCCCCCCTCCAAAAAAAAACAACAATAACCAAAAAACCCTCAGTATATAAAAGTTGTATATATATATATGAGTATAGTTGTGGATATCAATAAATGTGGAGTGATCATTCCATTTGGATTCTTTTTTTTTTTTTTTTTTTGTTTTTGTTTCAGCCTGTGATTCCCTTTAGAACTTTTTATGTAGCTGAGAATGATCTTTGTGGTGGTTTGATTCAGGTGTCCCCCATAAACTTCAAGTGTTCTGAATGCTAGGTTCCCAGCTGATGGCAACTTGGGAATTAACACCTCCTGGAGGTAGAGTATTGTTGGGGGCGGGCTTATGGGTATTATAGCCAGCTTCCCCTTGCCAGTTTTTGGCACACTCTCCTGTTGCTGTTGTCCACCTTATGTTGACCAGAGAGTGATGTCCACCCTCTGCTCATGCCATCGTTTTTCCTGTAAGCCAAAATAAACCTCTTTTTTCCCACAAGCTGCTCTTAGTCGGGTGATTTCTGCCAGCAATGCGAACCTGACTGCAACAATCTTCAATTTTTAAAAAATTTTAAAAATTTTTATTTTTTATTTATTTACTTGAGAGAGGGGAGAGAGAGAGAGAGAGAGAGAGAGAATGAGTGCACCAGGGCTTCCAGCCACTACAAATGGACTCCAGATGCATGCACCCCCTTGTGTATCTGGCTAATGTGGATCCTTGGGAATAGAACCAAGGTCCTTTGGCTTTGCAGGCAAGTGCGTTAACTGCTAAGCCATCTCTCTAACCCCAATTTTTTTTTTTTTGGTTTTTCGAGGTAGGGTCTCCTCCTACCTCTGCCTCCTGAGTGCTGGGATTAAAGGCATGCGCCACCACGCCCGGCTCAGCCCCAATTTTATTTATTTTTTTGAGAGGGAGAGAGAGAGAGAGAGAGAGAGAGAGAGAGAGAATTGGTGCACCAGGGCCTCCAGCCACTGCAAACAAACTCCAGATGCATGTGCCACCTTGATCATCTGGCTTACGTGGGTCCTGGAGAATCAAACTGGGATCCTTTGGCTTTGCAGGCAAATGCCTTAACTGCTAAGCCATTTCCCCAGCCCCTGATCTTCTGTTTTTTATCCTACTGCCTCCATTTCTCAGATTTTGGGTTACAGACATATTCTCTCATGCTGTGTCAATTTAAATGGCTTTTTCTGGAGAAAAATAGAGACTCAGCTTATATATATATTTAAAATATTTAGCCAGTTGTGGTGGCACACACCTTGAGTTCCAGCACTCAGGAGGCAGAGGTAGGAGGATCAGGGTGAGTTCGAGGCCACCCTGAGACTACATAGTGAATTCCAGGGCAGCCTGGGCCAGAGGGAGACCCTACCTCGAAAAACAAAAAACAAACAAAAAATTCCCTCATAATAACACATCCTCAGAAGGTGATAGTCTTCTGTTTCAAAGATCTGAAATTAGACTCAAAAGATAAAGTGACTTTGCCAAAGTTTTTGAAACCCTTAGCACTCTGGTTATTTTCACACCACTATGTATGTATGTATTCATTCACTTGCTCTTTGTTTTTTCGGTGGTGTTAGGGAGTGAACCACAGACTTTGTTAAAAAGCTAGACAAGTGCTCTACTACTGAGCTACACCTTTAGCCTTTTATGTATGTGTTCAAAAACAAAATAGTAAGGGCAGGCATGGTAGCACACACCAATGATCCCAGCACTCAGAAGGCAGAGGGTAGGAGGATCATTGTGAGTTCAAGGACAGCCCAGGACTATAGAGTGAGTTCCAGGTCAGTCTGGGCTAGAGTGAGACACTACCTCAAATAAAAACAACAACAACAAAAAAAGTAGAGATCTTTACCAACCCCTAAATGTATACTGATTTTTTTATTCTGTTCTGATGATTGAATCCTGAATTTTTTTTTAATTTATTTTATTTTTTAATTTTGTTTTTCGAGGGTCTTGCTGTAGCCCAGGCTGACCAGGAATGTGCTGTGTAGTCTTAGGCTGGCTGGTCTTGAACTCACAGTGATCCTCTTACCTTTGCCACTCCAGTGTTGGGATCTAGCTTTTGTTTTCTTAAGAGATATATCTTTTAAAGATATATATATGAGATAGAGAAAGACAGAGGGAGAGAGCTAGAATGAAGGAAGAGAGTATGGGCTTGACAGGGCCTCCAGCTGCTGCAAATGAACTCCAGATGCATGAATTGAGCCCTGGGTCATTAGGCTTTGCAGGCAAGCTCCTTAAATGCTGAGACATTTCTCCAGCCTTTCTTCTTCTTCTTCTTTTTTTTTTTTTGAGGCAAGGTTTCACTACAGTCCAGGCTAACCTGGAACTTAACTGAAACTGGCCTTGAACTCATAGCAATCTTCCTACCTCAGTCTCCCAAACACTGGGATTAAAGGTGTGCACCATCTTACTTTGCTATTTTTCATCCTTGAAACATAACTGTACTCAGTTGTCCACGCTGGCTATCTTTGTGCTGTGTAGCACATATAGACCTTGAATTTGTGGTCCTCCACTTTTAACCCTCCAAAGTATATGGGATTATAGGCCTGCAACACCAGGTCTAGTTTTAAAAAAGTTTACTTCTTAGCCGGGCAAAACGATTCTGCAAAAGGGTTTTTGTTGTTGTTGTTTGGTTTTTTGAGGTAATTTTGTTGTTAGGTTTTGGTTTTTCAAGGTAGGGTCTCACTCTAGCTCAGGCTGACCTGGAATTCACTATGTAGTCTCAGGGTGGCCTCAAACTCACAGCAATCCTCCTACCTCTGCCTCCACAGTGCTGGGATTAAAGGCGTGCGCCACCACGCCCAGCTGTTTTTGGTAGTTTTTGTTTGTTTGCTTTTGGTTTTTTGAGGTAAGGTCTCCCTCTAGCCCAGGCTGACCTGGAATTCACTCTGTAGTCTCAGAGTGGCCTGGAACTCACTGAGATCCTCCTACCTCTGCCTCCAGAGTGCTGGGATTAAAGGAGCATTAAGATTAAAGGTGTGTGCCACCCTGCACAGTTACAAGAGGTTTTAATACGTAGATTATCAATATAAGTAAACTATTAACACAAGTATGGACCTTAGGAAAGAAGAATAAAAATCAATTAGTCCATGTTTTAATTATTTTTAAATGACAAGGCAGGCATGGTAGTTCTCACCTGAAATCCCAGCATGTGGGAGAAGTAGAGGCAGGAGGATGAGGAGTTCAAGGTCATAGCAAGGCCAGTCTGGACTACACAAGACTCTGTCTCAAAAAATTTTTTTAAAAAGCCAGGTGTGGTGGCACATGCCTTTAATCCCAGTACTTGGAAGGCAGAGGTAAGAGGATCGCTGTGAGTTGAAGGCCAGCCTAAATCTACATGCGAATTCCAGGTCAGCCTGAGCTAGAGTGAGACCCTACTTGAAAAACCAAAAGAAGTTTTTAAAAAAAGGCTGAAGCTGGGTGTGGTGGCGCATGCCTTTAATTCCTGCACTGGGGAGGAAGTGGTAGGAAGATCACCATGAGTTCAAGGCTACCCTGAGACTACATAGTGAATTCCTGGTCAGTCTGGACTAGAATAAAACCTTACCTTGAAAAACAAAAATCAAACAAAACAAATGTTGAAGAAGTAAACTTTTTTTTTTTTTTTTTTTGAGGTAGGGTCTCACTCTGGCCCAGGCTGACCTGGAATTCACTATGTAGTCTCAGGGTGGCCTTGAACTTACAGCGTCCTCCTACCTCTGCCTCCCGAGTGCTGGTATTAAAGGCATGTGCCACACACCTGGGTTTTTTTTTTTTTTTTTCCTTTAGTATCATATCTATTCATACTGTTTTTCCCTTCAGGTTGTCACAGCTCATGCAGTACGAGTTCCTGTCACCAGCAATCTGAGTGCCAACATCACTGGATTTTTGCCCATTCATTGTATATACCAGCTTCTGAGGAGCCGTTCCTTTACCAAGCACAAAGTGTCAATAAAAGTATGGCCTGTCATTTAATTTTAAGCTACAACTTAATTCTTTCTCCTTAGATAGTTCTGTGTCAGTTTGTGGTCATTTACTGTGGATCTTGTGTATGTAACATTTGGTATTAAGGTATGTTACCAGTCATTATATAGTTAGTTATTGATAACCTAATTTCAGATTTTTTTTTGTTTTTTGTTTTTTCAAGGTAGGGTTTCACTCTAGCCCAGGCTGACCTGGAATTCACTATGCAATCTCAGGCTGGCCTCAAACTTGTGGTGATCCTCCTACCTCTGCCTTCCAAGTGCTGGGGCATCACTGTAACTGTCCTCATTGTGATGGCATGATGAAGTTCTGTTCCTACAAGGCTGCTTTTCTTCTTAGAGCTTCATCAAGTGAAGCAGCTAAGAATTAGGAGTCCAAGTTCACACCCAAAGTACCACATGTCTTCTTCTCGGAAATCATTACGTGGGAGTCTCCTTTTAGTGCTAAGCATAGTTACTGTCTTAATCAGAAGAAATGTCCCTCTCCCTAATTTCCCTTCTGCCAGGAAGTCTTTCATGACACCACATGTGGTGCTCTCAATACAGACTTAAAATGTTTTCCTCACCAGGCATGGTGGCGCATGCCTTTAATCCCAGCACTTGGGAGGCAGAGGTAGGAGGATCGCCGTGAGTTCAAGGCCACCCTGAGACTACATAGTTAATTCCAGGTCAGCCTGGGCCAGAGTGAGACCCTACCTCGAAAATCTAAAAATATAAAAAAATAAAAAAAAAAAAAAATGTTTTTCTCACTATTTAAAACATCAACCCAAAGCCAGGCTTCTCATCATCTTCAGTTCCTCTTTCACTGGACAATATATATATATATTTTTACTGGACAATATATATTTTTTGAGGTAGGGTCTCATTCTAGTTCAGGCTGACCTGGAATTCACTCTAGTCTCAGGGTGGCCTTGAACTCACAGTCATCCTCCTACCTCCACCTCCCAAGTGCTAGGATTAAAGGCATGTACCACCACACCCAGCTGGACAACATTCTTGATTATAATATGCAGACACAGTTTGTTTGTTTGTTTATTTTACATAAAAAAAGAGAAGAAAGAGTGAGAGAATGGGCATGCTAGGGCCTCTAGCCATTGCAAATGAACTAGAGATGCATGTGCTAACTAGTGCATCTGGCTTACATGGGTGCTATGAAATTGAACCTGGGCCCTTAGGTTTCATAAGCAAGCACCTTAACTGTTAAGTTATCTCTCCAAGCCCCAGATATATATATATATATATTTAATAATTTTATTTATTTATTTATTTATTTATTTATTTATTTATTTATTTATTTATTCATTTATTTTGAGAGAGAGATAAAGAATGGACATGCCAGGGCCTCTAGCCACTGCCAATGAACTCCAGACACATATGCCACCTTGTGTATCTGGCTTATGTGGGTCCTGGGGAACTGGACCTGGGTCCTTTGGCTTTGCAGGCAAGCGCCTTAACAGTTGAGCCAGATCTATTTTTTAAGTCAGAGGCAATTATGAAACTAGATAATATAGTTGGTGCTGTTAATAGTTTCACCAATTTGCAAAAGTTGTGCTTCTGTTATTTTGTCCATTTTTTTCTTACTGTCTAACTTTTCTTTTTAGGACTGGATTTATAGACAACTGTGTGAAACTTCCACTCCCCTGCATCCTCAGTTGCTTCCTCTGATTGATGTGTACATAAATTCCATACTTACTCCTGCCTCAAAATCAAACCCAGAAGCCACTAATCAGCCAGTCACAGAACAAGAGATTCTCAATATTTTCCAAGAAGTCATTGGGGTAACATAGTGGTTCTTTGACATGTATTAAGTTATTTTTCTTTAGTTTGTTCTCACTTATTCCATATTTTTTCTTCTTGGAAGACTTATAGGTAATTCTGATTTTAAATTAGATTAAATTACATTAGATCACTTATAAAAATCAAACAGCAGTATTAGTTCCATGTAATCTGTCAAACAGGCACTTAAAAAGCTACCTTAAAAAAGATACCTGCTGCAAATGAATGCCAGATATTTGTGTGTTACTTTTGGTTCTGGCTTTCCATGGATGCTGGGGAATCAAAGCTGGGCTGGTAGGCTTTGCAAGCAAGTTCCTTTAACTGCTGAGCAGTATCTCCAGCCCCCAAACAGGCACTTTTGAGTAGTTTATTTTTGTTTGGTAATTTCACCTAGTATGTAGATTAATATAAGTTTTTCTAGAAGCATTCTTTTTCTTTTTTAAATATTATTTTATTTTTATTTATTTGACAAAGAAGGAGAGGGAGAGAGAGAGAATGGGCGAGCCGGGCCTCCAGCCACTGCAAACAATTCCAGATGCATGCCCCCTTGTGCATCTGGCTAACGTGGGTTCTGGGAACTGAACCTGGGTCCTTTGGCTTTGCAGACAAACATCTTAACGCTAAGCCATCCCTCCAGTCCTAGAAGCATTCTTATAGGAATGCTATTGAGAAGTAGTAGCTGAAGTCTTTATTTATTTTGGTTTTTCAAGGTAGGGTCTCTCTCTAGCCTAGGCTGACCTGGAATTCACTATGTAGTCTCACGGTAGCCATGAACTCACAATGATCCTCCCACTTCTGCCTCTTGA
The DNA here is from genome assembly GCA_036365145.1 of Orientallactaga sibirica. Lineage (NCBI taxonomy): Eukaryota > Metazoa > Chordata > Mammalia > Rodentia > Dipodidae > Orientallactaga > Orientallactaga sibirica. Next base: position 44,728,036 of record JAEOAD010000013.1, read on the forward strand.
GTGCTGGAGTTAAAGGTGTGTGCTGTCACACCTAGCATTTTTTTGTTTTTTTGAGGTAAGGTCTTGCTCTAGCCCAGCCTGACCTGGAATTCATTATGTAGTTTCAGGCTGGCCTCAAACTCACATCTATCCTCCTACCTCTGCCTCCTGAGTGCTGGGATTAAAGGCATGTGCCACCATGCCTAGCTGAAGTCTCTTATTTTTTAAAATGTTATTTATTTGCAAGCAGAGAGAGATAGACAGAATGGGCATCAGAGCCTCCAGGTACTGCAAACAGACTCCAGGCGCATGTGCCACTTTGTGCTTCTCGCTCCACATGGGTGCTGAGTAATCAAACTCATGTTGTTAGGCTCTGCAGGCAAGCACCTTAACCACTGAGCAATCTCTCCAGCCCCTCTTATTTTTTTATTTAAAGCTTTAAAGGCTAGGTAAAGATTTTGCCTTTTATCTCTGCCATCTCAAATTTCAGTTATATGTTATGTTTTCTTTGAGTTTAATGCAAATACGGCATCCTTCCTTCCGTTTGGGAGTTGGGAGCAGTAACCTCAGATAATTGTTATTGATGCTGTTTTTTTTTTTTTTTTTTTTTTTTTTTTTTTTGGTGTTGCGAGGTAGGGTCTCACTGTGGTCCAGGCTGACCTGGAATTAACTATGTAGTCTCAGGGGCCTCGAACTCTCGGTGATCCTCCTACCTCTGCCTCCCGAGTGCTGGGATTAAAGGCGTGCGCCACCACGCCCGGCTTTTTGATGCTGTTTTTGCTGTTGAAAATAAAAGAACTGTGCAACTTAGTAGTCTTGTCAAGAGTTTGTATTATTCTTTGCAGGGTGACAGCATCCGCCTGAATCAGCGTTTCAGTATCACAGCGCAGCTTCTGGTGCTTTACTACATCCTGTCCTATGAGGAAGCACTGCTAGCAAACACCAAGACTCTAGGTGAGTTGTGCAGAAGGGAGTGCTTCTAGAGGCTCTGGGAGGCTAAGCCGATGGAGCTCCTTACATCTTTCCTGGTTGAGTGGTAGGATGAAAGGCTACTTGTAATGAATTCAGGAGAGCACTAGAGGAGAGATAAAGAATGGACATGCCAGGGCCTCTAGCCACTGCCAATGAACTCCAGACACATATGCCACCTTGTGTATCTGGCTTATGTGGGTCCTGGGGAACTGGACCTGGGTCCTTTGGCTTTGCAGGCAAGCGCCTTAACAGTTGAGCCAGATCTATTTTTTAAGTCAGAGGCAATTATGAAACTAGATAATATAGTTGGTGCTGTTAATAGTTTCACCAATTTGCAAAAGTTGTGCTTCTGTTATTTTGTCCATTTTTTTCTTACTGTCTAACTTTTCTTTTTAGGACTGGATTTATAGACAACTGTGTGAAACTTCCACTCCCCTGCATCCTCAGTTGCTTCCTCTGATTGATGTGTACATAAATTCCATACTTACTCCTGCCTCAAAATCAAACCCAGAAGCCACTAATCAGCCAGTCACAGAACAAGAGATTCTCAATATTTTCCAAGAAGTCATTGGGGTAACATAGTGGTTCTTTGACATGTATTAAGTTATTTTTCTTTAGTTTGTTCTCACTTATTCCATATTTTTTCTTCTTGGAAGACTTATAGGTAATTCTGATTTTAAATTAGATTAAATTACATTAGATCACTTATAAAAATCAAACAGCAGTATTAGTTCCATGTAATCTGTCAAACAGGCACTTAAAAAGCTACCTTAAAAAGATACCTGCTGCAAATGAATGCCAGATATTTGTGTGTTACTTTTTGGTTCTGGCTTTCCATGGATGCTGGGGAATCAAAGCTGGGCTGGTAGGCTTTGCAAGCAAGTTCCTTTAACTGCTGAGCCGTATCTCCAGCCCCCAAACAGGCACTTTTTGAGTAGTTTATTTTTGTTTGGTAATTTCACCTAGTATGTAGATTAATATAAGTTTTTCTAGAAGCATTCTTTTTCTTTTTTAAATATTATTTTATTTTTATTTATTTGACAAAGAAGGAGAGGGAGAGAGAGAGAATGGGCGAGCCGGGCCTCCAGCCACTGCAAACGAATTCCAGATGCATGCGCCCCCTTGTGCATCTGGCTAACGTGGGTTCTGGGGAACTGAACCTGGGTCCTTTGGCTTTGCAGACAAACATCTTAACCGCTAAGCCATCCCTCCAGTCCTAGAAGCATTCTTATAGGAATGCTATTGAGAAGTAGTAGCTGAAGTCTTTATTTATTTTGGTTTTTCAAGGTAGGGTCTCTCTCTAGCCTAGGCTGACCTGGAATTCACTATGTAGTCTCACGGTAGCCATGAACTCACAATGATCCTCCCACTTCTGCCTCTTGAGTGCTGGAGTTAAAGGTGTGTGCTGTCACACCTAGCATTTTTGTTTTTTTGAGGTAAGGTCTTGCTCTAGCCCAGCCTGACCTGGAATTCATTATGTAGTTTCAGGCTGGCCTCAAACTCACATCTATCCTCCTACCTCTGCCTCCTGAGTGCTGGGATTAAAGGCATGTGCCACCATGCCTAGCTGAAGTCTCTTATTTTTTAAAATGTTATTTATTTGCAAGCAGAGAGAGATAGACAGAATGGGCATCAGAGCCTCCAGGTACTGCAAACAGACAGACTCCAGGCGCATGTGCCACTTTGTGCTTCTCGCTCCACATGGGTGCTGAGTAATCAAACTCATGTTGTTAGGCTCTGCAGGCAAGCACCTTAACCACTGAGCAATCTCTCCAGCCCCTCTTATTTTTTTATTTAAAGCTTTAAAGGCTAGGTAAAGATTTTGCCTTTTATCTCTGCCATCTCAAATTTCAGTTATATGTTATGTTTTCTTTGAGTTTAATGCAAATACGGCATCCTTCCTTCCGTTTGGGAGTTGGGAGCAGTAACCTCAGATAATTGTTATTGATGCTGGTTTTTTTTTTTTTTTTTTTTTTTTTTTTGGTGTTGCGAGGTAGGGTCTCACTGTGGTCCAGGCTGACCTGGAATTAACTATGTAGTCTCAGGGTGGCCTCGAACTCTCGGTGATCCTCCTACCTCTGCCTCCCGAGTGCTGGGATTAAAGGCGTGCGCCACCACGCCCGGCTTTTTGATGCTGTTTTTGCTGTTGAAAATAAAAGAACTGTGCAACTTAGTAGTCTTGTCAAGAGTTTGTATTATTCTTTGCAGGGTGACAGCATCCGCCTGAATCAGCGTTTCAGTATCACAGCGCAGCTTCTGGTGCTTTACTACATCCTGTCCTATGAGGAAGCACTGCTAGCAAACACCAAGACTCTAGGTGAGCTGTGCAAAAAGGGGAGTGCTTCTAGAGGCTCTGGGGAGGCTAAGCCAATGGAGCTCCTTACATCTTTCCTGGTTGAGTGGTAGGATGAAAGGCTACTTGTAATGAATTCAGGAGAGCACTAGAGGAGATACTATGGTCCACAGTGAGTAGAGACTGAAATTATGGGAGGTATAAAGAAAAGGAGAGAACTGATATGGTAACTTGAGTGGACACTAAGGGCAAGAAAGGACTTCCTTTGTTGAGGCAGTGTCTTATCTCTCCCAGGCTGATCTCAAACTCAGGATGGAGCCAAGGATGACTTGGAACAATTTTTTTTTTTTTTTGGTTTTTCAAGGTAGGGTCTCCCTCTATCCCAGGCTGACCTGGAATTCACTATGTAGTCTCAGGGTGGCCTCGAACTCACGGTGATCCTACCTGTGCTTCCCAAGTGCTGGGATTAAAGGTGTGCACCACCACGCCCGGCTCCTCTCCCCTTTTTTATTAATGCAAGAGTGAGAGTGAGAGAGACAATGAGGGAGAGAATTGGTGCGCCAGGGTCTCTAGCCTGCAGTTGAACTCCAGATGTGTGCGCCCTCTTGTGTGCATCTTCAACCTTGCGCTTGCGTCACCTTGTATGTCTGGCTTACATGGGATGTGGAGAGTCAAACATGGGTGGGTCCTTAGGCTTTGTAGGCAAGCATCTTAACTGCTAAGCCATCTCTCTAGCCTTTTTTTTTCCTGAGTAGGGTCTCATTCTAGACCAGGCAGACCTGGAAATCACTCTGTAGTCCCAGGGTCGCCTTGAACTCACAGTGATCCTCCTACCTCTGCCTCCCGAGTGCATTGCTACCATGCCTGGCTTAAAACATTTTTTAAAAATGCCGGGTGCACCCATTCTCTATCTGCCTCTCTCTCTCTCAAATAAATCAATAAAAGTATTTAAATTTTTAAAACTTAATTATTTATTAGCAAGTGAGAGAAAATGGATACACGAGGGCCTCTGGCCACTGCAAACAAACTCCAGATGTATGGATTACCATGTGCATCTGGCTTATGTGAGTTCTCAGGAATTGAACCTAGATTCTTAGGCAAGCAAGCACCTTTTTTTTTTTTTTTTTAATATTTTATTTTTATTTATTTATTAGAGAGAGAGAGAGATACAGAAATAGGCAGGTAGAGAGAAAGAGGGAATGGGTGCACAAGGGCCTCCAGCCACTGCAAATGAACTCCAGATGCATGTGCCCCCTTGTGCATCTGGCTTACGTGGATCCTGGAGAGTTGAGCATCAAACCAGGGTCCTTAGGCTTCACAGGCAAGTGCTTAACCACTAAGCAATCTTTCTAGCCCTCTTTTTTTTTTTTTTTTTTAAATATTAAATAAACTTATATTTTGTTGAGTAATATGGTAGTGATGGAAGGGTTCTTGAGGCAAGTCAGGCCTGGAGTCATGTCCTTGGTAGATGAGAGGAGCTGGATTGTAAAAGACAAGTGGGAGGATTGGCCTTTTCCTGAATAAGTTTCCTGCCCTGTTAGAAGACATTTTTTCACAATATGGCACATTGATAGGCTGGCATAGGTTTTCAATCCCAGCACTCAGAAGCTGAGGCAGGAGGATCACCGTGAATTTAAGGCTAGCCTGGTCTTCAGAATGAGTTCCACATTAGCCTGGGCTAGAGTAAGATCCTGCTTCAAAAACAAAACCAAAGCCGGGCATGGTAGCACATGCCTTTAATCCCAGCATTTGGCAGGCAGAGGTAGGAGAATGCTGTGAGTTCAAGGCCACCCTGAGACTACATAGTGAATTCCAGGTCAGCCTGGGCTAGAGCATGACCCTACCTTAAAAACAAAACAAAACAAAACAAAACAAAAACCCCCACAAACACAAACAAAAACCCCGCAAAACACAATCCAGTGAAACAAATAAACAAAATATGATTGAGAACTGGGAGGTGACTCAGCATTTAAGGTGCTTGCTTGCAAAGTCTGTGTTCTAAACCCTAGTCCCCACCTAAAGTCAGAAGTACAAAGTCGTACATGCATCTGGAGTTAGTTTGAAGTGGCAGGAGGCCCTGGGTTGCCTGTTCATTCTCTAACTCAGTCTCTGTCTACCTCTCTTTCTCTCTCTCTGCTTGCAAATAAATAAATGAATATTAAAACAAGAAGAAGAATGTGGACATTGAGATAGTTTTTGTCTTTAGCCAAAAAGGTTACTATTCTGCTGCAAGCATATTACTACCTGTGAAGTTGTATTGTAGTTTCAGCACTTCTTGGAAACACCAGTTACACGCATTGCTTTTTGTATCTGTCTTTACATGGGTGCTGTGGTTTTGAACCTCGGCCAGCAAGATCTGAAAGCTAGTACTTTTAACCACTGAGCATCTACCCAGAGCCCTGTTAACACTTTTTAAAAATATATATATATTTAAAATGATGATGATGATGATGATGATGATTGGTTTTTTGAAGTAGGGTCTCTCTCTAGCCCAGGCTGACCTAGAATTTACTATGTAGTCTCAGAGTGGTCTCGAACTCACAGTGATCCTCCTACTTCTGCCTCCCGAGTGCTAGGATTAAAGGCATGTGTCACTACGCCTGACTAAAATTATTTTTTATTTTGAGAGAGAGAGAAAGGGACAGAGAGAGAATGGGCGCGCCAGGACCTTCATCCTGCTGCGAATAAACTCCAGACATGTGACCTGTGCCTTTGGCTACATGGGACTTGGAGATTTGAACATGAGTTTAGACTTCTCAGGCAAGCGCCTTAACTGCTAAGCCACCCCTCTGGCCCCTATTAACACTTTTTTTTTTTTTTTTTTTTTTTGATGTAGGGTCTTACTCTAGCCCAGGCTGACCTGGAATTCACTATGTAGTCTCAAGGTGGCCTTGAACTCACGGTGATCCTCCTACCTCTGCCTCCCAAATGCTGGGATTAAAGGCATGTGCCACCACACCCGGCCCCTACTAACACTTTTTAAAATAAGTTACAATCTTCAATCTCTATGTTCTGTGTTCATGGCTGCATTTGACCTTCCTAAGTAGGCTTGGGAAAATCTTAACTCAGTTCTACTGCAGTGTATGTTTGCACTAAAATCTGTAAGTTTTCTGCCCACTTGTTGCAATTTTAGGGTGTTTTTCAGGTCTTGTCTTTACATATGTTCTTCCTTTTCCTAAGTAGTCACTATTTTGGTGGTGATTTTAACTTTTTATGCATTATATTCATGTTGAGCATATTGAAAGTAATTTCATATTGTCTTTGCTCTTTTCATTTGGGTTGAAAGTTAAGGTTTGTTTCTGGACTCATGTTTATTTGACACTTTTTGACTTTTTGACTGACAGCTGCAATGCAAAGGAAACCCAAGTCATACTCTTCTTCTCTGATGGATCAGATTCCAATCAAATTCCTGATTCGACAGGCTCAAGGGCTGCAGCAGGAGTTGGGAGGTAATCCTTTCACTTTTTTTTTTTTTTTTTTTTAAATTTGAGACAGAGAAAGGGGGAAGAGAGAGAGGCAGATGGAGAATGGGCATACCAGGGCCTCTAGCCACTAAAACATACTCCAGACACATGTGCCCCTTGTGCATCTGGCTTACGTGGGTCCTGGGTAATCAAACCTGGGTCCTTAGGCTTTGCAGGCAACTACCTTAACTGCCATCTCTCCAGTCCTCCTTTTACTTGCTTTTTAGTGCTAAAGTTTATTGTTACCAAATACCTTACTGTTTATGCTGCAAGGTATAATCAATGTTCAATGTTAAAAATTCAAAACTAGCCGGGCGTGGTGATGCACACCTTAATTCCAGCACTCGAGGTGCTTTGACCTATATAAGAGTCACAATTTTATATACTTGAACCTCAAAGATATACACACAATAAAATATGTTGTTTTAAAACTATGGATGAGCCGGGCGTGGTGGTACACGCTTTAATTCCAGCACTCGAGATGCGGAAGTAGGAGGATTGCTGTGAGTTCGAGGCCACCCTGAGACTATATAGTGAATTCCAGGTCAGCCTGAATTAGAGTGGGACCCTACCTTGAAAAACCAAAAGAAAAAAAAAATAAAAATAAAAACTATGGATGATAACACTGCCTCTTATTTCTTTGTTTGTATTACTGGAGATTAAACCCAGGACACTGCACATGTTAGGCAAGTGTGCCACTGATCTACATCTCCAACCCGCTTTTTAAACTTTTTTTTTTAAAATAACTTTTGTTGTTGTTTATTTTTATTTATTTATTTATTGAGAGTGACAGACAGAGAAAAGAGGCAGAGAGAGAGAATGGACATGCCAGGGCCTCCTGCCACTGCAAACCAACTCCAGATGCATGTGGTCTCTCGTGCAGCTTGTGTGGATCCTGGGGAATCAAGCCTTGAACTGGGGTCCTTAGGCTTCACAGGCAAGCGCTTAACCACTAAACCATCTTTCCAGGCCCCTTTTTTTTTTGTTTCTTTGTTCTTCAAGGTAGGGTTTCACTCTAGCTCAGGCTGACCTGGAATTCGCTATGTAGTCTCAGGGTGGCCTTAACCTCATGGTGATCCTCCTATCTCTGCCTCCCGAGTGCTGGGATTAAAGGTGTGCCCCACCATGCTTGACTCAGATATTTTCTTTTCTTTTCTTTTCTTTCTTTTCTTTTCTTTTCTTTTTTTCTTTGCTTTTTTCTCTTTTCTTTTCTTTTCTTTTCTTTTCTTTTCTTTTCTTCTTTTCCTTTCCTTTCCTTTCCTTTCCTTTCTTTTTTTTTTTTTTTTTTTTTCAAGGTAGGGTTTCACTCTGGTCCAGGCTGACCTGGAATTATTAAAGGCATGCACCACCATGCACAATTTCTTTTCTTTTTTTATTAGTTATGTATAGAATGTGAATACATTCATGTTGATACCATTGTTAGCCTCCTCCCTGTCCTCCCCCCTCCAAAGGGACCCTCCTCATTGTTGTGTGGGTTGGCCATTGTGGGAGTAGCCATCAGTTATGGGGAAGAGGTAATGTCTCTGTGCATAATAACCCAACTTGTGGCTCTAACAATATTTCCGCCCCCTCTTCCTGCGACTTTCCCTGAGCCATGTTGTGTTCAGATTTTTTTTTTCTTTTTTTTTTTTTTTTTTTTTGGTTTTTCGAGGCAGGGTCTCACTCTAACCCAGGCTGACCTGGAATTCACTATGTAATCTTAGGGTGGCCTTGAATTCACGGTGATCCTGCTACCTCTGCCTCCCAAGTGCTGGGATTAAAGGCGTGCGCCACCACGCCCGGCTTCAGATTTTTTTTTTTTTTTTTTTGGTTTTTCGAGGTAGGGTCTCACTCTGGCCCAGGCTGACCTAGAATTCACTATGTAGTCTCAGGGTGGCCTCGAACTCTCGGCGATCCTCCTACCTCTGCCTCCCGAGTGCTGGGATTAAAGGCGTGCGCCACCATGCCCGGCAGATATTTTTCTTAATTAAACATTTTACATAATATTTCAGTATGGCTTTAATGTTTCTTTAAAGTTGTGATTTTCTTTTCTTTCTTTGCTGTGGTTAATTTGAAGGAGAAATATGAGCCTTCATTGGACATGTTTAGCCAGATGGCTACATGTATTATATCTTGCACAGTCTATTTCTATAGAAATGATACAATATTTGGCAGCACTTGGCAATTAACATGTTTTACTGAAAAAGTGTATAGCATGTAGATTAACTTGCACTACTATAAGCAGTCTTCATGGCTGTTGGGAGTGGTTTTTTTTTTTTTTTTCAGGTAGGGTCTTGCTCTAGGTCACATTGACCTGGAACTCACTGTGTGGTCCTTGAAGGGGATGGTTTTAATTGTACATATATTGCTGCATGCATTTAGAGGTTTAAACTTGTTTTTGTTTTTTGAGGTAGGGTTTCACTCTAGCCCAGACTGACCTGGAATTTACTACGTGGCCTTGAATTCACGGTGATCCTCCTACCTCTGCCTCCCCAGTGCTGGGACTAAAGGCGTGTGCTACCACGCCTGTCTAGAGGTTTAAACTTTAATTCTACTTTTGCTTGTTATAATTTCTTTTCGCACATAGAAATAACAGTTTCAAGCAGCTTTTATGAGACGTCATGGTGACACCTTAGTACTTTAAAGGTTGAGACAGGATTGTAGCAACTTTTCAAGACTAGCCAAGTGAGTTCAAGGCCAGGCTGGGCTGCAGTGTAAGAATCTGTCTTGAAAAACACACACACACACACACACACACACACACACACACACACACTGCTTCTTATATAAGAAGAAAGCACTTTCTCCCCACTGAGGTTAACCAGTGGTCTGATTGGATTTGAGGTGCTTAGTACAGGGAGGACTAGGTTGTAGCACTTTGACCATTTCTGCTAGGACTGTGTTCTCACTGCTGTGATGATGTAGCAGTGACAGTACTTACTGGCTACTTAAATACAACGCATTTATTAGCTGGATAGGCATTTTATCATTTCTTTTCTTATTGATATTACACAACAGTGGAAATAAATAGTCAAAATGTGCCAGAAACAGAATGTTAGGAACAAGGATTTGATTTAGTATGAGGAAGGGTTTCTTGGGGTGCCATTTCCAGAAACTCAAAGTGGGCAAGTTAATTTTACCCATCTGTGGTAATAATTCTCCGAGGGGTTGGAGGAAAGGGCATGTTCTTTATAGAAACGAGCATGTCTCATTTCCGAGTAGGCTTTTTTCTAGCTGCTGAATCCCTTTAACTGTTTTCTTTCTTCTTCTCCCCTCAGCTCTTGAACTGCTGCTATTTCAAATAACATTTCCTGATTGGGGTGACTTGACAATTTTTGATATAAAGGAGTCATTCCCAACTTAGTGTATATCAGATTTCAGGTTTTTTATTTTTTTGAGGTAGTGTCTCACTCTACCCTAGGCTGACCTGGAATTCACTATGTTGTTTCAGGCTGGCTTCAAAATCACAGTTATCTTCCTGTCTCTGCTTCTCGAGTGCAGGTCTTAGGGATTTTTATTTAAGTAGATTCTCTGGCTCAAACATCTATTTAGAAATTCTTTTAAAAAATTTAAATTGGCATTGGGGATTCACATATGCTTAGGCAAGTGCTCAATTTTATCTCCATTCTTTTTTTCTTTACTTAAAAAAATTTTTATTTATTTATTTAGAGAGAGAGAACATGGGTCCTGGGGAACTGAACCTGGGTCCTTTGGGTTTGCTGGCAAGTACCTTAACCACTAAGCCATCTCTCCAGTTGCTGTTTTTTTTTTTTTTTTTTTTTTTTTTGAGGTACGGTCTCACTCTAGCAGAGGCTGACCTGGAACTCACTATGTAGTCTCAGGGTGGCCTTGAACTGACAGTGATCCTCCTATCTCTGCTTCCCGAGTGCTGGGATTAAAGGAGTGCTCACCACACCCTGCTTAACATTTATATTTATTTATTTATTTATTGGTTTTTCAGGGAGGGTCTCACTCTAGCTCAGGCTGACCTGGAATTCATTATGTAGTCTCAGGGTGGCCTTGAACTCATGGCGATCCTCCTACCTCTGCCTCCCAAGTGCTGGGATTAAAGGTGTGTGCCACCATGCCCCAGCTTTAACTTTTATTATGAAACAGGGTTTTACTAAGTTGTTCAGGCTGGCTTTCAGATCATACTTTAACCCTATCAATGTCTTGAGCTTGTGATACTCCAGCCTCAACTTGCTCAGTAGCTGAGATTACAGGTCTGTGCCACCAGCCTGGCTCGAAATTCCTTATGGTATACATATGCAGAAGTGCAAATTCCTAGGGCTCCATTCTAGAGTTTATGCTATAGTCACCCAACATGGCATCTATTCTGCATATGAAACATACTTCTTTGTTAGCCCCTGATGCTGGAGATGCTCAGTCATGCTCTGAGCCAAACTCCTCTGAGCAGACTTTCTTATAGCCTGTGAACTTGCTGCAAATCAGATAAATGGGGAAGATTCGAGTTCCTGACAGTTGAATGCCCATCTGACTTGCTGTTGATTTTTAAGGGCTGCATTCAGCTTTGCTACGTCTCCTTGCAACTAATTACCCACACTTATGCATTGTGGATGACTGGATCTGTGAAGAAGAAATCACAGGAACTGATGCCCTGCTAAGGCGAATGCTGTTGACTAGCAATGCCAAAAACCACTCTCCCAAGCAACTCCAAGAAGGTACAGTAGCTCGTGCCCCTCTTACGCGTTTACTAGTACAGGAAGGTGCAGCAGCTCGGTGCTCCTCTTACCCTTTACTAGTACAGGAAGGTGCAGCAGCTCGGTGCTCCTCTTACCCTTTACTAGTACAGGAAGGTGCAGTAGCTCGGTGCTCCTCTTACCCTTTACTAGTACAGGATGGTGCAGTAGCTCGGTGCTCCTCTTACCCTTTACTAGTACAGGAAGGTGCAGCAGCTCGGTGCTCCTCTTACCCTTTACTAGTACAGGAAGGTACAGTAGCTCGGTGCTCCTCTTACCCTTTACTAGTACAGGAAGGTGCAGTAGCTTGGTGCTCCTTTACCCTTTACTAGTACTAGCTCCTCTTACCCTTTACTACTACAGGAAGGTGCAGCAGCTCGGTGCTCCTCTTACCCTTTACTAGTACAGGATGGTGCAGTAGCTCGGTGCTCCTCTTACCCTTTACTAGTACAGGAAGGTGCAGCAGCTCGGTGCTCCTCTTACCCTTTACTAGTACAGGATGGTGTGCAGCAGCTCGGTGCTCCTCTTACCCTTTACTAGTACAGGAAGGTGCAGCAGCTCGGTGCTCCTCTTACCCTTTACTAGTACAGGAAGGTACAGTAGCTCGGTCCTCCTCTTACCCTTTACTAGTACAGGAAGTACAGGAAGGTGCAGTAGCTCGGTGCTCCTCTTACCCCTTTACTAGTACAGGAAGGTGCAGTAGCTCGGTGCTCCTCTACCCCTTTACTAGTACAGGAAGGTGCAGTAGCTCCTCTTACCCTTTACTAGTACAGGAAGGTGCAGTAGCTCGGTGCTCCTCTTACCCTTTACTAGTACAGGAAGGTGCAGTAGGCTCGGTGCTCCTCTTACCCTTTACTAGTACAGGAAGGTGCAGTAGCTCGGTGCTCCTCTTACCCTTTACTAGTACAGGAAGGTGCAGCTCCTCTTACCCTTTACTAGTACAGGAAGGTCCTAGCTCGGTGCTCCTCTTACCCTTTACTAGTACAGGAAGGTGCAGCAGCTCGGTGCTCCTCTTACCCTTTACTAGTACAGGAAGGTGCAGTAGCTCGGTGCTCCTCTTACCCTTTACTAGTACAGGAAGGTTCGGTCCTCTACCCTTTACCTCTTGCTCCTTTACTAGTACAGGACAGGTGCTCCTCTTACCCTTTACTAGTACAGGAAGGTGCAGTAGCTCGGTGCTCCTCTTACCCTTTACTAGTACAGCTTCGGTGCTCCTCTTACCCTTTACTAGTACAGGAAGGTGCAGCAGCTCGGGTGCTCCTCTTACCCTTTACTAGTACAGGAAGGTGCAGCAGGAAGGTGCAGTAGCTCGGTGCTCCTCTTACCCTTTACTAGTACAGGAAGCTCGGTGCTCCTCTTACCCTTTACTAGTACAGGAAGGTGCAGCAGCTCGGTGCTCCTCTTACCCTTTACTAGTACAGGAAGGTGCAGCAGCTCGGTGCTCCTCTTACCCTTTACTAGTACAGGAAGGTGCAGTAGCTTTACTAGTACAGGAAGCTCTCTTCCTCTTACCCTTTACTAGTACAGGAAGGTGCAGTAGCTCGGTGCTAGCTCGGTGCTCCTCTTACCCTTTACTAGTACAGGAAGGTGCAGTAGCTCGGTGCTCCTCTTACCCTTTACTAGTACAGGAAGGTGCAGTAGCTCGGTGCTCCTCTTACCCTTTACTAGTACAGGAAGGTGCAGTAGCTCGGTGCTCCTCTTACCCTTTACTAGTACAGGAAGGTGCAGTAGCTCGGTGCTCCTCTTACCCTTTACTAGTACAGGAAGGTGCAGTAGCTCGGTGCTCCTCTTACCCTTTACTAGTACAGGAAGGTGCAGTAGCTCGGTGCTCCTCTTACCCTTTACTAGTACAGGAAGGTACAGCTCGGTGCTCCTCTTACCCTTTACTAGTACAGGAAGGTGCAGTAGCTCGGTGCTCCTCTTACCCTTTACTAGTACAGGAAGGTGCAGTAGCTCGGTGCTCCTCTTACCCTTTACTAGTACAGGAAGGTGCAGTAGCTCGGTGCTCCTCTTACCCTTTACTAGTACAGGAAGGTGCAGTAGCTCGGTGCTCCTCTTACCCCTTTACTAGTACAGGAAGGTGCACCCTTCCTCTTACCCTTTACTAGTACAGGAAGGTGCAGTAGCTCGGTGCTCCTCTTACCCCTTTACTAGTACAGGAAGGTGCAAGGTGCAGTAGCAGGAAGGTGCAGTAGCTCGGTGCTCCTCTTACCCTTTACTAGTACAGGAAGGTGCAGTAGCTCGGTGCTCCTCTTACCCTTTACTAGTACAGGAAGGTGCAGTAGCTCGGTGCTCCTCTTACCCTTTACTAGTACAGGAAGGTGCAGTACCCTCGGTGCTCCTCTACCCTTTACTAGTACAGGAAGGTGCAGTAGCTCGGTGCTCCTCTTACCCTTTACTAGTACAGGAAGGTGCAGTAGCTCGGTGCTCCTCTTACCCTTTACTAGTACAGGAAGGTGCAGTAGCTCGGTCCTCCTCTTACCCTTTACTAATACAGGAAGGTGCAGTAGCTCGGTGCTCCTCTTACCCTTTACTAGTACAGGAAGGTGCAGTAGCTCGGTGCTCTCTTACCCTTTACTACTAGTACAGGAAGGTGCAGTAGCTCGGTGCTCCTCTTACCCTTTACTAGTACAGGAAGGTGCAGTAGCTCGGTGCTCCTCTTACCCTTTACTAGTACAGGAAGGTGCAGTAGCTCGGTGCTCCTCTTACCCTTTACTAGTACAGGAAGGTGCAGCAGCTCGGTGCTCCTCTTACCCTTTACTACAGGAAGGTAGCTCGGTGCTCCTCTTACCCTTTACTAGTACAGGAAGGTGCAGCAGCTCGGTGCTCCTCTTACCCTTTACCTCTTACTGGTGCTCCTCTTACCCTTTAGTACAGGAAGGTGCCTCTTAGCTACAGGGTGCTCCTCTTACCCTTTACTAGTACAGGAAGGTACAGGTGCTCCTCTTACCCTTTACTAGTACAGGAAGGGCAGAGGAAGGTGCAGTAGCTCGGTGCTTACCCTTTCTTACAGGAAGGCCCCTAGCTCGGTGCTCCTCTTACCCTTTACTAGTACAGGAAGGTGCAGTAGCTCGGTGCTCCTCTTACCCTTTACTAGTACAGGAAGGTGCTTCGGTGCTCCTCTTACCCTTTACTAGTACAGGAAGGTGCAGTAGCTCGGTGCTCCCTCTTACCCTTTACTAGTACAGGAAGGTGCTCCTCTTACGGGTGCTCCTCTTACCCTTTACTAGTACAGGTGCAGAAGCTCGGTGCTCCTCTTACCCTTTACTGTACAGGAAGGTGCAGCAGCTCGGTGCTCCTCTTACCCTTTACTAGTACAGGAAGGTGCAGTAGCTCGGTGCTCCTCTTACCCTTTACTAGTACAGGAAGGTGCAGTAGCTCGGTGCTCCTCTTACCCTTTACTAGTACAGGAAGGTGCAGTAGCTCGGTGCTCCTCTTACCCTTTACTAGTACAGGAAGGTGCAGTAGCTCGGTGCTCCTCTTACCCTTTACTAGTACAGGAAGGTGCAGTAGCTCGGGTGCTCCTCTTACCCTTTACTAGTACAGGAAGGTTCGGTGCTCCTCTTACCCTTTACTAGTACAGGAAGGTGCAGTAGCTCGGTGCTCCTCTTACCCTTTACTAGTACAGGAAGGTGCAGTAGCTCGGTGCTCCTCTTACCCTTTACTAGTACAGGAAGGTGCAGTAGCTCGGTGCTCCTCTTACCCTTTACTAGTACAGGAAGGTGCAGTAGCTCGGTGCTCCTCTTACCCTTTACTAGTACAGGAAGGTGCAGTAGCTCGGTGCTCCTCTTACCCTTTACTAGTACAGGAAGGTGCAGTAGCTCGGTGCTCCTCTTACCCTTTACTAGTACAGGAAGGTGCAGTAGCTCGGTGCTCCTCTTACCCTTTACTAGTACAGGAAGGTGCAGCAGCTCGGTGCTCCTCTTACCCTTTACTAGTACAGGAAGGTGCAGTAGCTCGGTCCTCCTCTTACCCTTTACTAGTACAGGAAGGTGCAGTAGCTCGGTGCTCCTCTTACCCTTTACTAGTACAGGAAGGTGCAGTAGCTCGGTGCTCCTCTTACCCTTTACTAGTACAGGAAGGCAGTAGCTCGGTCCTCCTCTTATCCTGTAGCAGTAGCTCGGTCCTCCTCTTACCCTTTACTAGTACAGGAAGGTGCAGTAGCTCGGTCCTCCTCTTACCCTTTACTAGTACAGGAAGGTGCAGGTGCTCCTCTTACCCTTTACTAGTACAGGAAGGTGCAGTAGCTCGGTGCTCCTCTTACCCCTTTACTTACTAGTAAGGTGCAGTAGGTGCTCCTCTTACCCTTTACTAGTACAGGAAGGTGCAGTAGCTCGGTGCTCCTCTTACCCTTTACTAGTACAGGAAGGTGCAGTAGCTCGGTGCTCCTCTTACCCTTTACTAGTACAGGAAGGTGCAGTAGCTCGGTGCTCCTCTTACCCTTTACTAGTACAGGAAGGTGCAGTAGCTCGGTGCTCCTCTTACCCTTTACTAGTACAGGAAGGTGCAGTAGCTCAGGAAGGTGCTCCTCTTCTTACCCTTTACTAGTACAGGAAGGTGCAGTAGCTCGGTCCTCCTCTCCTCTTACCCTTTACTAGTACAGGAAGGTGCAGTAGCTCGGTCCTCCTCTTACCCTTTACTAGTACAGGAAGGTGCAGCAGCTCGGTGCTAGTCCTCTTACCCTCTTACCCTTTACTAGTACAGGAAGCTCAGTAGCTCGGTGCTCCTCTTACCCTTTACTAGTACAGGAAGCTCGGTGCTCCTCTTACCCTTTACTAGTACAGGAAGGTGCAGTAGCTCGGTCCTCCTCTTACCCTTTACTAGTACAGGAAGGTGCAGTAGCTCGGTGCTCCTCTTACCCTTTACTTTACTAGTAGCTCAGTGCTCCTCTTACCCTTTACTAGTACAGGAAGGTGCAGTAGCTCGGTGCTCCTCTTACCCTTTACTAGTACAGGAAGGTGCAGTAGCTCGGTGCTCCTCTTACCCTTTACTAGTACAGGAAGGTGCAGTAGCTCGGTGCTCCTCTTACCCTTTACTAGTACAGGAAGGTGCAGTAGCTCGGTGCTCCTCTTACCCTTTACTAGTACAGGAAGGTGCAGTACAGCTCGGTGCTCCTCTTACCCTTTACTAGTACAGGAAGGTGCAGTAGCTCGGTGCTCCTCTTACCCTTTACTAGTACAGGAAGGTGCAGTAGCTCGGTGCTCCTCTTACTCCTCTTACCCTTTACTAGTACAGGAAGGTGCAGTAGCTCGGTGCTCCTCTTACCCCTTTACTAGTACAGGAAGGTGCAGTAGCTCGGTGCTCCTCTTACCCTTTACTAGTACAGGAAGGTGCAGTAGCTCGGTGCTCCTCTTACCCCAGCTCGGTGCTCCTCTTACCCTTTACTAGTACAGGAAGGTGCAGTAGCTCGGTGCTCCTCTTACCCTTTACTAGTACAGGAAGGTGCAGTAGCTCGGTGCTCCTCTTACCCTTTACTAGTACAGGAAGGTGCAGTAGCTCGGTGCTCCTCTTACCCTTTACTAGTACAGGAAGGTGCAGTAGCTCGGTGCTCCTCTTACCCTTTACTAGTACAGGAAGGTGCAGTAGCTCGGTGCTCCTCTTACCCTTTACTAATACAGGAAGGTGCAGTAGCTCGGTGCTCCTCTTACCCTTTACTAATACAGGAAGGTGCAGTAGCTCGGTCCTCCTCTTACCCTTTACTAATACAGGAAGGTGCAGTAGCTCGGTGCTCCTCTTACCCTTTACTAGTACAGGAAGGTGAAGGTGCAGGAAGCTCGGTGCTCCTCTTACCCTTTACTAGTACAGGAAGGTGCAGTAGCTCGGTGCTCCTCTTACCCTTTACTAGTACAGGAAGGTGCAGCAGCTCGGTGCTCCTCTTACCCTTTACTAGTACAGGAAGGTGCAGTAGCTCGGTGCTCCTCTTACCCTTTACTAGTACAGGAATTTTTCTTCGGTGCTCCTCTTACCCTTTACTAGTACAGGAAGGTGCAGAGCTCGGTGCTCCTCAGGTGCTCCTCTTACCCTTTACTACTACAGGAAGGTGCAGTAGCTCGGTGCTCCTCTTACCCCTTTACTAGTACAGGAAGGTACAGTAGCTCGGTCCTCCTCTTACCCTTTACTAGTACAGGAAGGTACAGTAGCTTGGTGCTCCTGTTTAGTATTACAAGTAGGTGCAAGGCTAATTGAATTTATAGTCACACCAAATTTTTCTTGGTCTGTGTAGCAGACAGATTCAGGTTCGCTGAGATGAACTTCCAGACCAGGCACTGTCATGGAGGAAGGGACATTATTTATTGAAGTTTACAGATCCAGGCTGAAGAAGCTGGCCTGCCTTCACAGGGCCAAGCAAGAGAGAAAAATCAACCAGCTACACAGCACACAGAGCAAAACTACAGCTCAAAAGCCTAGCACACTTCAGGAACTCCCCCTAGGCACACTTTGCATATCTTTACAATGGAATCTCAAACCCACCACCAACACCTTAAGACCAGCCCCCAGTGACATTGCCTCTAGCAAGGTGATTGCAGATGCACACTATACCTAATAAAACACTGAATATATTGGGGGACATATATTCAAACTACCACAGTCTGTAAGATTGTTTTATTGAATGTATTTTATTGGGTTTAAGAATTTTTAACCATTTCCTTTAGACTTGCATTCCACACACACACACACACACACACACACACACACACACACACGTAACATATGTATGCATGTATATATTACAGAGGTGATGGTCAAAGTGTCATGCCTGTGTCTTTTTTCCTAATATCTTGTGCTTTTTTTTTTTTTTTTTTTTTTTGGTTTTTCGAGGTAGGGTTTCACTCTGGTCCAGGCTGACCTGGAATTCACTATGTAGTCTCAGGGTGGCCTCGAACTCTCGGCGATCCTCCTACCTCTGCCTCCCGAGTGCTGGGATTAAAGGCGTGCGCCACCACGCCCGGCTTTATCTTGTGCTTTTTGATTAAAAAGGTGTTGTGCTTTTAGCAAAGTCCTGAACTGTTTAGAAATAAATATGATAGAATAAGGTAGTATACTTGCTGTTAATGAGTAATGTTCTAGAGTGACATCCATAAATATACATAATGTGAGCCACACAGAAACTTTGTAGTAGTACTAGGTAAAAGCTGCAGTTTATGAATCTTGTGAAACATTTGTACAATCACTACAAGTTAGTTACTGTGGATTCTGCTCCTTTTTGCAGTGCCAACATTGGCCTTGGCACTCCCCTTGTTGTCCCCTTTGCCCCCCCCCCCCCTTCTTAGTTTCTTTTACTGGTCTTCTGAAGTCTGTCTGTCTTTTCCCTCTTGTGCCTGGGATTGAATCCTGGGTCTTGTGTGCATGCTACGTCAGTGCCAAGGTTCTATTACTGAGCTGTACCTGTACCCCTTGAGGTCTTTGTCTTCTCATACAGGCCATGTTTTGCAAAATTGTTTGGGTTCATTTTTCTTTGCATTATCCAAGAATTGTAGGTCATTCAAAGACAGCTGTCCTTGCCCTGTGGAATCTAAGTACAAAGATGTAATCTGGTGTGTTCTTACAAGTTTTGGCTAGTTTCCTCCAAATTTCTGTTTTATGTCCATTCATTAACCATTTGTTTAACCTTAAGCAGTCAATTGGTCATGGACTTTCAGGCTTCAGTAGTCTTGATGTTGTTCATCATGGCTACCAATCTTCCGATGGTCAGGAAGGAATAGTAAATTTTAAAATTAATTCATTTGTTGTTTTTTTTTTAAATATATTTATTTATTTGAGAGAGAGAAAGAGGCAGAGAGAAAGAGGGAGAGAATGGGAGTGCCAGGGCCTCCAGCCATTACAAATGGACTCCAGATGCATTCACCCTCTTGTGCATCCTGAATGAGTCCTGAGAATTGAACCGGTATCCTTTGGCTTTGCAGATAAATACCTTAACTGCTAAGCCATTTCTCCAGCTTCTATTTTTTTTTTTTTTTTTTTTTTTTTTTTTGAGGTAGGGTCTTACTCTAGACCAGGCTGACCTGGAACTCATTCTGTAGTTCCAGGCTGGCCTCAAACTCATAGCAGTCCTCCTACCTCTTCCTGCTGAGTACTGGGGCTAATGGTGTGTGGCACTGCACCTGGCTTAAAATCTATTTTTATTTAACCAAATATTTCTTTTTTTTTTTTTAAGAGTTTATTTATTTATTAGAGACAGAGAGAGGGAGAGTGAGCGCACCAGGGTTTCTAGCCACTGCAAATGAACTCCAGATGCATGCGCCACCATGTGCATCTGGCTTATGTGGGACCTGGAGAATTGAACCGGGGTCCTTAGGCTTCTCAGGCATGCGCCTTAACCACTAAACCATCCCTCCAGCCCTAACCAAATATTTCTAAAATGTTATTGTATCATGTAGTCAAAACAAAAAAATCATAAGATACTTTGCTTTTTCACCTACATTATTTCTCCATCTACTATTTATTTTACATTTACGCCTTATGCAGTTACAGTTACCTTCCATTTGTTTGAACAGAACACCAGGCCAGAAACATCTGATGGGAGAAAAGGGTTTTTTTCCACTTACTGTGGAAAGGGGAGGATTCATCATGGTGGGAAAAGTATGGGAACTGGCCCCCATCATTACATAGCAGCAGCAGGGAGGGAGCAGCAAGAGTGAACTCTGCTAGTGAACACTCAGTAAGGCTGGGCTATTAATCTTCAAGGCCTGAGTGTGTGTGTAGGTGTTTGAAATAGGGCCTCACTGTAGCCCAGGCTGATCTGGAATTCACTATGTAGTCTTAGAGTGGCCTTGAACTCACGGTAATCTTCCTACCTCTGCCTCCTGAGTGCTGGGATTAAAGATGTGTGCCACCACGCCCAGTGCTCTAGATATTTTATAGTAACAATAATGTTTTGGATGCTTCTGTCCTATCAAGGAGATCACCTGGTGGAAAGTACCAGGGAGTTTGACTTCCAAATGAATAAGTGTCAGAAGCACTACTCATGCCCCTTTTCCTATATCATTCCTGCCTCTAAAGATCAGTCTTGGGCTGAGGAAATGGCTTAGCACTTAAGGCGTTTGCCTGCGAAGCCTAAGGACCTGGGTTTGATTCCCTAGGACCTATGTAAGCCAGGTGCACAAGGGGGCACATGTGTCAGGAGTTCATTTGCAGTGGCTGGAGGCTCTGGCACACCTATTTGTTCTTTCTCTCTGCCTCTTTCTATCAAATAAATAATTTTTAAAAATCAGTCTTATCCAAATTGCCGAAGAATATGATTTTTGTTTTGTTTTGCTTTGTTTCTTTTAGAAGGCTGTCATGTAGCTTGTCCCTTTGTGAACTTGCTGTGTAGCCTAGTACTATCTTGAACTTCTGATCCTCTTGTCTCTACCTTCAAAGTGCAAGGATTATAAGGGTGAGCCACCAAGCCCAGCCTACTAATGTGATATTTTTTTTGTTTTGTTTTTCAAGGTAGGGTCTCACTCTAGCTCAGGCTGACCTGAAATTCACTGTGTAGTCTCTGAGTGGCCTCAAACTCACAGTGATCCTCCTACCTTTGCCTCACGAATGCTGGGATTAAAGGTGTGTGCCACCATACCCGGTCTAATGTGATTTTTATGACACTTTTGTTCTTTATGAAATAACTACTGCCCTCCATAAATTTATTTATATATTTTTAATTTTTTTCTTTCATTAAAAAAATTTTTTTAAGAGAGAACAAGAGAGAGAATTGGCACACCAGGACCTTAGCCACTGAAATCGAACTCCAGATGCTTGTGCCACTTTGTGTACATGTGTGAGCTTGTGCTTGCTTCACCTTTGTGCTTCTGGCTAATTGGGATCTGGAGAGTTGATCATGGGTCCTTAGGTTCTCAGGCAAGTGCCTTAACTGCTAAGCCATCTCTCCAGCCCTATTTTAAAAACTTTTAGTTTCATTTATTTATTAGAGATGGAGAGAGAGAGAGAGAGACAATGGGTGCCCCAAATCCTCCAGCCACTGTGCATGAACTCCAGATGTATGTATCACCTTGTGCATCTGGCTTATGTGGGTACTGGGGAGTTGAACCTGGGTTCTTAGGCTTTGCAGGCAAGTGCCTT
The DNA here is from genome assembly GCA_036365145.1 of Orientallactaga sibirica. Classification (NCBI taxonomy): domain Eukaryota; kingdom Metazoa; phylum Chordata; class Mammalia; order Rodentia; family Dipodidae; genus Orientallactaga; species Orientallactaga sibirica. Next base: position 44,749,482 of record JAEOAD010000013.1, read on the forward strand.
AACTGCTAATTCATCTCTCTAACCCTCCGTGAATTTTTCTAAAGGCTTTTATCTTAGCTTTATTGCAAACTGTGGTTACACTTGAAAGTTTTACTCTCAGCAAACTTTGATTGTTTTTTTTTTTTTTTTTTCGAGGTAGGGTCTCACCTTTTTTTTTTTTTTTTTTGGCCTTGAACTCACGGCAATTTTTGCCTCCCGAGTGCAGGGATTCACTCTGGCCCAGGCTGACCTGGAATTAACTAGGTAGTCTCAGGGTGGCCTTGAACTCATGGCAATCCCAGATACATGCACCTCCTGAGTGCAGGGATTAAAGAATCGAGCCTTGAACCGGGATCCTTAGGCTTCACAGGCAGCGTTTAACCACTGAGCCATCTCTGATTGTTTTTTATTTTTTTATTTTTTAATTTTTATTTATTTATGAGAGAGAGAGGCAGATAAAGAGAGTATGAGTACACCAGGGCCTCTAGCTGCTACAAATGAACTCAGACTCATGAGCTACCTTGTGCATCTGGCTTACATGGGTCCTGGGAAATTGAACCTAGATCCTTTGGCTTTCCAGGCAAGCACCTTAGTGGCTAAGCCATCTCTTCAGCCCCTTCCCGTTTATTTGGTTGGCCTATCTAAGAGAGCAATAATATTTCCTGTTTGGTAAATTTTACAGAATTTAGGTCATGATTGCAAATTTTTCTTTGTTTTTAGCATTTTCAGCTGTCCCAGTAAGTTATACACAAGTAATGCAGATTATAGAACACTTGACTCTACTGTCTGCCAGTGAACTTATACCATATGCAGAAGTGTTAACATCCAATATGAACCAGCTGCTGAATTCAGGGGTTCCCCGGAGAATTCTTCAAACAGTCAACAAATTATGGATGGTTCTTAATACTGTGATGCCAAGAAGGTAAATCAGTGTATTGTTACATGTATAGAGTTTATAGCAATTGTAATGTATAACAAACTTAATTATTGAAATGAAAGCCTTCACAAGACCAATACTAACATTTGTTTTTCATGTGAGAAAATAATTCCTTTATTTATTTATTAGATTCGGGGGTGGGGAGGGGAGAGAGATAGAGAATGGGCATGCCAGAGCCTCTAGCCACTGCAAACAAACTCCAGACACATGTGCTACCTTGTGCATCTAACTTATATGAGTCCTGGAGAATCAGACCTGGAAACCTTTAGCTTTACAGGCAAGTGCCTTAACCACTAAGCCATCTCTCTAGCCCATGTGTATTTTCTGTATTCAAGTTTTACTGGTGTCAAATTAATAAATATACATATGGTCTGTCTCACACCTTTCTATTTTAGACTGGCTTTCCACAGGCAACAACTTTTAGCATTTATATCCCTTCATTATAGCTCAGTAATGTGATTATCAGTGAACTTCCTATTATTCAAGATGGAGGTTTAGCTGTCTTACCTACTTCCTCCCTTGTGGTTTTGGTTAAAATGTTTTGGTTAAAGCAATGTTTACTATGATTGCATAAATGATATTACCAGTTGAATTATGGAATATATTTTGGTTAATTCCCTCTTTTTCATTTAAATATTTATTATTATTATTTTTTAATTTGAGAGAGACAGAGAATGGGCATGCTAGGGCCTCTCAGCCACTGTGAACCAACTCCAGACACGTGTGCCCTCTTGTGTGCATGTGTGACATTGCGCGCTTGCGTCACTTTTGCATATGGCTAAATGTGGGACTTGGAGATTTGAATAAACATTCTTAGGCTTCACAGGCAGACGCCTTAACCGCTAAGCCATCTCTCCAACTCTACTTTTTGTTTTTTTGAGGTAGGGTCTCACTCTGTCTCAGGCTAATCTGGAATTCACTATGTAGTCTCAGGGTGGCCTCAAACTCGAGGATCCTCCTACCTCTGCCTCCCAACTGCTGGGATTAAAGGCGTGTGCCACCATGCCTGGCTAGAGAGAGAGTATGTGTGTGAGAGAGAGAATGGGTGTGCCAGGGCCTTTCAGCTGCTGTGAATGAACTCCAGAAGCTTGCACCCCCTTGTGCGCATGTGCAACATTGCACACCTGTGTCGCTGTCGAGTCTGGCTACTACTACCTGGGACTTGGAGGTTCAAACAAGCATTCTTAGGCTTCACAGGAAAGTGCCTTGACCATTAAGCCATCTCTCCAGCCCCCCACCCCCACTTTTTTTTTTTTTTGAAGCAGGGTTTCACTTTCACTGTAACACAGGCTGATATGAACCTCACTCTGTAGCCTCAGACTGGCCTTGAACTCAAGATGATTCTTCTACCACAGCCTCTGAGTGCTGGGATTAAAGGTATGGGCCACTATGTCTGGCTTATATTCTTAATTTCATTCTTTTTTTTTTTTTTTTTTTTTTTTTTTTTTTTGAGGTTGGGTCTCTCTCTAGCCCAGGCTGACCTGGAATTCACAATGTAGTCTCAGGGTGGCCTCGAACTCGTGGTGATACTCCTACCGCTGCCTCTCCAGTACTGGGATTAAAGGCATGGGCCACCACACCCGGCTTTACTTCAAGTTTTTATTCTAGGATGCTGGGATCATAGGCTGAGCCACTGTACCCAGCTTTATGGTTTTAAATTTTCAAAATTCAGTCATTCCTATTTTTTTCTTGAAAGTAACTTTCTTTAATAAAAAATAACTATATGACTAGATTTCAATTAAAGTACAGCTGCTTTGAACATGTGATCATTTTCTCATCAGGCTGTGGGTAATGACAGTTAATGCACTGCAACCTTCCATAAAGTATGTACGACAACAAAAATATACCCAGAATGACTTGATGATAGATCCTCTCATTGTCCTGAGGTGTGATCGCAGGGTTCACAGGTATGTGTCATTTGAGTTTCATTTTTATAATATACTTATATTTGGAAAATCGAAAGAAATTGAAGAAATTCAATTAAAAATTTTTTTTTCAAGGTAGTGTCTCACTGTAGCCCAGGCTGACCTGGCTCTCACTCTGTAGTCCAGGCTGGCCTCCAATTGAGTGAACGCCTACCTCTGCCTCCCAGGTGCTGGGATTAAAGTTATTGAATTTTTCTGTTTGCTTTGTTTTAGTTTTTTGAGGCAAGGCCAACATACTGGCCCGCTCCTTCTTTCCTTTCTTTCTTTCTTTCTTTCTTTCTTTCTTTCTTTCTTTCTTTCTTTCTTTCTTTCTTTCTTTCTCTCTCTCTCTCTCTCTCCCTTTCTTTCTTTCTTTCTTTCTTTCTTTCTTTCTTTTTCTTTTCTTTTCCCCTCTTTCTTTCTCCCTCCCTTCCTTCCCTTTCTTTCCCTCCCCTTCCTTCCTTCCTTCCTTCCTTCCTTCCTTTCCTTCCCTCCCTCCCTCCCTCCCTCCCTCCTCTTTCCTTCTTTCTTCTTTCCTTCTTTTTCCCTTTCCTTCTTTCCTTCTTTCCTTCTTTCCCTTTCCCTTTCCTTCTTTCCTTCTTTCCTTCCCTTCTTTCCTTCTTTCCTTCTTTCCTTCTTTCCTTCTTTCCTTCTTTCCTTCTTTCCTTCTTTCCTTCTTTCCTTCCTTCTTTCTTCTTTCCTTCTTTCCTTCTTTCCTTCTTTCCTTCTTCCTTCTTTCCTTCTTTCCTTCTTTCTTTCTTTCTTTCTTTCTTTCTTTCTTTCTTTCTTTCTTTCTTTCTTTCTTTCTTTCTTTCTAAATGAGAGAGTGCAGGAGTTAGTGAGAGAGAGAGAGAGTTGGTTGCCCAGGGCATCCAGCTAGTATAACCGAACTCCAGATGTATGTGCCACCTTACACATGTGTCACCTTGTGCATTTGCCTTATGTGGGATCTGGCTAGTTGAACATAGGTCCTTAGGCTTTGCAGGCAAGTGCCTTCACCACTAAGCCATCTCTCCAGCCTTGTTGTTGATTTTTTGTTTTGTTTTGCTTTTTCAAGGTAGGGTCTCACTCTAGCCCTGGCTGACCTGGAATTCACTATGTAGTCTCAGGGTGACCTTGAACTCACAGCGATCCTCCTACCTCTGTCTCCCGAGTGCTGGGATTAAAGGCGTGTGCCACCATACCCAGTCCTGTTGTTGACTTTTTTAAAAGCTATCTATTTGTAGCCAGGCATAGTGGCACATGCCTTTAATCCCAGCACTCGGGAGGCAGAGGTAGGAGGATCGCTGTGAGTTCAAGGCCACCCTGAGATCACATAGTGAATTCCAGGTCAGCCTGGACTAGAGTGAGATCCTACCTCAAAAAAACAAAAAACAAAAAAAAGTTATCTGTTTGTGTGTGTGCACATGCGCACACCAGGGCTTTTTGCCATTGCAAATGAATGCAGGATGCTTGTTCTACTTTTTTGCATACAGCCTTATGTGGGTTTCTTGGGAATTGAACCCAGACCAGCAAGATTTGCAGTCAATGACCTTGAATTGCTGAATCATCTTCCTAGTCCCTTATTTTTTTAGTTGTATGTTTTCATAGATAACATTCTGCTTAGTATTTATTTAGTATTTATTTATTTATTTATTTATTTATTTATTTATTTATTTATTTTGAGGTAGGGTTCACTCTAGCCCAGGCTGACCTGGAATCACTATGTAGTCTCAGGGTGGCCTTAAACTCATTGTGATCTCCTACCTCTGCCTCCCAAGTGCTGGGATTAAAGGCATGAGCCACCACGCCCAGTTATATTCTGCTTAATATTTAACATATGATCAATAAAATATAACATTAGAGAAAGGTCATTCTTGGTTTGGATAACCATCAATAATGGCTCTTTTCTCTCTCACAATCAAGACCAGTAAAGAATTATACCATTTCTGCTCATATGTTAAAAAATGAATTTAGCCCAGCTGGTAAACTTTTTTTTTTTTTGTTTTTTTTTGTTTTTTTGAGGTAGGATCTCACTCTGGTCCAGGCTGACCTGGAATTAGCTTTTTAATCTCAGGGTGGCTTCGAACTCATGGCGATCCTCCTACCTCTGCTTCCCAAGTGCTGGGATTAAAGGTGTGCACCACCATGCCCTGCTTTGGTAAACTTTTAATTTACTGATTTTTTGTTGTTTTGAGACATGGTCTTGCTTTATAGCCCTGGCTGGCTTTCTACTTACCATCATTCTACCTTAGCCTCACCTGTGCTGGGATTAGATACGTGCCACCATGACCACTTTCGACTTTTATTTTGAGGGACAGGAGAGATGGCTCAATGGTTTAAGATGCTTACTTGCAAAGCCCGATTGGTTGGATTTGAGTCCCCAGTACCCATGAAAAGCCAGATGTGCAAAGTGGCACATGCATCTGGAGTGGCAGTAGGCTCTGTCAATCCTATATTCTCTGTCTCAAATAAATAAAAATATTTTAAAAAAGTTATTACTTTGTTATTCATATTTTTCTAATTATTTAAGTGGGATTGTATTCTAACTTATAAATTCATATTATTATTTTGTTCTGGTTTTTGAGGTAGGGTCTCACTCTAGCCTAGGCTGACCTCGAATTCACTATGTAGTCTCAGGGTGGCCTCGAACTCATGGTGATCCTCCTACTTCTGCCTCCCAAGTGCTGAGATTAAAGGTGTGCACCACCACAACAGGCTAAATTCATATTTTCTTCTTTCTTTGTTTAGGTGCCCCCCACTGATGGATATTACTCTACACATGCTGAATGGCTATCTCCTTGCCTCTAAAGCATACCTCAGTGCGCATCTGAAGGAAACAGCAGAGCAAGATAGGCCTTCCCAGAATAATACAATAGGTTTGGTTGGACAGACAGATGCCCCAGAAGTTACTAGAGAAGAACTGAAAAATGCATTACTGGCTGCCCAGGTAAATTTTGCTAAAATAAAATTTAGTCATAAGAGAAGGGTTTTATTACTCATAAAATCTAGTAAATAGATGACACCTCATGTCTTCTATGTATATTGATAGCACTGTTTATTCATTTTAGTATAGTGTTTATTATAATAATGTTACCTTTGCTTCTTGGTAGCAGATAAACTCTTACTGAAATCATGAATAATGTTAATGATGAAATTTTTTAAAACATATTTTTATTTACTTATTTACTTAGAGAGAGAGAGAGAGAGAGAGAGAGAGGCAGATAGACAGAATTGGCATGCCAAAAGTCACTGCAAACGAACTCCAGATGCATGCATCACCTTGTGCATCTGGTTTACATGGGTACTGGGGAATCAAACCTGGGTCCTTAGCTTTGCAGGCAAGTGTCTTAACCACTAAGCCATCTCTCCAACCCTCATGATGAAAATTTAATAGCCTTAAGTAAGGTTTATATTTTAGTAAAGTATAATGCTTGAATAGTTCCAAAGTTATATCTGTTATATCCTTTGCTCTTATTTTTTTATTTTTATGGGAGAGAGTAAACTGGTGTGCCAGGGCCCCCAGCCAGTGCAAACGAACTCCAGATGAGTGTGCCACCTTGTATATATGTGTGACCTTGTGTGCTTGTGTCACCTTGGGCCATCTGGCTTATGTGGGGACCCGGAGAGTCAAACATGGGTCCTTAGGCTTTGCAGGCAAGTGCCTTAACTGCCAAGCCATCTCTCCAGTAGTTATATCCTTTGTTGTTGTTGTTTTCAAGGTAGGGTCTCGCTCTAGCCCAGGCTGACCTGGAATTCACTATGTAGTCTCAGGCTGGCCTTGAACTCACAGTGGCCCTCCTACCTCAGCCTCCCAAGTGCTGGGATTAAAGGTTTCTGCTGCCATACTCGGCCTAAAGTTACATCTTCACATATTCAACATGTATTTATTGGACACCTAATATTGTCTGTTTTAAAAAGTGGGGATACTGTGATAAAGAAGACAAAATCCTTGGTAATTTGCTTCTTTTTTTTAATTAAAAAATATTTATTTATTTAAAAAATATTTATTTGAGAGAGAAAGAGGCAGAGAGAGGGAGAGAAAGAGGGAGAGAGCATGTGCCAGGGCTTCCAGCCACTGCAAACAAACTCCAGATGCATGCACCCCCTTGCGCATCTGGCTTACGTGGGGCCTGGCGAATAGAACCGGGATCCTTTGGCTTTGCAGGCAAGTGCCTTAACTGCTAAGCCATCTCTCCAGCCCTGGTTATTTACTTCTTAAGATCAAATGGTAGAAAAGCATAGGTTGTCAAATAAATCTAATTTTATTTTATAATTATCAGGTTTTCTTTTCCCTCCCTCCCTCCTTCCCTCCCTCCCTCCCTCCCCCTTTCTTTCTTTCTCTCTCTCTCTCTCTCTTTCTCTCTTTCTTTCTTTCTTTCTTTCTTTCTTTCTTTCTTTCTTTCTTTCTTTCTTTCTTTCTTTCTTTCTTTCTTTCTTTCTTTCTCTGATGTAGGGTCTCTCTCTAGCCCAGGCTGACCTGGAACTAACTCACTCTGTAGACCCAGGCTGACCTCAAACTCATCTTAACCCCTAAGCCATCTCTGTAGCCCTGTTTTTTTTTTTTTTTTTTTTTTTTTTTTTTTTTTAATGAAAATGTGTTTAGGAGAAACTTTTTAAAAAATATATTTTATTTATTTGAGAGAGAGGAAGAGGCAGAGAGAGAGAGAGAGAATGGGCACGCTAGGGCCTCCAGCCAGTGCAAACAAACTCCAGACACATTTGCCCCTTGTGCATCTGGCCTTATGTGTGTCCTGGAGAATCGACCTGGGATTCTGTGGCTTTGCAGGCAAACGCCTTAACCACTAAGCCATCTCTCCCCCCCCCCCGCCCTTTTCTTTGAGATAGGCTCTCATTAGGTAGCCCAGACTGGCCTCAGACTTACCACGTCAGCCTCTTGAGTGTGGGATTTAGGGCAAGTTTTTGTTTTCTTCTACTCCAGGCAATGGTTGTCTTTCAGAGAGGCATGCCATACATTCTCTGATTTTAACTTGTTCCTGCCAGGTAAGTGTGTTTACTGCTGCCTTTCATTTATAAGAGGCTCCATTGATCACCCTTCAAGCTTCTGTTTTCTGAAATGACACGAAGAAGAGAAATAATGGATACAATCCCGAGAAAGTAGATGAAGAGGAAGGAGGGGAAATCCTAACTAGGGCCTGTTTTGGATGCTAGTGACTCATAATACCTTTGTAGTAGATATTCTTCAACTGAAGATCTGTGGGTCCTCTTAGAGATATATGAGCACCCTAAATTACCCAATGTGTTTGTTTAAATATGTTAATTTTATGGCAGGATGATATATATTTTATTCAGATTTTTCGGGGTTTCATAACCCTAAAAATAGGAGAACATCTGCTGTATAAATTGCTCAGTTCTGCTTTGAGAACCACTATGTTATGGTGGTGTATATTTTCAAAGAAACTATTCTGGCATGTCTGTTTATGTGAAAAAAAATTAGGTTTGTTTTCAGATGAACTTCTGAGAGACTTCCCTATTTGATTTGCTTGTAGGATAGTGCGGCAGTCCAGATTCTCTTAGAGATTTGTCTCCCCAATGAAGAGGAGAAAGCAAGAGGGGTCAATCCAGAAATCTCCCCAAGGAGCATTCCAAGTGTCATTACCAGCAGCACTCCAAATAAGGAAATGGAGGAAGGAGAAGACAACTTGCTTTGTAACCTTCGAGAAGTTCAGTGCCTTATCTGTTGTCTGTTGCACCAAATGTACATTGCAGATCCCAACATTGCTAAACTTGTTCACTTTCAGGTGTGTTTTCAATGAATGACACTTCAAGGTTGAACTTTCTTTTTCCTGGGAACTTTGTATATTAAGTTAGTAGGGATCATTTAAAAAAGAGAGATGATCACAGTCTTCTAGTATGGAGAAAAATCCAAATTTTGAGTAGTATCAGAGTATTCAAATCATTTGTTTCTGTTCTCCAGTATCCAAAAAGTGAAGTTCCAGGATGCATGTTCAAACACTATATAGCGTTCTGAGCAGTTTGAGCAGGAAGGAAGTGAAATCCTCACTGGCGTTCCGTCTGTGACGTAGAGTAACGCTCTTTCTCTGCTGTTCTCCCTTTCTTGTTGAGCTAGGGCTATCCATGTGAACTTCTGCCTCTGACAGTCGCAGGCATCCCATCGATGCACATCTGTCTGGATTTTATTCCCGAGCTTATTGCACAGCCAGAACTGGAAAAACAGGTAATGATCATTTTGGAACTTGAAGAAATTTTTTATCAATTTGTCTTGGTAGTTATAGAAGACATCCTACAATTTTTTAAAATTAATTTTATGCTTGCGTGAGTGTACACATGCATATGTATTCATGTGTATAAGATTGTAGGTACACATGCTATGGCACATGTGTGGTGGTCAGAGGACAACTTGCCGGTTTGTTCTAGTCATTCTACCTCATGTGAGGCAGGGTTTTTCTCCATCTCACTCTGCTGCTCTTATCATTTTTGCTGTGTTTGTGGAAAACTTCTGCACAGCTTCTCTACCTCCCATCTCCCATCTTACCTTTAGCATGGGGTTACACAAGCCTGCCATGGCTTTTGGTCTTTTTTTTTTTTGACATGTCATCTGAGGATTGAGCTTGGGTACTCAGGCTCGAGTGGCATGTGCTTTATCTACTGAGCCATCTTCTTAGGCCTCATTTTATAATTTTTTTTTTGTATTTGTTTTTTTTTTTTTTTCAAGATAGGTTCTTACTGTAGTTTAGGCTGACCTGGAACTCACAATGTAGTCCCACATTGTTGAACTCACAGTGATCCTCCTACCTCTGCCTTCCACGTACTGGGATTAAAGGTGTGCGCCACTATACCTGCTACCATCTTTAATTTTTATACTTGGAAATTTTCTTAATAAATATGTAACATTTGGATTTTGTATTACAGATATTTGCCATCCAGTTGCTTTCTCACTTGTGTATCCAATATGCACTTCCAAAGTCACTAAGTGTGGCTCGCTTAGCTGTCAATGTCATGGGAACTTTGCTAACAGGTATGTAGCCAGCCAATATCAACAAAACCTTCTAACATAAGTTAGTACATATATTTTCTTAATTTAGTGACTCAGTTTTTAATATTACTGCTACCCAATATAACACAGTATATGTTACTGGTAATTTAGTTTATGCCATCCTTTGAATTAGTTTTCTTTTGAGACTTATTTATAGATGTGATTTATAGTGTAGACTAATAGAAGGGAAATTGCCTTACATTTTGTGCATGAATGTTATCAAAATAAAGTAAGTATAATAAAATTTCCTCATTTTTTAAATGGAAATCAAATCTGTATGATTATATTAGTAGAAAACAAAGCAAGATTTACTAAAAATGCTCAGTTCTAGAAAACCAGTCATATATGCAAAGAGGACGTAAATATAGTAGTTATTTCTTTAAATTATAGATTTATCCTGATATAATTGCCTTCTGGTTTGTAGAGAAAGTGGTATAAAAATATTCTACTTTAAAATATGTAAATATGTTCAATTCTATGAAGTTATAGAGAATATAGTAACCTTTTTTAATAATCTCATAGTACTTCATTTGATTTTCATTGTTCTTATCTCATAATAATTTGTAGTGTTTAGGGCTTATACTGCATTCAGGCATTCTGTCCCAGCTTTACCACCAACTGTTGTGTGATTTAGAGCTAGTTTTGTTTTTTTTTTCCTTCAGGGCTGGGGATTGAATCCAAGACCTTGCACTGCTACCTCTCCAGTCTTGGAACAATGATATATATATATTTTTTTGGTTTTGCAAGGAAGGGTCTCACTCTGGTCCAGGCTGACCTGGAATTAACTATGTAGTCTCAGGGTGGCCTCGAACTCTCGGCGATCCTCCTACCTCTGCCTCCCGAGTGCTGGGATTAAAGGCGTGTGCCACCACACCCGGCTTAACAATGATTTTTTTTAAACCTCTAAAGTTTATTTAATGTTTTTTTCATATGAAAATTAGTATGATGAAATTTTGAGAATAAAGGAAATAACATGTGCAATGTACTCATCACAGTGCTTGGGTATAACAAACAGTTTTATCTTGGATGGTAACTGACTACTAGATTCTGAGTTGTCCGAAAGCAAGGTGGGCAGTAGTCTAGAAAAACCTAGAATCTCCAGCACAGGGCATTGGTATAAATTAATTGTGTAGGCTGTATATGTTAAATTTATATAACTAAAATAAATTCTGTATCATTTCTTTTAACAGTTTTAACACAGGCAAAGCGGTATGCTTTTTTCATGCCAACTCTTCCAAGCCTAGTCTCTTTTTGTCGAGCCTTTCCTCCACTATATGAGGATATTATGTCTTTGCTCATTCAAATAGGGCAAGTTTGTGCCTCTGACGTTGCCACTCAGACAAGAGACATTGATCCAATCATTACACGTAAGTGGTAATTCATTGTCTTCTTTGTTATTATGTTGTGCATGTTTGTGTGTATGTCTGTGTGTTTCAATGCATATTAAGGCCAGAGGGATTGTCCACTTTTTTTTTTTTTTTTTTTTTGGCCTAAAGCTCACCAAGTAGGCCAGACTGGCTGGCCAGTGAGCCCCTGAGATCTTCTTGTGTCTACTTCCCAGCACTGGGATTGCAAGTGTGAACCACCACATCTGACATTTTTATGTGGGTTTTGGGGATCAAACTCAGGTCCTCATGCTTGCAGGGCAGGCATTTTACTGATTGCACTGTCTCCCTAGCCAGGTAATTCATGTTCAAGAGCACTGGGGAGGCAAAAGTAAGAGGATGACTGTGAGTTTGAGGCCACCCTGAGGATACAGAGTGAATTCGAGGTCAGCTTGGGATAGAGTGAGACTCTACCTCAAAAAAAACAAAAACAAATAAACAAACAAATGAAAAGAGTTATCTTAATATCTCAAATGAAGTCAAATTTCTTTCCATATATCTTGCCTTAATTTATTTTTCTTTATTTATTTTTAGGTCTTCAACAAATAAAGGAGAAACCAAGTGGATGGTCTCAAATCTGTAAAGATCCATCTTATAAAAATGGATCCAGGGATAATGGAAGTATGGATCCTGATGTACAGCTCTGTCACTGTGTTGAAAGCACAATAATTGAAATAATAAACATGAGTGTTAGTGGAATTTGAAAAAATTAAAACTAGAAAAATGAGGCATATACCCAACATGTACCTGCATCTTGTAACAGCTCTAAACTCAGTAAAAATCTTGGAATTGCTGAAATGATCAGTTCAACACAAATATAATTTAGAACTCTGAGAATTATATTTGCTTGTATTTGATTGACATGTCTTTGGATCTAGTTTGCTGGTGTGTTTATATTGTAGCAGCTGAAATTTTTTCCTTGGGAGCACATTGAAGAAACTTACTATCACAAAGGGAGTTTAGTCTTGTACTTAACTTTTGAAGTGATGCAAGACTGCCATACCTTTAATTTCTTATAAATATGAATGTGTGGAAAACCCTAGCTCATTTGTGAGCTTTTAACACATTTCAACAAAGATGGAATGATGGAAGGGAGAAAAAAGAATCTAGGGAAGGGAACATTTAGGAGTTATATAAACAAAAATTGCAAAGACTTACAATGAAAGGAGTAGTATAATGTAGTTGGAATTCTAGTTTGCAAAGAAATGATACTAAGAAGGCTTTAAAAAAGGAAAAGAAGTACTTTTGTATATGACTTCTATGGAAACCAGGACAAGGATTTAAAGACTTCACATATTTGCTTCAGTTTTTCCTAATAGATGAAGCCATATGTTTAAGGAGATACTTGAATCATTTGGAATTTCAAGATATTTCTTTAAAAATATTCACAGAAACATCTTTGTGCAAAGAAACTGAAAGTAAATCTCATTTATTTTATTTTTAAAAGTTATTTTTATAGCCAGGTGTGGTGGCGCACGCCTTTAATCCCAGCACTTGGGAGGCAGAGGTAGGAGGAGCATCATGAGTTCAAAGCCACCCTGAGACTATGTAGTGAATTCCAGGTCAGCCTGTACTAGAGTGAAACCCTACCTCGAAAAACCAAAAAAAAATAAAAATAAAAAAAAATAAAAATAATAATATTTTTATAATACCTTATTAACTTAGCTAATTTAGCTAATACTCAGAGGGGAAAAGATGTATCAAATCAACTGAATTTTAGAGCAATAAAACCCACTGGATTGAAGAGCTCTTGGCTTTCATCAGGATTATAATTCACATTTTACTTTGAGAAGATCTTTGAGTAAGAAAATATATTCAGTGTTTGAACCTCAGGAAGAAGAAAAGTGTGGAAAATACTGTATTGCTGAAGGAGTTTGTAGTCCTTTGTTAATAACTTCCACTGATTAAGATACACATTCAGATAAACCATGATTTTTTTTTTTCAATGAAGTGTCCATTGTAGGAGGAAGGCACTTCTCTTTGCTCTCTGAGATATACCTCAATCATTCCCCAATAACAACATTTCTTTTTTAAGAAATTTAGCTTCAGCCTTCCTGCTAGCAAATAGTCACATCTCATTTTCCTTCTTTGTAAAATGGGGTTACTACTGGCCCTACCTCATAAGGATGTTCTATAAAAACTAGTTTATAGCCATTTCCAATCATGAAGTATATAGTATCATGCATGATAGACTATTTATAACTTTTTATTCAATGCTTAATGTTCAATTAAGTAATTTTGATGTGAATAAAAGAATATGCTTTAAAAAGACCATAAAATTTTCATATTTTTTAAACAAGGCAGTTTTGTAGTCTCTTAATATTAAATACAACTGCTTCTGTTTTGTTTTTAAACTGAGGCCTTTCTGGAATATTTTTTGTGAGTAGTATCCTTTAGGAATTCAGAAAAGTTTGAAGTATGTTTTGTAATGAAATGCAGTACACATTTCCTGGATCAACTTTCAAAGACTGGTCATAACCTGCTGTGTTAAAATAATAACATGCTATTTTTCATCAGATTTGTTGATGGTGTAAATAAAATGTGTAAATAATATTAGTAAATGTTAATATTCATGTATCTTAAGTTAAGGTTATAAAATTTGTCACAATGTGATTTTTTTTATTCAAGTGAAAACAGATGTGTGCAACTATTTTGAATATTGGTTTATAAACATTGATATTCTTTATCAAATGAACTGTAGTTTTTTGTGTTTCATTCCTAGGACTGTCCAGATTCAGTGCTCACATGCATTCCTTTCTGTTATGCCACATAAAACAAACAACAGTAAGAGGTTGGATTCACCTGAGAGCCATAGGGATTTAGCTGAAGGAGATGAGAGTAGTTACCCTGGAGCAATTTCTTGAACATTTGATGTTTTGAAACAGTTGGAAGGGTTGGAGGTACAGTTCAGTGGCAGAGTGCTTGCCTAGCAATGTTAACCCTGTGTTTGGTCCTCAGTACTGTCATTAAAAAAAAAAAAAAAAAGCCGTGCATGGTGGCACACACCTTCAATCTCAGCACTCCTGAAGCAGAGGTAGGAGGATCACCAAGAGTTCGAGCTACCCTGAGACTACATAGTGAATTCCAGGTCAGCCTGGGCTAGAGTGAGACCCTATCTCAAAAAAACACAACAACAAACAAAACCAAGTAACAGCGAGTAACAACTTAAGAATTTTTTAAAAATTTGTTTACAGAGAAAGTGGGCTGGGCATGGTGGCACATGCATTTAATCCCAGCACTTGGGAGGCAAAGGTAGGAGGATTACCAAGAGTTCGAGGCCACCCTGAGACTACATAGTGAATTCCAGGTCAGCCTGAGCTAGAGTGAGACCCTGTCTCAAAAACAACAACAACAAACAAAACCAAGTAACAGCGAGTAGCAACTTTAAAAAGTTTATTTATTTGACAGAGAGAGTGGGCTGGGCATGGTGGCACATGCCTTTAATCCCAGCACTCGGGAGGCAGAGGTAGTTTGATCATGAGTTCAAGGCCACCCTGAGACTACAGAGTGAATTCCAGGTCAGCCTGGGCTAATATGAGACCCTACCTTGGGGAAAAAGAAAGAGAGAGAGAATGGGCATTCCAGGACCTCTAGCCACTGCAAATGAGCTCCAGATGCATGCACCACCTTGTGCATCTGGCTTATGTGGTTCCTGGGAAATAAATCTGGGTCCTTTGGCTTTGTAGGCAAGTTCCTTAACCACTAAGTCATCTCTCCAGCTCAACTTTAAGATATCTTAAGGATTTTATAAATTATCCTTCATCCCATTATTGTAGCAGCAAATTATTCTTTTTTATTTATTTTTTTCGAGGTAAGGTGTTGCTGTATCCCAGGCTGACCTGAAAGTCACTATGTCATCTCAAGGTGGCCTCAAGCTCACTGTGATCCTCCTACCTCTGCTTCCTAAGTGGTAGGATTAAAGGTGTGTACCACAACACCCAGCTTCTTTATCCTCATTCTTTAAAAAAAATTATTGAGAATTTTAATATATGAACATGTTGTATATTGATAGCCCCATTGGGTTATACTCTTATGTCCCCTCTCCCTCGCCATTCTTTTTTTTTTTTTTTTAATGAGAGAGAGAATTGGCACACCAAGGCCTTCAGCTACTGCAATAGAACTCCAGACATGTGTGTCACCTTGTGTGTATGTCACCTTGTGTGTCTGGCTTATAAATTATCATACTATTGAATTCCTTACACACAAGTTGGAATCTGCTTTTTTCCCCTTGTAAGTAGTTTAATTTTTATAATTTTATTAGCTTTCTCATTTATTCATTTATGTTTGAGGACCATCTATCCCTATTACCATACTAGAGAGTTTATGACTTTTTGTGTGTGTGGTATGTGTGCAAATGAGCATGCAGACCAGAGAAGATTGTACCTCTTTTTCTCCCAAGTATTTGCTTAAGATGGAGTTTGTTACTGAATCAGAGCTGCTATTTTGTTTTAAAAACACCTACTTTATTTTTACCTTTTTATTTTATTTTATTTTTTGTTTTCGAGGTAGGGTCTTCTTCTAACCCATGCTGACCTGGAATTCACTATGTAGTCTCAGGGTGGCCTCTAACTTGGGGCGATCCTCCTACCTCTGTCTCTCTAGTGCTGGCATTAATGATGTGCACCACCATGTTAGCTCAGAGCTGCCATTTTTTATCAGACTGGTTTATCTGCAATTCTCTGCTCTCTGAAGGACTGAGGATATAGTGGTGTATGGCCACATCCAGCTGTTTGTGTGGGGTTTGGGAATTGAACTCATGGCAAATTAGGTTCTCTCAAGCCTTCATGCTCACATGGCAAGAACTTTTACCTGCTGAACCATCTCCCCAGCCTCTAGCTTTAAAAAAGGCCCTTGCCACTTATATATATTTTTTGTTTTTTTGAGGTAGGGTCTCACTCCAGCCAGGCTGACCTGGAATTCACAATTTATTCTCAGGCTGGCCTCAGACTCACGGCAATCCTACCTGTGCTTCCTGAGTGCTGGGATTAAAGGCGTGCGCCACCACGGCTGGCTGAGGTCTCACTTTTAGAAAATGTTTTTAGGGGAAGGGGTTTATTTCAGCTTAGTTAAAAAAAAAAAACTTTTTATTGAAAAATTCCATAAATATAGACAATATCCTATGAGCATAATCCCCTCCTACCACTCCCCCTTTCCCCTTCCAAATCTTCCCTTCCACTGAAACTCTTCTTTCCAACTAGTGTCTAGTTGGAGACTTTAGGATAAGTTTCTGGCACTGAATTAACTAGAACAAGGGTAAAATGTATTTTTAAGAAATATTATTTGTGTGTGTGTATGTATGTGTGAGTGTGCAAGAAAGCGAGCAAGCAAGTGCACGGGGCCTCCTGCCTGCCACTGCAAATGAACTCCAGATGCATGTACCACTTTGTGTACCTGACTTTAATGGGAACTAGGGAATCGAACTCTGGCTCACAGGCTTTGCACACCACTGAGCCATCTCCCCAGATCCAGATTGTAAAATTAATTTTTGTGATCACAAGTTTTTGTCATTTTAAGAAGAAAACAAATCAGTGTCCTGTTCCCTCCCTAAACTAGTTAGTCGGATTTAAGAGATGTCTCAGGTTTTGCCTGTTTCGGGACACTAGAATTTGAATGAAGTTTAAGCTCTACGGAATTAAAAACAAAAAAAACAAAAAAAACAAACCAGAAACAACCAAATATCAAGAAAATTTGGAGAAGTCATAATTTACCTCCTATCTCCTAGGAAACTATACTTCTTGCCAAATAATAAAGTGGTCTTAGAAGGAAACGAAGGCAGGTAAGCCTAGTATTAGGTGGATGTGATCTGGTGCTGGAGAGCTCCATCTCTGGCAGATTCTACTGGGTGGGAAAGTCTTGAATGTTGTGTAATACAGTTCTAGTTGTAGGACCTTCACACCTAGCCTTGCACCTCCTTCCTCGGCCTCCCCAGCATCCTGGCTCCTGTAAAGTTGAGAGGTTCAAGTTGAGTGGCGCTGATAAATGCTCAGAGAGCTTCACGGCTTAGGAAAGGTAACTGGCCGCCGGACTTAAACCAGCGGTTTCAAAAAGTTCTTTTCCTCAAACAGACAGGATTTGCTTTCATGGGGATGAGTGTCTTCCGGGGCCGCCAAGTAGCTTGGGCGGGTTTTTACTTCCAAGACTGCCATTGGCTGCTCTAGCGCTAACCTCGCCCCACTATTGGTTGCTTGCTTTCTGATGCTGGCCAGTGATTGGTTGTCGGAGCCGGCTCGGCGATTGGGTACTGGGAGCCGAAGGGGTGGGAGGCGGGAATTCGTGCTTGCTGTGGAGGGGACTGAGATTTTCTGCAGCGCCCAGCGAGCCAGCGAGCGGGAGAAGCAGTGTCATTCCTTCTCTTCCCGGGACTGCGGCCGAGAGGTGACTGAGGGAGGGCCCGTGTCCCTTCTCCTCTGCCAGGCTGTACCTTGTTTGCTCTGGGAAACCAGCATTTCCTTTTTCCCGCTCATCACACACACAGGCAAGTTCTGGGCGGGCGCGGGCTCTCCGGCCCCTCAGGGGGTCGGGATCCCCGGGCCTCGGGGAATCTCTTGCCCGTGGGAGGCGGGAAGCCTGGGGAAGGAAACCCGAGGAGAAGACTGTCTGCCCTTGCCTCCTGGGAGCGCAGGCCCGACATGAGCCCTGGACCCCACGGTGTCTCTGGGCGGGAGACTGATCGATCCGTCTGTTTTGCAGTCCGCAGGGGAAGCTTCCATCTTTGGAGGCTGATGCTTCCACTGCTTAGCATGGATTGATTTCTAAGTTGTGTTTTGCGTAAGCGAGCGTGCAGTCCCTGATTCAGATGGGAAGAGGCTAGATTCCACCCAGGCTCATTCTCTGAGCTTTACATGCCTTCTCCTTTGGGCGCACAGAGGTTGTAGTTAAAAGTTATTATGAGCGTCAACATTTATTGAATAGAATCTGTTGAATAGTACACTTTACACCATTTCCAGTCCCAAATTGAATTTTTCTTTTTTCACTTGCAAAAATTCCTCAGTGTGTTTTATTTCCCCCACTTTGAGTTTTCCTTAGGATATATTTTTGGGAAGAGCAATCTATAGGTTTTCTCTTCAGAAAAATGCCACTGTGCACAGGCTTTGGATAACATCCATAGATCATAGCTTGAGAAAAGTGGTTTTGGGGGTGATGCTTGACTTGACTCCCAACACTCTGGAGGCAGAGGTAGGAGGATAGTAGTGAGTTCAAGGCCACCCTGAGGCTACATAGTGAATTACAGGTCAGCCTGGGCTATAGTGAGACCCTACCTCGAAAAAGAAAAGTGGTTTTGATCCAGAGAGATGGCTCAGTGGTTAAAGGCACTTGCTTTTGCAAAGCCTTATGGCCCCTGTTGGATTCCCCAGTACCCATTTAAAGCCAGATGCACAAAGTGGCATATGTGTCTGGAGTTCATTTACAGTGACAGGAGGCTCATACTCTGTCTCTGTCTCTCAAGTAATTAAAAATATTTTTAAAAAGAAAAGTGGAGCTGGGTGTGGTGGCGCACACCTTTAATCCCTGTGGCCTGAACCTTTAATCCCTG
Organism: Orientallactaga sibirica; assembly: GCA_036365145.1. NCBI lineage: Eukaryota > Metazoa > Chordata > Mammalia > Rodentia > Dipodidae > Orientallactaga > Orientallactaga sibirica. Next base: position 44,768,218 of record JAEOAD010000013.1, read on the forward strand.
TGGCCTTGAACTCACTGTGATCCTCCTACCTCTGCCTCCCAAGGACTAGGATGAAAGGTGTGCACCACCACACCCAGCCCTTAACAACATTTTTTTTTTTTTTAATTTTTGCTTTTTCAAGGTAGAGTCTCACTCTAGCCCAGACTGACCTGGAATTCAGTTTGTATTCTCAGGGTGGGCTTGAACTCAGGGTGATTCGCCTACCTTTGTCTCCCAAGTGATGGGATTAAAGATGTGCATCACCATACCCGGTTCCTTACAACATTTTATTTTATTTTTTTGAGAGAGTCAGAGAGAGAGAGAGAGAGACAGACAGACAGACAGATAGAGAATGGGTGCTCCAGCAGCCTCTCAGCTGATGTGAATGAACTCCAGACATGTGCGCCCCCTGTGGGCAAGTGCAACGTTGCGCCCTTGCATCACTTTGCCTCTCGCTAAACATGGGACCTGGAGAATGGATCGGGTGTTCTTAGGCTTAGCAGGCAGGTGGCTTAACTGCCACACCATCTCTCCAGCCCTCCTTACAACATTTTTAAGATTAGGGGTTATTACAGATAAGGATCTTAGACCAGAGGAAAAAAAAATATATCAGGGCTGGGGAAATGGCGTAGTGATTAGGCATTTGCCTGCAAAGCCAAAGGACCCTGGTTCGATTCCCCAGGACCCACATAAGCCAGATGCACAAGGGGGCTCATGTGTCTGAAGTTTGTTTGCAGTGGCTGGAGGCCCTGGCATGCCCATTCTCTCTTTCTGCTTCTTCCTCTTTCTCTCTCTCACATAAATAAATAAATAAATATAATATTTAAAAAAATAAAAAAAATAAAAACATCAGAGATACGTATTTCACAACTTTTTGAAAGCCTGCCTAGTTTAGAGCCTGTGCTTTTTGACTCCTGGTCTTCAGCTTTTTTTCTTCTAAGTGGAAGGTGGGAGAAAGGGGAAATAGGAAGGTGCAAAATAGGAGAAAAAGAGTGATGGTATGGAATAGGAGAGTTGCCTTGAAAACCTGTTGTTTTGTAGATTGATTATATCTGATCTAAATTGTTACAAGACTTTGTGCTTAATCTGCCTTGTACTGTGTGTTTTTCAGACAAGATCAAGGCCTTCAGGGTGGTATGGCCGTAGATTTGCATGTTATTTCAATCTTCACAACAGCCCTATGGTGTAGATTCTGTCCATAAGGATACTGAAGCCTAGAAAAGCGAAGCAAGTTACCTAGTGACGTACAGCTAATACTTGATAGCATAGGAGTGCAAATCCCGATTTGTCAGGCTCCAATCCATGCTCTTGACTCTGTGATTTATGACTAGGAAATTGTTTTGCTTCCATTATTTTTTAAAATTTAATTTGATTTAACTTTTTTTGAAACAGAGTCTCTTGCTAGCCCAGGCTGACCTGGAACTCACTCTGTAGTCCCAGGCTGGCCTCAAACTCACACAGATCTCAGGTACCCTTGGCCTTCATGCTTAAGTGACAAGCACTTTTATACACTGAGCTACTCCCCAACCCCAGACCAGACTTCTGTTCTATTGCTAGCTGTGTCTGATTTACTTAGACGACATTGTTTCAATATTGTTTTTTTTCTGTTGCAGTAAGGAGTCTGAGGTGAAGAAGAAAGCAGGATGTCTTCAGTATCATCTGAATACGTAATTGGTGGGGTGAAGATTAACTTTCCTTGTAAAGCTTACCCGTCACAGCTTGCTATGATGAATTCTGTAAGTATATATATATATTTTTAACAATTGAGTCTTTATTTTTTATTTTTATTTTTATTTTTATCTTTTGTGGTTTTTCGAGATAGGGTCTCACTCTAGCTCAGGCTGACCTGGAATTCACTATGTAGTCTCAGGGTGGCCTTGAACTCACTGCTATCCTCCTACTTCTGTCTCCCAAGTGCTGGGATTAAAGACGTGTGCCACCATGCCTTCCTTGCTTGCCTGCTTGCTTGCTTGCTTGCTTTGCTTTCTTTCTTTCTTTCTTTCTTTCTTTCTTTCTTTCTTTCTTTCTTTATTTTATTGACACCTTCTATACTTACATACAAAAAACATATGATATTTCCCTCCCCTCCCCCCATCCGGCTTTATTTTTTTATTTTTATTTTTTGGTATGTTGAGGAAGGGTCTCGCTCTAGCCCAGGCTGACCTGGAATTCACTATGTAATCTCAATGTGGCCTCGAACTCTTAGCAAGCCTCGTACCTCTGTCTCCTGAGTGCTGGGATTAAAGGCCACCATGCCTGGCTCAATTGAGTCTTAAAATTCTTTTTTTTTTTAAATTTAATTAATTAATTAATTTATTAGAGATAGAGAGAGGGAGAGAGAAAGAGTGAGAATGGGCAAACCAGGGCCTCTAGCCATTGTAGATGAACTCCAGATGCATGTGTCATCATGTTCATCTGGATTATGTGGGACCTGGAAAATTGAACTGGGGTCCTTAGGCTTTGCAGGCATGCTCTTTAACCACTAAGCCATCTCTCCAGCCCTTTTTAAAAAAAAAATTATTTATTTATTTATTTGCCAGCAGAGAGAGAGAGAGAGAGAGAGAGAGAGAAGAGAGGCAGACAGAGATTGGCATGCCAGGCCCTCTAGCCACTGCAAACGAACTCTAGATGCATGTGCCTTTTGTATCTCTGGCTTACGTGGGTCCTGGAGAATCGAACCAGGATCCTTTGGCTTTGCAGGCAAATACCTTAACCGCTAAGCCATTTCTCCAGCCCTCAATTGAGTCTTTATTGAGGTATAGCTGCTTATGATCTATAACGTACCTTCTGTAACTACATTTATATTCTTCATTACTGTTGCAGTTACCTTCGAGTTGTTGGACACACACCAGACCAGAAGCGTCTTATGGGAGAAGAGGGTTTATTTCAGGCTTAGAGAATGGAGGGGAAACACCACCAATGGTGGAAGAAACTGGCTCACTTCCGTAGATTCATAGTAGACAGATACACCAAACAGCTAGCAAACACAAACAGCTCAAGCTCAGACTGCTCAATCCACACCTACACTACAAGATCCACCCCCAGTGACATACCTTTTCCCCAGCAGGGCTCTGCCCACTGGAGACTCAAGTTGTAAGCTCAGTCTTAATCAGACAAACCTGAGTCAAGCCCGGTGCCATGGTTCATGCTTTTCATATCAGCACTTGGGACGCAGAGGTAGGAGGATTGCCATGAGTTTAAGGCCAGCCTAGAACTCTATAGTGAATTCTAGGTCAGCCTGGGCAATGGTGAGATACTATCTTGAAAAGCCAACAACAGCAACAACAAAAAACACCCCAAAACACCTGAGTCTATGGGGCCATGCATTCGAAACAGCACAGATACTAAATGATAATATTTGCTGAATTCATCTGGAAGAGCATCTGGCCTTTAGGAAAGTAATATTGATAACCACGAAGCTGTATATGCCTGGATAAGGTGCAAGGAATAACATTCTGAAAAATGTTCTCCACTCCTTTTGAGTTCTTTTTTTTCTTTTAAAATAAATGACTCCTTTCAACAAAATATTTATTACTTTTTACACAGAATACTATATTTTTCATTATTCTTCAGTATGTGTGGGAACAATGCTGGAACCCACCTTAGGCAAATGTGTAGACACACAAGTGCCTTATGTAAAATGATGCACTGTTTGCATATATTGTACACATATCCTTCTGTATGTTTTAAAACATTTCTAGATTACTTACTAACCCAGTGTAATATAAATGCTAGGCAAATAGCTGTAATATTTACAACTATATAGTTGTCTGGTGGATAATAAGACAATAAGGTCTGCATGTTCAGTACAGATGCAGTTTTCCATATATATATTTTTTACCTATTTTTTTGTGATAGAGGGAGAGAAAGAGGCAGATAGAGAGAGAATGGGTGCACCAGGGCCTCTAGCCACTGTAAACGAACTCCAGATACATGCGCCACCTTGTGTATCTGGCTTCATGTGGGTACTGGGGAATTAAACCTGGGTCCTTTGGCTTTGCAGGCAAATGCTTTAACTGCTAAGCCATCTTCAATTTTTTTCTTTTTTTTCTTTTTTCTTTTAATTTTTTTCTTTTTTGTTTTTTTTGAGGTAGGGTTTTGCTCTAGCCCAGGCTGTCCTGGAATTCACTATGTAGTCTTAGGGTAGCCTTGAACTCATGGCAGTACTCCTACCTCTGCTTCCCGAGTGCTGGGATTAACGGCATGTACCACCACACCCAGCTTGTTAGGCCATTTTAATATCAGTGTGGCATTCTCTGTCACATAATGTATCTATTTCTTGTTGGTGGACATTCAGGTTGTTTATATTCTCTTGGAATTAGCAAACAGTGCTGCTATGAACTGTCTTACATATTTCCTTATGTTCATGTAGGAAGGATTTGGGGTATATACTTAGAGCTGGACTTGGTAGAGTTGGGTTTCTAATATATATATACTTTTTTTTTTTTTTGAGGTAGAGTTTCACTCTAGTTCAGGCTGACCTGGACTTCACTATGTAGTCTCAGAGTGGCCTTGAACTAACTCATGGCGATCCTCCTACTTCTGCCTCCTGAGTGCTGGGATTAAAAGGCGTGCATCACTTTACTATAAATTTTTGATATTTGTACAAAGTGGTTGCAACAATTCCCTTCCCAATAATCATATAGCCTATTAAATTTTCATCAGATATATTCATAGGTATTAGTGTATTCCACTTTTATAGAAATAATTGGCTTTTGTGTAATTAAAAAAATATTTATTTGTGAGAGAAAGAAAGAGGCAGATAGAATGGATGTGCCAGGGCCTCTAGCCACTGCAAACAAACTCCAGATGCATATGCCACCTTGTGTATCTGGCTTACGTGGGTCCTTTGGCTTTGCTGGAAAGTGTCTTAACCATTAAGCCATCTCTCCAGCCCATTTTGTATAATAAAAAAAAAAATTTAGGGCTGGAGAGATGGCTTAGCAGTTAAGGCACTTGCCTGCTAAGCCTAAGAACGCCAGTTCAATTCTCCAGGTCCCACATTTAGCCAGAAGCAAAGTGACGCAAGAGTGCAATGCCACACTTGCCCACATGGGGGTACACGTGTCTGGAATTCATTTATAGCTGCTGAGAGGCTGCTGGTGCACCCATTCTCTATCTGTCTCTCTCTCTGACTCTCTCAAAAAAAAAAAAATTATTTATTTAGGAGAGAGATAGGTGGAAAGAGAGAGTGAGTGGCCTCTTACCTCTGCAGATGAACTCCAGATGCTTGCGTCACTTTGTACATCTGGTTTTACACGGGTATTGGGGAATCAAATCTGAGCCATCAGTTTTTGCAAGCAAGTGCCTTTAACTGCTGAGCTATCTCCCCAGCCCAGGTGTTTTTATAATTAAAACATAAATTGCTCATTTTTCATTTCTTTTGTTTGATATTTGTAAAACCAATATAATCATAGGGAGGTATGAAGGAATAAAGTCTAGATTTAACTAAATTCTGATTCTCCTTGTGCTATTGCTGTTTGCTGGAGAACAGTCTTACTCCCTGTTGTTCTGTTTGTACTGATGGAGAGAGAACTAATCCATAAAATGTTTACTGATTTTATTTTTTGTTTATTCTTTGCTAACAGATTGTCAGAGGACTAAACGGTAGGCAACATTGTTTGTTGGAGAGCCCCACAGGAAGTGGAAAAAGTTTAGCTTTACTTTGTTCTGCATTAGCATGGCAGCAGTCTCTTGGCGGTAAGTAGCTCTTGATGTATTCAGTTTGTTATTTTGGAACTGAAAACAGTATAAAGTACTCTTTAAATATTTCATTTATTTACTTATTTTGAGAGAGAGAGAGAGAGAGAGAGAGAGAGAGAGAGGATGGGTGTGCCAGGGCCTCCAGCCACTGCAAATGAACTCCAGATGCATGTGCCACCTTGTGAATCTGGCTTACGTGGGTCATAGAGAATTGAACCTGGGTCCTTAGGCTTTGCAGGCAAGTGCTTTAACTGCTATGCCATCTCTCCAGCCCCAATATAAAGTACTCTTTATTCGTACTGATTCACTTGTGTTCTATTTTTTATTTTTATTTTAAAAATATTTTTATTTAAATTATTTATTTATTTATCTATTTAAGAGAGAGATATGCAGAAAGAGGAAGATAGAGAGAGAATGGGCATGCCAGGACCTCTAGCCACTGCAGAACAATTCCAGATGCATGTGCCACCTTGTACATCTGGTGTTACGTGGGTACTGGGGAATTGAACACGGGTCCTTAGACTTTGCAGACAAGTGCCTTAACTGCTGAGCCATCTCTCCAGCCCTCATCTGTGTTCTAATTTACATAATCTCTCTTTAAAATTTTTATTTATTGTTTTGCTTATGTGTTGTCCATGGTGTGTGTGTATGTGTGTGCGCGTCGTCATATGTGCATGTATGTGCCCAGGTGGCCCTCTGTGCTTGCCTGCCGTGACCTGAGTGGAGTTTCACTGTCCCACCCCATCTCTCTTCCACCTGTTCTTATTTGAGCCAGGGTCTCTTACTGTCCTTGAAGCTTGTTGCTTTTTCATGAACTCTGGTGATTCTTGGGGTTCTGCTCCCCACAGACATGCCTGGCCATGCCTTCTCTTTATGTTGAGTCCTGGGAATCAAACTCAAAGAGTCTCGGGCCTTCTCAGGCTCTCATGCTTGCACGGGAAGTGTTCTTAACCACTGATCCATCTCCCCAGCTCTGAGGCCATCTCTAGCTCTAAATACTCTCTTTTAAGACATTTTAAAAAATGCAGCATATGGGCTGGGGAAATGGCTCTGTGGTTAAGAGTGCTTATGTGCAAGCATGAGGAGCTGATTTGATCTGTGTTTGGTTCCCCAGCAGCCATTTAAACAGCCGAGCACCTGTAACCCCAGTCCTGTGAGGAGCGGACACCAGAGAATTGTGCTGGTCTCGCTGGACAGCCAGTCTGACCAAAAATGGCAGCTCTGGGTTTAGTGAGACTCCATCTTAAGGAAACATGTAAATAAGCACTAAAGGAAGATACCTGGCATTCTTCTCTGGCCTCTGCTTGAGTGCACATGGGACCATGTGTATATACCACATACTATGCCCCCATAATTGTATTATATCTACTGGGCATGGTGGTGCATGTATATAATCTCAACACTTAGAGGCAAAAGCAAGAGGTCTGCTACGAGTTTGGGGCTACCTTGATTTACATAGAGGCTTCTATGCCAGCCAGGGTAGATAGTAAGACTGTCTCAGAACAATAAAGCATGTATCTTCCAAAAGAAGTTGAATACAGCCAAATGTGCTGAATTAATCCTAGTACAATATTAACACAGTTTTGTCTTCTAGTCATTTGGAAGATACATGAGTATTTTGGATGCTTAGAGCCATTATGACAATGATTAGATGATGATATGTATATAAAAGACACAAGAGATCAAGCCCTGATGATGCTAATAAGTTTACTAATTGCTGATTTTATTGAATGGATTCTTTAAAAAAAATTTTTTTTTGAGGTAAGCCCAGCAGACTGGCTTTTTAAAAAAATGAGAGCGAGAGTTAGAGAGAGAGAATTGTGTGCTCCAGCCACTGTAATAGAACTCCAGACACGTGTGCCACCTTGTGCATATATCACCTTGTGGTCTGGCTTACATGGGATCTGGGGAGTAGAACATGGGTCTTTAGGCTTCTCAGGCAAGTGCCTTAATCACTAAGCCATCTCTCCAGCCTAAGTGAATTCTTTTCCTGGATTTGCTTATCTGACTTCCTTATGACATGAAAACCTGGAGTATGTAGAAAAAAATATACAAAACCAATGTGGTGGTGCATGTCTGTAACCCCAGTACTCTGAGGCAGAAGAGTATTGAGTTAGAGTCCACACTGGGTTATATAGAAGCAAAAAAAGAGAAAAAGAAAGAAAGAAAATATTCAAGTTTACCTTTCTACTTGTTTGGATACTAGATAAGTAGAAGTTTATTGTAATATGTATGTGAATTCTATTATGTTCTAATACTTTATTTATTTATTTGAGGTAGGATCTCACCCTAGCCACAGGCTGACCTGGAACTCACTTGGAGCCCCCAAGCTGGCCATGAACTCACAGCAATCCTCCTACCTCAGCCTCCCAAGTACTAGTACTGGGATTAAAGGTGTGCACCACCACATCTTTCACCTGTCCTAGTTTGATACTGTAAACGGGGATCAGCATGTCCAGATTTTTCTAGATAGATGGATTTCTTGGTTTTTAATCCCCGAATTTTGTGTCATAGGAAACCTTCCAGTCCTGGGTGAGCTGAGATGTTTGCTCATCCTAGCTACTGAGAACAATTAATGTTTACGTTGTTAGAGACGTTGTAAACACATGTTCTTTCATTTTCAGGGAGGCCAGTGGATGAGGGCTTGAGTAAAAAGGCTGAAATACCATCGTCGTGTTGTTGCACATGCCACACAATGAATTTCACACACAGTGACACGAGCCAAGAAACTTCACCTCATTTCAGCTATCCAAGCACACCACCTTCTGAAAGAAATGGGACTTCATCAACTTGTCAAGGTAAATGATACACACACACACACATAAAATACAATATATATTATATATAATTATATATGTTACATATAATCAATTAATATATAATCATAATATACTATATTATATTATATATTATGTCAAATATGTTATATATAATATATCAATATATTATAATGTATTAATAATTATAATTATGCAATTAATTATATATTATATATAATTAATATATACATATATAATATATATAATATATATATATATATATATATATTTTATATATTATATATTTGTTTTTGATTTTTCGAGGTAGGGTCTCACTCTAGCTCAGGCTGACCTGAATCTCATTCTGTAGTCTCCAGGTAAATTATATTTTGTCTGAGTCTTTTTTTTTTTTTTTAAACATGGGTGCTAGGGATCGAACTCAGGCTCTCAGGCTTGGGTGGCAAGGGCTGTTAACACCCCCCCACCACGTCCCCTCCCCGTCCAAAGCCATCTTCCCAGCCTCTTGCCTGGGTTGTAATTATTACTATTATTAGGCCTAATTTAGATAAATTAGTTAGCATAATTATGTATTTATTGTTACGTGATTTCTTTTAAATTTTATTTATTTTTGGTACTGGCAGTAGAACTTAGGGTTTATGCATGGTGGGATTACAGGTGTGAACCATGTTTGGCTGAAAGTATTGTTGTTATTATTATTATTGTCATCATTATTTTTTTTTGTTTTTCCAAGTAGGGTTTCATGCTAGTCCAGGCTGACCTGGAATTCACTCTGTATTCTCAGGGTGGCCTTGAACTCACAGCGATCCTCCTACTTCTGCTTTCCAAGTGCTGGGATTAAAGGCATGTGCCACCACACCTGGCTATTATTATTATTATTATTTTTTTTTTTTAAAGATTTTTTTATTTTTATTTACTTATTTATTTATTAGAGACAGAGAGAGGGGGAAAGAGAGAGAGGGAGAGTGAGAATGGGCGTGCCAGGGCCTCTAGCCACTGCAAATGAACTCCACATGTGTGCACCCCCTTGTGCATCTGGTTTATGTGGGACCTGGAGAATCGAACTGGGGTCCTTAGGCTTTGCAGGCATGCACCTTAACCACTAAGCCATCTCTCCAGCCCCATTATTATTATTATTATTATTATTATTTTGAGGTAGGGTCTCACTGTATCTCAGACTGACCTGGATTTCACTCTGGATTCTCAGGGTGGCCTAGAACTCATGACGATCCTCTTACCTCTGCCTCCTGAGTGCTGGGATTAAAGGTGTGTGCCACCACACCCAGCTTATTATTTATTATTATTATTTTAATTTAATTAATTAATTTTATTTGAGAGAGGGAGAGAGAGAGAATGCAAATGAATGAATGGGCACACCAGGGCCTCCAGCTACTGCAAATGAACTGCAGATGCATGCTGCACTTTGTGCTTCTGGCTTATGTGGGTCCTGGGGAATTGAACCTGGTTCCTTTGGCTTTGCAGGCAAGCACCTTAACCACTGAGCCATCTCTCCAGCCCTTATTTATTATTTTTAATTAATTAATTAAAAAAATTAATTAATTAAATTAAAATTAATTTTTATTTAATCCCAGCACTGAGAGAGGATCGTCATGAAAGTGAAATCCAGGTCAGTCTGAGATACAATGAGACCCTACCTCAAAATAATAATAATAATAATAATAATAATAATATAATATATTAATAATAATAATATAATAATAATAATATTTTTATTTATTTGAGAGAGAAAGAGGCAGATATATATATATATATATAGAGAGAGAGAGAGAGAGAATGGGTACACCAGGGACTCTAGCCACTGCAAACAAATTCCAGATGCATGTGCCATCATATGCATCTGGCTTATGCAAGTACTGGGGAAATTGAACCTGGCTCCACAGGCAAGTGCCTTAACTGCTAAGCTATCTTTCCAGCCCTATCATTATTTTTAAAATTATTTTATTTTATTCATTTGAGGGAGGGTGAGAGGTGGAGTGAGAGGGAAATAAGGGTGCACCAGGGCCTATTGCTGCTGCAAATGAATTCCAGACGCATGTGTCATTTTGTGCATCTAGGTTTACATGGGTGCTGGGCAATTGAACTCTGTGCCAGCAGGCTTAGCACACAAGTGCCTTTAACTGCTGAGCCATTTCCCTAGCTCTTAAATTATTATTGTTTAAATATTTTTATCTATTTGCAAGGAGAGGGCGTGAAGAGAGAAGGAGGGAGAGAGAAAGAGAGAGAGATAATGGGCATGCCAGGGCCTCTTACTACTGCAAACTCCAGACACATGTGCCACTTTGTGTATCTGCCTTTATATAGGTGCTAGGGGAATCCAACATAGACCTTCAGGCTTTGCAGGCAAGTACATTTCACCACTGAGCCATCTCTCCAACCTTTAAATTATTTTGGGATGAATGTAAAACAAATCTTTTTTTTTTTTTTTTTTTTTAATGGTTTTTACAGGTAGGGTCTGCTAGCCTAGGCTGACCTGGAATTCACTATGTTTTCTCAGGGTGTTCTGGAACTCACAGTAATCCTCCTATCTTTGCTTCCCAAATGCTGGGATTAAAGGTATTCACTACCATGCCTAGCTCAAAACAAATCTTTTTTTTTTTTTTTTTTTTTTAAGAGAGAGTCAGAGAGAGAGACAGACAGACAGACAGACAGATAGAGAATGGGCGTAGCTGGGTGTGGTGGCGCACGCCTTTAATCCCAGTACTCAGGAGGTAGAGGTAGGAGGATCACCGTGAGTTCGAGGCCACCCTGAGACTACATAGTGAATTCCAGGTTAGCCTGGGCTAGTGTGAAACTCTACCTCGAAAAACCAAAAAAAAAAAAAAAAAAAAAAAAGGGAGAGAGAGAGAGAATGGGCGTGCCAGCAGCCTCTCAGCTGCTGTGAATGAACTCCAGATGTGTGTGCCCCATTGTGGGCAAGTGCAGCATTGCATCCTTGTGTCACTTTTTGCATCTGGCTAAACATGGTACCTGGAGAATCAAACGGGTGTTCTTAGGCTTAGCAGGCAGGTGCCTTAACCGCTAAACTATCTCTGCAGCCCAAAACAAATCATTTTTTTGGGGGGGGGGGTTTGCAAGGTAGGGTCTCAGTCTGGTCCAGGCTGACCTGGAATTCATTATGTAGTCTCAGGGTGGCCTCGAACTCTCAGCGATCCTCCTACCTCAGCCTCCCGAGTGCTGGGATTAAAGGCGTGCGCCACCACGCCCAGCTAAAAACGAATCATTTTAAACCAATATTGTTATTGTTGAACTCAAGGTAATTCTCTTGCCCCAGTCTCCTGAGTGTTGGACAACCATGCTTGGCTAGAATTTCATAGAACATTATATTTTGGGCTGGGGAGATGGCTCAGTGATTATAGGTAGAGGCTTGCAAAGCCTAATGATCCATGTTTGACTCCCTAGTATTCATGTGAAGGCAGGTGCACAAACTGGTGCATTCATAGGGAGTTTGCAGTGGCTGGAAGTCCTGACACACTCATACTTATTCCCTTTCTCCCTTCTTCTCTCCCTCTTGCTTTCTCTCAAATAAAATTTTTTTTTTTTTTTTTTTTTGAGGCAGGGTCTTGCTCTAGCCCAGGCTGACCTGGAATTCACTATGTAGTCTCAGGGTGGCCTTGACCTCACGGCAATCCTCCTACCTCTGTCTCCTGAGTGCTGGGTTTAAAGGCATGCACCACCACATCCGGCTAAAACAAAATATTTTTATTTTTATTTATTTATTTTTATTTTTTTGGTTTTGCGAGGTAGGGTCTCACTCTGGCCCAGGCTGACCTGGAATTAACTATGTAGTCTCAGGGTGGCCTCGAACTCACGGCAATCCTCCTACCTCTGCCTCCCGAGTGCTGGGATTAAAGGCGTGCGCCACCACGCCCGGCTCACAAAATATTTTTAAAATATTGTATCCTGAGACAAAATCTAACAAGTCTAAGTCTTGGTAACTGTCTCTTCTACAGCTAGCATCCTATATGAGAATCAGGTCCTTAAGTAGTTCTTATTATATTAAGATGAATCTATTAAGACTAACATAAGATTTTTTTTAAAGATTATTTATTTATTTGGTTGGTTTTTCAAGGTAGGGTCTCGCTCTAGCTCAGGCTGACCTGGAATTCACTATGTAGTCTCAGGGTGGCCTCGAACTCACAGCGATCCTTCTACCTCTGCCTCCCAAGTGCTGGGATTAAAGGCATACACCCCCATGCCAGGCTAAGATTTTTTTATTTTATGTATTTATTTATTTATTAGAGACAGAGAGAGGGAGAGTGAGAATGGTCATGCCAGGGCCTCTAGCCACTGCAAACGAACTCCAGACGCATGTGCCTCCACGTGCATCTGGCTTTCGTGGGACCTGGAGAATCGAACCTGGGTGCTTAGGCTTCATAGGCATGCGCCTTAACCTCTAAGCCATCTCTCCAGCCCAAACATAAGAGTTTTAATATTTAAAATATCTCCATTTAAATTAAAAATAATATTAAATTTAAAAAATTAAAAAGATTACCATTTTTTCTGGGATAGTTCTTTTTTTCCCCTGCATATCTGACTTTGAATTGTGAGATGGTTAGTAGCGTTCCTGATTTCTATGAACTTATTGCCAATCAGAACTCTTTCTCTCCCCCACCAACTTTTAGTGCTGAAGATTGAATCCAGGTCCTCATAGTATCCGTTTGCCACTAAACTGCATGGCTCCGTCCCCTCTCCCCTTTTTGTAACAGTTAGAAATATCTCCAGACATTGCCCAGTATCCCAGGGTAAGAAGTCATGGTATTTAAATTGCCTTAGTTGTTGGGCGTGGTGGCGCACACCTTTAATCCCAGCATTTAGGAAGCACAGGTAGGAGGATCACTGTGAGTTCAAGGCCACCCTGAGACTACATAGTGAATTCCAGGTCAGCCTGAGCTAGAGTGAAACCCTACCTCGAAAAACCAAGAAATAAAAAAAATTAAAAAATTGTTTAAATTGCCCTAGTTGATGTGCATTTAATCAGGTTTATTTTGGGCTAGAGAGATGGCTCAGCGGTTAAGGTGCTTGCCTCTAAAGCCTAATGTCCTGGGTTTGATTCTCTAGTAAGTACATAAAGCCAGATGTAGAAAGTGGTGCATTCACCTGGAGTTTGTTTGCAGAAGCTAGTGGCCCTGGCACGCCCATTTTCTTTCTCTGTCTCTCTGGTTGTAAATAAATAAATGCATTAAAAAATGAAATGTTAGGTTGATTTTGTAGTTATTTTATTGATTTGGCCTTGACCTCACGGCAATCCTCCTACCTCTGCCTCCTGAGTGCTGGGTTTAAAGGCATGCACCACCACATCCGGCTAAAACAAAATATTTTTATTTTTATTTATTTATTTTTATTTTTTGGTTTTGCGAGGTAGGGTCTCACTCTGGCCCAGGCTGACCTGGAATTAACTATGTAGTCTCAGGGTGGCCTCGAACTCACGGCAATCCTCCTACCTCTGCCTCCCGAGTGCTGGGATTAAAGCGTGCGCCACCACGCCCGGCTCACAAAATATTTTTAAAATATTGTATCCTGAGACAAAATCTAACAAGTCTAAGTCTTGGTAACTGTCTCTTCTACAGCTAGCATCCTATATGAGAATCAGGTCCTTAAGTAGTTCTTATTATATTAAGATGAATCTATTAAGACTAACATAAGATTTTTTTAAAGATTATTTATTTATTTGGTTGGTTTTTCAAGGTAGGGTCTTGCTCTAGCTCAGGCTGACCTGGAATTCACTATGTAGTCTCAGGGTGGCCTCGAACTCACAGCGATCCTTCTACCTCTGCCTCCCAAGTGCTGGGATTAAAGGCATACACCCCCATGCCAGGCTAAGATTTTTTTATTTTATGTATTTATTTATTTATTAGAGACAGAGAGAGGGAGAGTGAGAATGGTCATGCCAGGGCCTCTAGCCACTGCAAACGAACTCCAGACGCATGTGCCTCCATGTGCATCTGGCTTTCGTGGGACCTGGAGAATCGAACCTGGGTGCTTAGGCTTCATAGGCATGCGCCTTAACCTCTAAGCCATCTCTCCAGCCAAACATAAGAGTTTTAATATTTAAAATATCTCCATTTAAATTAAAAATAGTATTTAATTTAAAAAATTAAAAAGATTACCATTTTTTCTGGGATAGTTCTTTTTTTCCCCTGCATATCTGACTTTGAATTGTGAGATGGTTAGTAGCGTTCCTGATTTCTATGAACTTATTGCCAATCAGAACTCTTTCTCTCCCCCACCAACTTTTAGTGCTGAAGATTGAATCCAGGTCCTCATAGTATCCGTTTGCCACTAAACTGCATGGCTCCATCCCCTCTCCCCTTTTTGTAACAGTCAGAAATATCTCCAGACATTGCCCAGTATCCTAGGGTAAGAAGTCATGGTATTTAAATTGCCTTAGTTGTTGGGCGTGGTGGCGCACACCTTTAATCCCAGCATTTAGGAGGCACAGGTAGGAGGATCACTGTGAGTTTGAGGCCACCCTGAGACTACATAGTGAATTCCAGGTCAGCCTGAGCTAGAGTGAAACCCTACCTCGAAAAACCAAGAAATAAAAAAAATTAAAAAATTGTTTAAATTGCCCTAGTTGATGTGCATTTAATCAGTTTTATTTTGGGCTAGAGAGATGGCTCAGCGGTTAAGGTGCTTGCCTCTAAAGCCTAATGTCCTGGGTTTGATTCTCTAGTAAGTACATAAAGCCAGATGTGGAAAGTGGTGCATGCACCTGGAGTTTGTTTGCAGAAGCTAGTGGCCCTGGCACGCCCATTTTCTTTCTCTGTCTCTGGTTGTAAATAAATAAATGCATTAAAAAATGAAATGTTAGGTTGATTTTGTAGTTATTTTATTGATTTTCTTGGAAATTAAAGAGTTAAAAAATCAGGCTGGAGAGGTGCAGTTAAGTATTTGCCTGTGAACCTAAGGACTCTGGTTTGAGGCTTGATTCCCCAAGACCCACGTAAGCCAGATGCACAAGGTGGCGCATTCATCTGGAGTTTGTTTGCAGTGGCTGGAGGCCCTGGCGTGTCTTTCTCTCTCTATATATATATATCTGCCTTAAATAAATAAATAAATAAATAAATAGAGTTAAAAAATCAGTTTTTAATCAAAATAGATGGAAATGTATAAGCCTAAGATTAGCTAACACCTTTGCTGTTTTTTTTTTTTTTTTTTTTTTTGAGGCAGAAACATTAGTTCAAACTATCCAGGAACTCACTCTGTAGCCCCAGGCATGCCTCAATTTCATAGTGATCCTCCTACCCCAGCCTCCCAAGTGCTGGGATTAAGGCATGTGCTACCAAGCCTAGCTAGCTAAGACACTTTTAAAGCAATAGGTTAAACTAAGAGACTTATATAAAGAGATTTATATAAAGCAGTAGGTAAGACCATTTCATGTTAGCAGAGTGATAGATTTATGTATGTATAGAGAACCCAGACCAGTCTCACGTGTATCCAGAAACTTAGGTTCTTTTTCTGTGATGCTAGGAATTGAACTCAGAGCTTCATATGTACCAGGTAAGTGTTTTACCACTACCCCCCAGCCACTGAAAATTGAGTGTTTTTATAAAATTGCTTATATAGAGTATAGAGAAAGGGGGAGGAGGGAATTTTCTGAGAGGTGCTGGGTTTGTTGAATATACATGTGTAAAAATTGAGGTTGTGTGCTGGATTTTGCAACACACGTAAACATCCACTCTGGCTGGATTAAAGCTGTGGGCGTGGAAGACAAAAGCTATTAGGATTTTAGAATATGTCGGTTTTTCAAGTGACGCTCATAAGACCCTAGGAAGAAAGATAGCTTGTAAAGGGAAGTAGTATATCATTGAAGTTCTGTTTTCTATCCCTATTTTGGAAATATTAAACTCTATTATTATTATTATTTTATTTTATTTGGTTTTTCGAGGTAGGGTTTCACTCTAGTCCAGGCTGACTTAGTATTCACTGTGCAGTCTGTCAGGGTGGACTCGAACTCATGGTGATCCTCTTATCTCTACCTTCCAAGTGCTGGGATTAAAGGTTGCACCACCATGCCTAGCTAAACATTATTTCTTTAAAAAAATTTCCTCATTCCTCAAAACACACACACGCACGCACACACACACCAAACTAAAATAGAACAATACTTGCCAAGCCATGCATCTAGAGTTTGCAGTGACAATACTGAGAGAGAGAGATATGGAAACAACATATGAGTATTCCAGGGCCTCTTGCCACTGCAAGTGAAGTTTAGATGCATCCACCATTTTGTGCATATGGCTGTACATGCTACTGGGAAATTGAATTTGGAAATTGACCAGCTTTGCAAACAAGCACCTTTAATTGCTATCTCCCTGACCTATACAGATACATTTCTTAACAGTCTTATATACTGGGGATTGAACCTAGGACCTTCAAATGCTAGGCAAGTACTCTACCAACTGCCATATCCTCCTCCAAGCCCTTAGAGTTTTCTTGAGGTAAGATCTTGTTCTAGCCAAGGCTGACCTAGAATTTACTATATTGTCTCAGGCTGGCCTTGATAGAATTTCTTTTTTTTTTTTTTTTTTTTTGCAAGGTAGGGTCTCACTCTGGTCCAGGCTGACCTGGAATTAACTATGTAGTCTCAGGGTGGCCTCGAACTCTTGGCGATCCTCCTACCTCTGCCTCCCGAGTGCTGGGATTAAAGGCATGCGCCACCATGCCCAGCTGAATTTCATTTTTTAAACCATGTCATTGGGAACCATCCAGAAAAACAAGATTTAGTTTCAAAAATCAAAATTGGGAATTTTCTTTTAAAAATATGTTTCACAAAGCTGGGCATGCCTTTATTCCCAGCACTTGGGAGGCTGAGGTAGGAGGATCCTTGTGAGTTTGAGGCCACTCTGAAACTACATAGTGAATTCCAGGTTAGCCTGGAGTAGAGTGAGACCCTACCTCAAAAAAAACCAAAGTAATGTTTCACAAAATGTTTGATATGTCTTTTATAAAGTCAATTAATATAGCTGGGCATGGTGGCACACACCTTTAATCCCAGCACTAGGGAGGCAGAGGTGGGAGGATTGTCGTGAGTTCGAGTCCACCCTGAGACTACATAGTGAATTCCAGGTCAGCCTGGATTAGAGTAAAACCCTACATTGAAAAACCAATAAATAAATGAATAAATAAAGTCAGTTAAATGATAAAGAGTTCTTTAAAATGTTTAGTTTAGTGGGCTGGAGAGATTGTTTAGTGGTTAAGGCCCTTGCCTGTGAAGGCTAAGGACCCAGGTTCCATTCTCCAGCACCCATGTAAGCCAGATGCACAAGGTGGTGCATGCGTCTGGAGTTTTGTCTGCAGGGGCTAGAGGCCCTGGCACACCCATTCTCTCTCTCTTTCTCCCACTCTCTCAAGCAAAACTAAAATAATCTTTTAAAAAAACAAAATAAAACATGTTTAGTGCTGGGGGCAGAGGTAGGAAGATGGCTATGAATTCAAGACCAGATTGAGACTACAGAGAGTTCCAGGCCAGCCTGGGCTAGAACAAGATCCTACCTCAAAATAAATAAGTAAGGTGTGCGTGGTAGTGCATGCCTTTAATCTCAGCACTCGGGAGGCAGATGTAGGAGGATTGCCGTGAGTTCGAGGCCACCCTGAGACTACCTAGTTAATTCCAGGTCAACCTGGGCCAGAGTGAGACCCTACTTCGAAAAACCAAAGGAAAAAAAAATAAAATAAAATGCATGTTTAACAGTTTATGTTTTAGACTGTGGTATGAAATAAATCTTTTTTGTCTTGATTTTGTTCTACAAATTGTCCAAAGTGTATGTTATTTATGCTAGTTTTTTTATTATTATTATTTTTATTACTTTTTCTATAAGACTCTCCTGAAAAAAACACCCTGGCTGCAAGGTTATCTGCCAAGAAACAGGCATTCATGCGCCAAGATGAAAATGATGATTTTCAAGTAGAGAAGAAAAGAATTCGACCCCTAGAAACTGCGCAGCAGGTAAACAGCTTCATGGCAGAAAATAATCTAGTCATGCACAGGTGAATATGGTAGTCTAGTGCCAGTCACGTTTTTAGAGTCATTTACAGGTATTAGTTAGGCTATGCCATGGCCATAAGTGAGATGGGATTCATTCTCACCTCATCTCATACAGCCACTGTTGCAAAGGAATTTGTAATTCACGGATATCATGAAAGCAAAACTGCCTGGTGCTTATAGATGAAAAGTTTCACAGTAAAATATTTACTTAAAAGACATCCTAGTAATATAGCAACTCTTTATTAAAAAAGTTAGTGTGTTATGTGTCAGTCATATAAAATCCTGGGTTTTACGATGACATTTTTATGCATGTGCAGGATGTGCTTTGTTCTAACCCAGCCTCCTCTCCCTGTTGGTCCCCTTCCTTTTCCAAAGTAGCCCCCGGTCTACTCGCATGTGTCATTTCGTTATCAAACCTAGATTTCACATATGAGAGACAACATTTAAAATGGGGATCACTTCACAAATCCACGCATCTTCCTTGTATGAGATCCTTGTCCTGTTAATCTCTGCATTGCTCCAACTTTAGTACATGTGCTGCTGAGGAGAGAGTTATCATTTTGTTGTGTTCGAGGTAGGGTCTCGCTCTTGCACAGGCTGACCTGGCATTCACTGTATAGTCTCAGGCTGGCCTCGAACTCACGGTGGTCCTCCCAAGTGCTGGGATTAAAGGTGTGTTCCGGCACGCTCACCTGGTTTTTCTTTTTTTTTTTTCTTTCTTTCGTTTTTTTCTAGGTAGGGTTTCACTCTAGCTCAGGCTGACCAGGAATTGAGTATGTAGTCTCAGGGTGGGCTCGAACTCACGGCGATCCTCCTATTTCTGCCTCCTGAGTGCTGGGATTAAAGGCGTGTGCCACCACGCCTGGTGGTTTATCGGTTTTTGATGGGACTGTGGATCGAACTCAGGGTCTTGTGCATGCTAAGCAAACATTCTACAATTGAGCTAACATCCTCATCCCTTTTTAAATTTATTTTGAGACAGGGTCTTGCTGAGTTGCCCAGACTGACTTCAAACTTGGAATCCTCTGTCTTTAGTCTCCTGAATATCTGGAATTGTAGGCATGCACCATGCATGCCTGGTTCCTTCGTGAACATTTTTTTTTTTTTTTCCGAGGTAGGGTCTCACTCTAGCCCAGTCTGACCTGGCACTCACTGTGTATCCCCAGACTGGCTTCTAACTTACAATATCCTCCTTCCTCTGACTCCCAAATGCTGGGATTAAAGGCGTTCACCAACATAGCCCGCCTTACTGAGTTTTTGAGATGTGATGAGGAGGCTGAAGAGATGGCTCAGTAGTTAAAGGTGCTTGCTTGCAAATTCTGCCAGCCTAGGTTCAGCTTCCCCAGCCACCCATGTAAAGTCACATGCAAAAATTAGTATGGCACATGCATCTGGTGTTCATTTGCAGCAGCAGGAGACCCTAATGCATGCATGCACACATACATGCGCACGCATTCTTGCAAATAAATCCATAAAGATTCATGATAAAACAAATATTTCTAAACAATTGTTGTTAACCTGAATTACCAGATAGAAATGAAATGTACTTCTAGAGGAACACAGTGTTTTCTTAGAATTTCTGGCAATGAGGTAGGGAGGCCACGGTGTTAACATAAATAAAAAGAGCATGATTGATGAGTATGACATTTGTGTTCAGTGGGTGCTTTTCGTTGGGTGTGCTTAAAGTATTTGCATTCTGTCTAATTTAATTAATTTCTACCATCAAACCTTGTGTTTAGAAGTAGGATGAAGTAGTTTATTTATGCAAAAGTACCAGTTATTAATGATGTATGACTCCAGAGATTTTACCCTGCAAAATGTATGCACAGTTTGATGGGAAGTGGGCACAGTATAAAGCATTTTTTCTTTGACTTCATTGGCTATTATTTTGTTTTGTATATTTATTTTGTTTATTTACTTATTTTGAGAGAGAGAGAGAGAGAGAGAGAGAGAGAGAGGTAGATAGAGAAAGAGAATGGCACGCCAGGGCCTCCAGCCACAGGAAATGAACTCTATAGACACATGTGCCACCTTGTGCATCTGGCTTACATAGTACTGGGGAATCAAACCTGGGTCCTTAGGCTTCACAGGCAAGTGCCTTAACCACTAAGCCATCTCTCTAGCCCATGTTATTTTGTTCTTGGTAGGAATGAAGTTATTCATAGAAATGCTCCCCCCCCCTTATAAATTAAGTTAATTTGGAAAAAAGAAAAAAAAAACAATAATGCAGTTTGACAGTAAATCTTAGGAATATTTATAAAAGAAGTTTAATAAAAGAGAATGTCTTATCAATATTGAGTAAATAATAATAATAGTAACCAAGTAATTTATTTCATAATAGGAAATCATGACTATTCATCTTTATAATTTTATTCTAAGTTCTTTTTTAAAATTTATTTTATTTTATTTATTTCAGAGAGAGAATGAGGCAGAGAGAGAAAAAGAGTGAGAGAATGGGCATGCCAGGGCCTTCAGCTGCTGCAAACAAACTCCAGATGCATGTGCCACTTTGTGCAGCTGGTTTTACATGGGTCCTGGGGAATGGAACCTGGGTCTTTTGGCTTTGCAGCAAGTGCCTTGACCACTAAGCCATGTCTCCAGCCCCCTGAGTTCTTTTCATTATAGAATGTATCCTAAGTATTGATGACTTTTCCAATTAGATATGTGATTGGGCTTTGCTGTAACACTGCTTTGGATGTCAATATGATGGGATTCTTTCATTGGGAGGCCATTATTATAATACTGTAAGTTTGATACATTACTAATTGAAGCTACTTTGATTAGGATCCAAGAGTTGTTATTATAGCCTGTTTCATTTAATTGGTATTAGGAGATATTTATTTATTTATTTATTATTATTTTTAAATTAAAAAATCATTTTTCATTTAATTTATTTATTTGAAAGAAAGAGAGAGAGGGAGAGAATGGGCATGCCAGGGCCTTCAGCCACTGTAAATGAACTCCAGACACATGTACCACCTTGTGCCTCTGGCTTATATGGGTCCTGGGAAATTGAACCTGGATCCTTTGGCTTCTCAGGCAAATGCCTTAACCGCTAAACCATTTCTCCAGCATCATTATTATTATTATTATTATTATTATTATTATTATTTTGAGGTAGAGTCTCACTCTAGCCCAGGCTGACCTGGCACTCACTCTGTAGTCCCAGGCTGGCTTTGAACTCACTGCAATCCTCCTACCTCTGCCTCCCAAGTGTTGGGATTAAAGGTATGCTCCACCATGCCCAGCTATGAGATATTTATTTGTTTTTAAAAATTATTTGAGGGCTGGAGAGATGGCATAGCGGTTAAGGCGCCTGCCTGCAAAGCCTAAGAATGCTTGTTCAAATCTCCAGGTCCTACGTTTAGCCAGATGCAAAAGTGATGCAAGCATGCAATGTCACACATGCTCACAAGGGGGCGCATACATCTGGAGTTCGTTCACAGCGGCTGAAAAGGCCCTGGTGTGCCCATTCTCTCCCTCTCTCTCTTTCTCTCAAATAAAAATCTCATAAAGCTATTTTGATCTTTGTTGGCCTGTCTGCTAACTGCTAATCCTTCTTCTTGGTTCTGCTTACAGATTAGAAAGCGTCATTGTTTTGAGAAGGATGCCCACCGTTTGGATGCACAAGGAGCTTCAGGACAGACTGTACAACCCAACTCTCCCTTAGGAAAGACAAGTTCCTTTTCCCCACAAAAGGTATGTATTTATGCCACTGTTTTTTTTTTTTTGTTTGTTTGTTTGTTTGTTTTGTTTTTTCGAGGTAGGGTCTCGCTCTGGCCCAGGCTGACCTGGAATTCACTATGTAATCTCAGGGTGGCCTCGAACTCACGGCAATCCTCCTACCTCTGCCTCCCGAGTGATGGGATTAAAGGCGTGCGCCACCACGCCCGGCTTGACACTGTTTTTTAAAGAAGGAAATGGTGGATTTTCTAAATCCATTTTTGAAAGTAGAGATTGAATAGTATGATTTGCTAAATAATGAAAAGTAATTTAGGATTCTTGAGTAATGCCACATTAGTGCTTCCCAGTGTGTCAGATGAGAGATGATAAACTGTATCTTCTCTGCGCTACAATTTCTCATTTATAAAGTGAAAGAATTACACTTAAGTTCTTTTTTCTATTGTATGGTCTAGTGGTTTAGTTTCCTAAGTTTCTTTTCAGTTCATTAAGGGTTATCTAGGGAGCCTTCAAGTTTTTTTTTGGTGTGGGGGGGAAATGATCTGTCAGTTCAAAACCATTTTCATGATAATAGTAACAATATTGTTTTCCTGTGTTGACATTTGCAATGGTGGTGTAGAAGCAGTTAGATAAAATTTCTGGTGCCTTAGAACAAATTTAGGTAGTGGCTCTGACCTGTATTAATAGTTTTTTTTTCACCAATATTAACGCATATAGTTTAAAAAAAATAAGGGCAGAGGGCTGCGGAGATGGCTACGTGGTTAAGACACTTGCCTGTAAAGCCCAAGGACCTGGGTTTGATTTCCCAGTACCCACATAAAGCCAGATGTACAAAGTGGCACATGCATCTGGGGTTTGTTTGTATTGGCTGGAGGCCCTGACACACCCGTTCTCTCTCTCTCTGTCTCTATTCTGTCTGTCTCTCTCTAAGTACAAATAACTAAATAATGTTTTCTTTAAAAAGGACTGGGCGTGTTCGTGGCCTGTAATGACATCACTTTGGAGTCAGGTAGAAAGGTCTGGTAGTTCAAGGTCATCCTCATGAGATCCTGTCTCAATAAAAGAAAAGAAAGAGAGAAAAGTAGCTTCATACTTACTAATGTATGTAATTTCAGGATGTGCTAAGTGAAAATAGGAAGTTGCCAATACATACCTGAATGGCCCCATTCATGCTTACTAGTTAAAAAAGAAAAGAAAAGCTAGTTTCCTTTAAGATTATCTTTGATGAGGCAATAAAAGTGATTTAGTTTTATTGAATCTCAGCTTTTGATATTTTTAACATTCTGTGTAAAGAAGTGAGTAGTATTCGTGTAAAAATAGGATGGATATCTTGAGGAAAAGCATCTGCTTTTCAAAATAGAATGTTGGGCTGGAGAGATGGCTTAGCAGTTAACACTCTTGTCATCAAAGCCAAAGGACCCAGGTTTGATTCTCCAGGACCCACATAAAGCCAGATGTCTGGAGTTCTTTTGCAGTGGCTGGAGGCCCTGGCACACCCATTCTCTCTCTCTCTATCTACCTCTCTGATAGAATGTTAACATTCTAATATTACTCTGTTCTAACTTTTTTTTTCTGGAATTTATGTTTTTAGTAAACATTCATGACTGGTAAGATATTTTAAAGACTCTTTATGCTTGTGCTGGCTTTTGACTTACTATTAAATAAATGTTTATATTATATGCATTTATAAAAGTAATTCTATCTGATTTAAGTAGGGGGTAGCACGTTTTAGATTTACCCGTGTGTAGGAGAGGCTTTGGGCCAGCAGAGGGCGATGTTGACCTTTGATCCAAGTTGATACTGAGGTGATCTTGGCAGTCACCGCACCCCCTTCTTCCCACACCTTTCTCTCCCCCACTCTTCCTCTTTCTGTTTTATCTCTCTTTCTATTTAAGAAGTTCTGTAGGATCTCATGAGAAAATGGGCATTTTCTTCTGAAAGTATTTTATATCACTTTCTCAGTTGTAATTTAAAATAACTAGTTAGCATCACTACACACACACACACACACACACACACACACACACACACTACACTGCAGTATGATTTCTGTTATGTTCCTCACACCTCTTTAAGTTATTTAGAAATATGAATTCACCTGGAAAGTACAGGCTCACGTGAAGTAATGTTTACTCCTGTCAAGTTGTTTTTACTTTACTTTGGGTTTGACAACCTAAGAATTAAAGACTTTGCTTCAGTCCTTACAACATTCTTGTGGGCAAGGCGTTGTTTTCTCTCCTCATACAAGAGATCATGGAGGCAGTGTGTCAGTACCCTGTTGAGTCAAAGGCTGTGGAACTGAAAGGTTGCATTACAATGCGTGCCCTCTGGCTCTAGGGGAAGGTCCTCTTCACTGCTTCCCATTCTGCTTCTAAGTGGATCCTTCTAGATCCCTGAGGGTGACAGACCATTTTCACGCGGTTACAGGTCAGATTGTATGCAGCACCATGTAGGTGACTATTCAAGACAGCTTCGTTTTAAGTTTTCCATCCCCATCCTTCATCACTGTGCTTACCAGAGTTTATAATAATACGTTTCTATCTTTTTTTTTTTTTTTTTCGAGGTAGGGTCTCACTCTGGTCCAGGCTGACCTGAAATTAACTATGTAGTCTCAGGGTGGCCTTGAACTCATGGCGCCACCATACCCAGCTTCTATGTGTTTTTAAAATATTATTTATTTATTTGGGAAAGAGAGGAAGGGACAGAGAGAAAGAGAGAATGGGCACACAGGGCCTCCAGCCACTGCAAATGAACTTCAGATGCATGTGCCCCCCTGTGCATCTGGCTTACGTGGGTCCTGGGGAATCAAACCTGGATCCTTAGGCCTCGCAGGCAAACACCTTAACCACTAAGCCATTTCCCCAGCCCCTCTATGTGGGTTTAACTGCTTTGTTTGCCTAATTGCCAGGCTGTCCCTAAGGAAATCACAGTATTCCTGTTTTTCACATTTTTATAACCAGGGTCTGTGCTTAGTAGTATCACATATTTGTTGAATATGTGAATGAAAAAATAACCAAAGGTAATGAAATGCATGATTTTTCCACTATTTGTTGCTTATGTTTTTTACTTAGACCTGTATACTTAATGGGGTATGATAGTATTGTAAGTACAGTTTGATTGTACTTTTTTTAAAAAGAATTTATTTATTTATTTGCAACAAGGAAGGGGGGGGAGAGAGAGGGAATGGGGGCACCAGGGCCTCTAGCCACTGCAAACGAACTCCATATGCATGTACCACCATGTGTATCTGGCTTATGTCGGTACTGGGTAATTGAGCCTCGAACCAGGGTCCTTAGGCTTCACAGGCAAGCACTTAACCGCTAAGCCATCTCTCCAGCACTGATTATACTTTTTAATGTATTAACATATAAAAATAAAATACTGAGCAATAACTTCAGGAATTATGAGGCAAGTTGCACTTAGTATGAATAAAAGGTTAGAAATAACTTTTGGGGGCTGGAGAGATGGCTTAGCAGTTAAGATACTTGCCTGCAAAGCCAAAGAACCTAGATTCGATTCTCCAGGACCCACATAAGTCATATGTGGCACATGAGTCTGGAGTTTGTTTGCAGCAGCTGGAGGCCCTGGCACAGCCATTCTCTATCTACCTCTCTCTTTCTCTCTTTGCTTCCTTCTATCTCTCAAATAAATAAAAATAAAATATTTTTAAAAAGAAATAACTTTTGGTATCTGTAGCTACTATTAGGAACAGGTTTTAAAATAAATTATTTTAAATATTTTTTATTTATTTATGAGAGAGGGTGGGAATGGGTATGCCAGGGTGTCTTGCTATGGCAAATAACACATGTACAACTTTGTGCATCTGGCTTTACATGGATACTGGGGAAATGAACCCAGGCTCCACATTTTTCAAGCAAGTATCTTTCACCACTTTGCCATCTCTATAGCCCCAAGGAACATATTTTTTAAAGATTTATTTTATTTTATTTGAGATAGAAAAAGAGAGAGAGACTGTGTGTGTGAGTGTGTATATGAATGGGCGTGCCAGAGCTTTTTGTCACTATAAACGAACTCCAGATGCATGTGTCACCTTGTGCATCTGGCTTATGTGGGTCCTGGGGAGTTGTACATGGGTCTTTTGGCTTCACAGGCAAATGCCTTAACTGCTAAGCCATCTCTCCAGCCCCAATTTTTAGATAGTATTACAGCTGGCTGAAATATAGTTTATCCAAGGGAACCAAAACTTAAAAACCTATGCCAGTCACTTCAATTCACTAGCCTATATTTCCTATGGAATTATAATAATATGCTGATAGCTTTTTTCCTGTCTTTTAAAATGTATTTTATTTTTAGTTATTGAGAGAGAGAGAGAGAGAGAGAGAGAGAGAGAGAGAGATACACACAGAGATTATAGGCATACCAGGTTCTCTTGTCACTGCAAAAAAAAAAAAAAAAAAAAAAAACTCCAGACACATGCATTAATTTTGTGCATCTGGCTTTATGTAGGTACTTGGGAATCAAACCTGGGCCATTAGATTTCACAAGCAAGGCCTTTAACTGCCTTCTCTCTAGTTCTTGCTTTTTTTTTTCCCCACCTGAAGCAGGGTCTCTAGCTCAGGCTTACCTGGAACTCACAGCACTCCTGTACCTTAGCTTCCTGAATGATGGGATGAAAAGTGTGCAACACCGTGTCTGGCTGGTGATAGCTTTTTGGAATCTATACTTGTACCAAATAATTGATATATTCTTTCATTTGATGTTAATTTCAGTACTATGAAGAAAATAGAGCAAATGTTAATGTCTTCTTATAGGTATGAAAATGAAGCCAAAAGATATTAAATGATTTCAACACAATTTTGCCGCAGGTAAATGGTGAAACCATGATTTGAGCCCAATTCTAGAATTGAATGGGTATAAATGTATGAATTATATATGAGGACAAAGGGAAGGAAAATAATGAGGAAATTTGTTGTTGGCTGGTGATAAAAAAATCTGAGAAAAATAGATTTGCATAGCATTACGATATCTTTAGCCATGGTGGTACATGTTTATAATCCCAGCTTGGGAGGCTGAGGCAGGAAGTTTGTAAATTCAAGCCCAGCCCATGGGCTACATTGCTAGTTTGAGGCCAACCTGGTGAGACCCTATCTTTAAAATTTTTTGTCTACTGTCTGTCTGTCTGTCTGTCTTATCTATTTATCAATCATGTATCTATATCTAATCATCTATCTATCAATTTTATCAATCAATCAATCAATCATCTATCTGGTCTGTCTTTTCTCCTTCTTTCCTCCCTCTCTTCCTCCCTTCCTTTCACCAGCAGCCTATGACTTCAGGACAGATTATGTTACTGGAAACATTTTGTGTCCTTGTCTTGTTAAGAAATAAAGGATTTTTGTTTTTGTTTTTTTTGAGGGAAGTCTCATTCTGGCTCAGGCTGACCTGGAACTCACTATGTAGTCTTAGGGTGGCCTTGAACTCCTAGCCATCCTCCTGCCTCTGCCTCCCAAATGCTGTGATTAAAGGCATATGCCACCATGACTGCCTAAAGGAAATTTTAAATTTGACTTTTTTTTGGTGTGTGTGTGTGTTTGTGCTGTGCACATGGTGTATTCATGTGTGTGTGTGCAGTTGCACTAGCCCTGTGCACACACTGCAAAGGAAGATGTTGGGTGTCCTCCTTCACGCTTCTGCTTCATTCCCCTGAGACAGTCTCTCAGTGAGCCTGCAACGCTCTGCTTTTTGGTTAGGCTGGATGACCAGGGAGCCTCACCAATCCTCCTGTCTCCATTCCACCCCTCAGCTCTGACATTACAGGCATGTGTGTCCAGATCCAACTTTTTTGCAGGTGCTGTGGATTGAGCTCAGGTCCTTTACCTTCTGTGACATCTCCCTAGCCCCCTAAACCTAATTTTTTTTGAAAAATTTTTTTATTTATTTGAGAGAGAGAAAGGGGGTAGGGAGAGAATGGGCACACCAGGGCTTCAAGCCACTGCAAATTAACTCCAGATGCATGCACCACCTTGTGCATCTGGCTCATGTAGATACTGGGGAATCAAACCTGGGTACTTAGGCTTTGTAGGCTAGTGCCTTAATGGCTAAGCCAGAGAGAGAGAGAGAGAGAGAGAGAGAGAGAGAGAGAGAGAGAGAGAGAGCCAGGGCATTCAGCTGCTACAAACGAACTCCAGACATGTGAGTCCCCTCATGCGCATGTGTGACATTGTGCGCTTGTGTCACTGTGTGATTGGCTTACATGGGACCTGGAGATTAAAACATGAGTTTTGCTGGATGTGGTGGCACATGCTTTTAATCCCACCACTTGGGAGGCAGAGGTAGGAGGGTTGCCGTGAGTTTGAGGCCACCCTGAGACTACATAGTTAATTCCAGGTCAGCAGCTACATAGTTAATTCCAGGTCAGCCTCGGCCAGAGTGAGACTCTACCTCGAAAAACCAAAACAACAACAACAGCAACAAAAAAACCACGAGGTTTTAATGCTTCACCGGCAAGCACCTTAACCACCAAGCCATCTCTCCAGCCCTAAACCTGATTTTTAAAAAAAGTTGTTTGTTTATTTATTTATTTGAGGGTGACAGACAGAGAGAGAGGCAGATAGATAGAGAGAGAATGGGTGCACCAGGGCCTCCAGCCACTGCAAACAAACTCCAGATGCATGCACCACTTTGTGCATCTGGCTTATGTGGGTATTGGAGAATCGAGCCTTGAACCGGTGTCCTTAGGCTTCACAGGCAAGCGCTTAACCACTAACCCATCTCTCCAGCCCCTAAACCTGATTTTTAATTAAAAATTTAGGTTATTTTTTCCTTCAAGGTTTCGTTTTTGCTGCATAGCTCAGGTTGGTCTTGAGTTTTTAATCTTCCTGCCTCAGTTTTCTGAGTGCTTGAACTACAGGTGTGCACTGCCAAGCCTGGCTTCAATTCAATTTTTTTTTTTTTTTTTGAGGTAGGGTCTCACTGTAACCCAGGCTGACTTGGAATTTGCTATATAGCCTTAGGCTGTCCTTGAATTTACAGCAATCTTCCTACCTGGGCCTCCTGAGTGCTGGGAAGACGCGTGCCATCATGCCTGGCTTCAATTTCTAAAAGAACCATTCTTTTCATAATTTCTTTTATAGTTTTGTTTTGACATTTAACTTTTTCATTTTAATACTTATTTTAATATGTGAGATCAAGCTATTAACTGTGCTTTTCTGAGTAGACAATCAGTGTTCTTTCAAAATAAGCTAAGAAACAATTTCTCTTTCTCTCTTTTTCTGTTTTTTCCGAGATAGGGTCTCACTCTAGCCCAGGCT
Source organism: Orientallactaga sibirica (assembly GCA_036365145.1). Taxonomy (NCBI): domain Eukaryota; kingdom Metazoa; phylum Chordata; class Mammalia; order Rodentia; family Dipodidae; genus Orientallactaga; species Orientallactaga sibirica. The sequence goes on from JAEOAD010000013.1 coordinate 44,797,638, forward strand.
GACCTGGAATTCACTATTTAGTCTCAGGGTGGCTTCAAACTCACAGCGATCATCCTACCTCTGCCTCCCAAGTGCTGGGATTAAAGGCATGTGCCACCATGCCTGGCTTTCTTTTCTTTTCTTTTCTTTTCTTTTCTTTTCTTTTCTTTTCTTTTCTTTTCTTTTTCTTTTTCTTTTTCTTTTCTTTTTAATTTTTGTGCTTTTCAAGGTAGGTCTCTCTCTAGCCCATGCTGTCCTGAAATTCACTATGTAATCTTAGGGTGGTCTCAAACTCACAGCAATCCTCCTATCTCTGCCTTTTTAGGTTTTTAAAATAGTTTATTTATTTATTTGAGAGAAAGAGGCATAGAAAGAGAGAGGGAGAGAGTGGGTGTGCCAGGGCCTCCAACCACTGCAAATGAACTCCAGATGCATGTGCTCCCTTGTGCATCTGGCTTATATGGGTCCTGGAGAATCGAACCAGGATCCTTTGGCTTTGCAGGCAAATGCATAACCTCTAAGACATCTCTCCAGACCCATATTTAGGTTTTTTGAGGTTGGGTCTTACTCTAGTCAGGCTGATATGGAATTCACTCACTATGTAGTTTCAGGCTGACCTTGAACTCATGATGATCCTTCTATTTCTGCCTCCCAAGTGCTGCCATTAAAGGTGTGTGCCACCACACCTGGCTATTTTAATTTTTTAAAATTAATTAATTAATTATGAGAGAAAGAAAGATAGGGGCAGATAGAAAATAGGCATGCCAGGGCCTCTAGCCACTGCAAATGAATTTCAGAAAAATGTGCCATCTTGTGCATCTGGCTTATGTGGGTCCTGGCATATCAAACCTGGGTCCTTTGGCTTTGCAGAAGAGCACCTTAACTGCTAAGCCATCTCTCCAGCCCTATTTTTATTTTTTTTAATTTTAATTTATTTATTAGAGACAGAGAGAGGAAGAGAAAGAGAATGGGCATGCCAAGGTCTCTAGCCACTGCAAACGAACTCCAGACGCATGCATCACCATGTGCATCTGGCTTACACAGGACCTGGAGAATCAAACCTGGCTCCTTAGGTTTCACAGGCAAGCACCTTAACCACTAAGCCATCTCTCCAACCCCTATTTTTATTTATTTATTTGGCTTTTTTGATGTAGGGTCTTACTGTAGCCCAGACTGACCTGGAATTCACTCTGTAGACTCAGGCTGTCCTCGAGCTCACTGCAATTCTCCTACCTCTGCCTCCCAAGTGCTGGGATTAAAGGCATGCACCCAGCTCTATTTTTATTTTTTAATGAACACCCAAGATATTTACCATGAGTTTGTCAGTGAGACACCCCCTTACTTCAAGACTAAGTGCTGTAACCACATCTGTGTACCAGTGCTATTATCTGAGAAGTTATGCTTTATTATAGCAATTTGGTCATCTCTATGGTATGTTGGTTAAACGGAGACTTCTTACTCCCGTGAGATTGTTCTAATATGATCTTAGATAAAAAAATTATCCTGCTTTGGATCTTTTTTTTTTTTTTTGGATTAGGTCTACTGAAACAGACTTTTCAGAAACTAGGGCACCTGTGTTGAGGAATTCCCATTTACACTAGGCAAGAAAGTAAACAGTAAGTGGAGAGAAGGGTAACAAACACTTACGTATCAAAAAACAACCGTGAAAAAGATCTGTCTTAATGTGCTAGCCCATTGCAGTTTAACATATTGCTTACAACCTTCACAATAGAATTTGAGTGACTTCAGTTACACATTCCAGGAGACTGGCAGTCTGTTACAATCAGAGTCTGAACTTTCGAGCAGGCTAATTTACAGAGATGGGATGAAGAAAGTTGTGGATTTGTATTACCCACTCTCACCTGACACTGTATCTGATCCCATACCTGCTGATTGACATCTTGAATGAGCTCTTTGAAGCAAGTTCCAACTTAATTAAAACGTTTGCTTGGTTAGCAGTGATCTGTGAAAGCCTGTGATAAATATTGAATCAGGTTCACCTGCTGGTTGCTGTGAGCAGATAAACAGCTGCTTTGTGCAGTTTAATCATGAAACTGGCAGCAGAGTATTCCTGTTTGAACTTTTTTTTTTTTTTTTTTAGAAGAGTGGTTGAAAAGGTATAGATCTGTCACTTTTGCTATCTTGCTGAAGTGGGTGCTTGTGTGAGATTTTTGTTCAACGGCTGTTCTGTATCTGTTTAGATGGCTTGGACAACAGTGAATCATTGATAAAGTTAATAAAAAGTCCTCTTTTTTAATACCTCAAAGATTGTAGTATAATTCTGTGTTCTTTAGCCCTTTTTCACCAGCTCTTTATGTACATGACTTTTTGAAAAAGACAGTATTTTACTTTTTTTCCTGGCCAAATGGTAGATGAAAATGAACCTTTTAAAACTTGAAGGCCTGAGATTATGAATTTCTTCTTTTTCACAGACTTACTGTGCATTTTTGAATTTTTAAAATATTTTATTTTATTTATTTGAGAGAGAGACAGGAAGAGGTAGATAGAGAGAAAGAGAGAATGGGCATGTCAGGCCCTCCAGCCACTGCAAACAAACTCCAGACTCATGCACCCCTTGTGCATCTGGCTTACATGGGTCCTGGGGAATTGAACTGGGGTTCTTAGACTTCACAGGCAAATGCCTTAACTGCTAAGCCCTCCTCAGCCCAACTTGAAGATTTTTTTTTTTTTTTGGGTGTTTTGAGGTAGGGTCCCACTCTATCCAGGCTGACCTGGAATTCACTTTTTAGTCTCAGGGTGGCCTTGAACTCTCAACGATACTCCTACCTCTGCCTCCCGACAAACTTGGAGAATTAAAAAATTTTTTTTCTTTATTTGACAGACAGAGAATGCCAATGGGAGTGCCAGGGCTTCAAGCCTCTGCAAACAAACTCCAGATGCATGTGCTACCTTGTGTATCTGGCTTACATGGGATCTGTAGAATTGAACCTAGGTCCTTAGGCTTCACAGGCAAGTGCCTTAACAGCTAAGCCATCTCTCCAGCCCCATTTTTTTTTTTTTTTTTTTTTTTAGGAAGGGTCTCATTCTAGCTCAAACTTACCTAGATAGCCTAGGTTGGCCTTGAACTCACAGTGATCTTCAGCCTTCCCAGTGCAGTAATTGTGTGATCCAATGCGTATAGCTAGAATTTTTTTTAGGTTACTTTTTTCACTTATAAAATTGAATTAGGGGCTGGAGAGATGGCTTAGCGGTTAAGGCGCCTGCCTGCTAAGCTTAAGAACCGGTTCCAATCTCCAGGTCCCACGTTTAGCCAGATGCAAAGTGACACAAGGGCGCAATGCTACACTTGACCACAAGGGGGCGCATGCATCTGGATTTCGTTCACAGCAGCTGAGAGACTGCTGGCGCGCCCATCTCTGTCTCCCTCTCCTCTCTGTCTGACTCTCTGTGTGTCTCTCTTCAAAAATAAATAAAAATAAAAATAAATTAAAAAAATTAATTAGGTACATATATTAGTGAACTGTCCAAGTTTTAAAGCCTTATGTTAATATTAGATAATTAATGGACATTAAAATAGAACTGAGTTTAAAAGCAGTGAACAAGTTTTCACTTATCTCCTGTAAAATAAATGTATATGGCCATCAGCTGTCAAGAATGTACTATTTCCATTTGATTCCCAATATAAAATCAGCCATAAATTTTATAATAAATCCCTTACCCAAAACAGTCACAATTCTAATTGAGCATCTATAATACTTAAGGAATCGCTTTCTAAAAATGCACACAAAATTTTGTGGTAATTTCTGTTATCCTAAACCTTCTGTAACATCCCATGGGCCCTAAATCAACTTGTTTCCTAATAAACCAGTTTGAAAACTTTTGACTAGGATGGGATAACATGAAAATTGTTTCGGTGGGTTCTAAGAAGAAACTGGTGAGAACCTAGAATATTTGAGGTAGGGTTTCACTCCAGTCCAGGCTAACCTGGAACTCTCTATAATCTCAAGTTGGTCTCGAACTCACAGTGACCCTCCTACCTCTGCCTCCAAAGTGTTGGGATTAAAGGCATGCATCACCATGCTGGTTAAGGTTTTATATTTTTATTCCTATCATCAATTTATTTGTTTGTTTTTTCTTTTCTCTTTCTTTCTTTCTTTCTTTCTTTCTTTCTTTCTTTCTTTCTTTCTTTCTTTCTTCTTTTTTTTTGGTTTTTCGAGGTAGGGTCTCACTCTGGTTCAGGCTGACCTGGAATTCACTATGTAGACTCAGGGTGGCCTTGAACTCTTGGCAATCCTCCTGCTTCTGCCCCCCCCCCCGAGTGCTGGGATTAAAGGCGTGCGCCACCACGCCCAGCACTTTTCTTTGTTTTTTTTTGGTTTATTTATTTTATTTTTTGAAGTAGGGTCTCACTCTAGCCCAGGCTGACCTGGAATTCACTATGTAGTCTCAGGGTGGCCTCGAACTCACGGCAGTGATCTTCCTACCTCTGCCTCCTGAGTGCTGGGATTAAAGGTGTGCACTATCACGCCTGGCCTTGGTTGTTGTTTTTTTGAGGTAGGGTCTCGCTCTAGCCCACGCTAACTTGGAATTCACTCCATAGTCTCAGGGTGGCCTTGAACTCATGGCAGTCCTCCTAACCATGCCTGGTTAAGGTTTTATATTTTTATTCCTATCATCAATTTATTTGTTTGTTTTTTCTTTTCTCTTTCTTTCTTTCTTTCTTTCTTTCTTACTTTCTTTCTTTCTTTCTTTTTTTTGGTTTTTCGAGGTAGGGTCTCACTCTGGTTCAGGCTGACCTGGAATTCACTATGTAGACTCAGGGTGGCCTTGAACTCTTGGCAATCCTCCTGCTTGTGCCCCCCCCCCCAGTGCTGGGATTAAAGGCGTGCGCCACCACGCCCGGCACTTTTCTTTGTTTTTTTTTGGTTTATTTATTTTATTTTTTGAAGTAGGGTCTCACTCTAGCCCAGGCTGACCTGGAATTCACTATGTAGTCTCAGGGTGGCCTCGAACTCATGGCAGTGATCTTCCTACCTCTGCCTTCTGAGTGCTGGGATTAAAGGTGTGCACTATCACGCCTGGCCTTTGTTGTTGTTTTCTTGAGGTAGGGTCTCGCTCTAGCCCACGCTAACTTGGAATTCACTCCATAGTCTCAGGGTGGCCTTGAACTCACGGCAGTCCTCCTAACTCAGTCTTCCCAGTGCTGAGATTAAAGGCATGCGCCACCATGCCTGGCTCATCAATTTACTTGATATTTTATTTTATTTTATTTTATTTTATTTTATTTTATTTTATTTTATTTTATTTTATTTTATTTTATTTTATTTTATTTTTTTTCGAGGTAGGGTCTCACTGTAGCACAGGCTGACCTGGAATTCACTATGTAGTGTCAGGGTGGCCTCGAACTCACAGTGATCCTCCTACCTCTGCCTCCCAAGTGCTGGGATTAAAGGTGTGCACCACCTCACCGGGCTTAAATTTTTCAAAATTTATTTATTTGAGAGAGAGGCAGATAGAGAATGGGTGTGCTAGGGCCTCCCGCTGCTGCAAACGAACTCCAGACACATGCGCCACCCTGTGCATCTGGCTTATGTGTGTCCTGGGGAAATAAACCTGGGTCCTTTGACTTTGCCAGCAAGTGCCCCTACCGCTAAGCCATCTCTGCAGCCCTTATTTGATATGTTATAAACGGGGAGAGTTAAATTTGTTTACGTCACATGAAATGCAATCTTTTCAATATTATTATTTTACACTCTCATGTTGATATATGTAATTCTGGTGTGTGTGTGTGTTTATACGGAGTCTCACTCTATCCCTTGCTGACCTGGAACTCAGTTTGTAGACCAGATTGGCCTTGAATCACCAGTGATCCTTCTTCCTTATTCTCCCAAGAGCTAGGTTTATAGGTGTGAGCTACCACACCTGACGCTGGTTTGTGTTTTATATATGTACATATTTCTTTTAAAAATATTTTTATTTATATGAGAGAGTTGGGGGGGGTGGAGAAAGTATGGTTATAGTATGGTTATGCCAGGGCCTCCTGCCACTGCGAACAAACTTTAGACTCATGTGCCAGTCTGTACATCTGGCTTTACATGGGTTTTAGGGAATTGAACCAGGGCCCTCAGGCTTTGTAAACAGGTGTCTTTAACTGCAGAGCCACCTCCCCAGCCCATATGCATATATTTCTATTGATCTAAAAAAACAAAAGGGGCTGGAGAGATGGCTGAGTGGTTAAGATAGGTGCCTGCAATGCCTGATGACCCAGGTTCAGTTCCTCAGAACACACAAAAGCTAGAGGCCCAAACTAGTGCATACATCTGGAGTTTGTCTAGAGGAGTGGCCAGAGGCCATGGTCCACTCACTCATATATTCTCTTTTTCTTCTTGCAAATAAATAAAATATTAGAAAAATTAAAGCCCTCACTCTTTGTCCATTTAATTGAAGGACTTAGCATGTTTTCTTCAATAGTAAAAGAATGAGTCTGGAAGTGACAGCTTACAGTTGTTATCCCAGCACTTTTTGGGGGGGCTGATGTCATGAGTTAAGAGTGCAGTCTGCCCTAATAGTTCTAGGCTACAGAATAAGACACTGCCTCAGAAAACCAAAAAGCAAGCATAAAACAATGGGGCAGGGATAGAGAGATGGCTCAGCATTTAAGGCACTTACCTGCAAAGCCTAAGGTCCTGAGTTTTATTTCCCAGTACCCACATAAAGCTAGATGCACTAAATGGCATGTGTATCTGGAGTTTGTTTGAAGTAGCAGGAAGTCCTGGCATGTCCATACTCACTCTCTGTGTCTGCCTCTTTCAAAATAAATAAATAAAACAAAACAAAACATTGGGGCAAAATCATATCCCTCTTGTGTCTGTCTTAATGTGCAAGAGTTCCTCGACATGTATACTGGTGTCTAGATGTTGAGTCTAAGAATATATGTGCCTTTGATTTTACTAGGTCACCAATTTATTTTCCAGATTCCCATCTCCCAGTTTAACTTGGATTACCAGTGCATGACTTGTTTCATATACTTTTTTCTTTCTTTCTTTTTTTGGTTTTGCGAGGTAGGGTCTCACTCTGGTCCAGGCTGACCTGGAATTAACTATGTAGTCTCAGGGTGGCCTCGAACTCTAGGCAATCCTCCTACCTTTGCCTCCCGAGTGCTGGGATTAAAGGCGTGCGCTACCATGCCTGGCTCATATACTTTTCAACATATAGCTTGGTGTGTGTGCAAGGGAGATTGTTTAACTTAGTGTTTTCCTGCAATGACTGATGATGGATAGTTTTTCAAATATTTATGGGCCTTCCAGCTGTCTTGGTGAATTCTCTGTTCATAATTATTATAATTACCTTTAAAAATGTATTTATTGGACCTGGATAGATTGCTCAGTGGTTAAAGCTGCTTGCTCACAAAGACTGATGACCTGGGTTTGATTACCCACTACCCTCCTAACACCAGATGCACAAAGTGGTGCATATATATGGCATTTGCAGTGGCAAGACACACTCTTTCACAAGTACATATTTTTTTAAATGTAAAAAAATTGGGCTGGAGAGATGGCTGTGTATTTAAAAGCACTTGGCTTGCAAAGCCTGATGGCCCGAGTTCCATTCCTTACTACCCATGTAAAGCCAGTTGCACAAAGTGGTGCATGCATCTGAGTTTATTTTGCAGCAGTGGAAGCTCTGGCACACTCATTCATTCTTTTTTTAAAAATTATTTATTTTATGGGGTGTGTGTGCTAGAATATTGGCGTGCCAGGGCCTCTAGCCATTGCAATTGAATTCCAAAAGCATGTGCCATCCTGTGGACATGCCTTGTGTGCATGTGTTACCATGTGTGTCTGGCTTACATGGGTTCTTGGAGTCAAGCATCTCTCCAGCCCTCAAATAATAGGGTCTCACTCTAGCTCAGACTGACCTGGAATTCACTATGTAGTCTCAGAATGGCCTCAAACTCATGGTGATCTTCCTCCCTCTGCCTTCCAAGTGCTGGGATTAAAGGTGTGCGCCACCATGCCTGGCCAAGTAAGTATTTTTAAAAACATAAAAAACAAAAAGTTTCCTGGGACTTGAAAGATGACTTAGAGGTTAAGGTATTTGCCTACAAAGCCTAAGTAAGGGCCCAGGTTCAATTCCCTAGTACCCATTTAAGTCAGATGCACAAGGTAACACATGTGTCTGGAGTTTTTGCAGTGGCTGGAGACCCAGGCATGCCCATTCTCTCTCTCTCTCTCTCTCAAATAAATAAATAAAACAAAACAAAACAAAACAAAACAAAAAGATTCCTTTAAAATACATATATTTATTTATTGGCATTTAAAAAATTTGTTTATTAGAGACAGAAACAGGGAGAGAGAGAGAAAAAGAGTGAGAATGGGCATGCCAGGACCTCTAGCCACTACAAATGAACTGCAGATGCATGTGCCACCATGTGCATCTGGCTTATGTGGGACCTGGAGAATTGAACCTGGGACCTGGAGAATTGAACCGGGGTCCTTAGGTTTTGCAGGCATACGCCTTAACTGCTAAGCCATCTCTCCAGCCCTGTTGGCTTTTTTTATATATTATAAATACTGGCAGTGGGTTTTATGCATTACAAATATCTTTTCTTAGTCTGCGCCTTCTTTTTAGCTTATTATTATTATTTTTTTCCCTAAGGAAGATATCTTTTTTGGTACTGGTGATTAAACCTAGACCCTTGCACCTGCTAGGCAAGTACTCTACCATTGAACTATACCCCCAAGCCTTTAAGTTTTTCATTTCATTTCATTTTTTAATTAAATTAATTTGAGAGAGAGAAAGAGAAAATTGGCATGCTAAGGTCTCTAGCCATTGCAAATGAACTTGAGGTGCATATGCCACCTTGTCCATCTGGTTTTACATGGTTACTGGGGAATTGACCTTGGATCCTTAGGCTTTGCAGGCAAGTGCCTTAAGCACTGAGCAGTCTCTCCAGCCCTAAGGTTTTTATTTTGAGATAAGGTTTTGGTAGGTTGCCAGGCTACTCTCGGACTTGTAGTCCTTTCCCTTTGCCTTTGAGGTAGGTGGGATTATAAGGATTGTGGACATGCAGGGGCCTGATGATGATGTCTTTTAAAATAGAATTTTTACATATTAATATGGGAGTCCCAGTATTTTTTTTTCACTTTTTGTTTAGTGGTTAATAATAAGCAGGTTAGATATAACAGCACATGTCTTTAATCCTAGCATTCTGGAGGCTGAGGCAAGAGGATCAAGTTTAAGGCTTGTTTGGGCTTAAGTTCAATATTAGCATGGCTACTTAGTGAGACTCTGTCTCAAACAAACAAAAATTCTTTGCTCCCACTTAAGACACAACACACATACACACATATTATAAAAGAGCATTAACTTGAAATATTTATTCTCTGAACCTTTATGAAAAGAGTTTGCTGACGTTTGCTGTAAAGAGTCTCTTAATTTGAAAGTTTTTCCCCCTTGTCCTTAACATGGACCTTGTTAGAAACAATTTAAATAGTGAGTTAAAATAATTTATGAATTAAACTTTTTAGCTTACCCTTATGAATATTTTATAATTGCATTCAGAAAATAACTCATTTGGAACTAACTTTAAAACAATTCCTTATTCCATGACACCAGTATCACTGAACTCCCCAAACTACACTATGTAGAACAACTATGAGAGAAGCGCTCTTTGTCAGTGAGGTGACCATTCTCATTGCCTTCAGCTTGGCTCAGCAGAAGCAGGAATTCTAATGTTGCTTGAATGAAATGAGATAGCACATGTAAAGTGCTTAGCCCCAGGGCAGCCTTCATAAATGGTAGATATTATTAATCCTCAACACACCAAGATATATGTTTGTCATTCACAACTGTTCATTGAAATTCTACCTGTGTGCAAAGCACCATGCTCCAAGCACAAGTCATGTGAAGAAACATGATAGGCCCAAGGTAATAGTTCAGTGTGTAAAGTGCTTGTTACATAAGCATGAGGACCTGAGTCCTCATGAGTGTTGATCCCCAGCACCCACAGATCATGCCAAGCATGATGGTGCATGCCTATAATCCTGGTCCTGGGGAAGCAGAGGCAGGACCCCTGTGATGCACTGGAGATCTAGTATAGCCGATCTAGTGAGCTCTGCATTCACCAAAAAAAAAAAAAAAAAAAAAAAAAATCAGGTGGAGAGCAGTTGAGGAGTACACTCAACCTCTGGCCCCTGCATGCCTATGCATGCACACATGCATCTGCTTACACACATGGACATGCATACACATACACCACACACGTGTCAGGCCCATACACATACCCACACAATTAAATGTGAGTTTCTATACTTAAAGAATTTGCAGTATGGTTAAAAAAATAGCTTTCCATATGCAAAGTTAGGGAAAAATACAAATTATCCTTTGCTGACTTAGTTTTCCCTCCATATCAGTTTCTTTAAGTGTGTGTGTGTGTGTGTGTGTGTGTGTGTGTGTGTGTATTTATAACAGGATCTCAGTTAACCCAGACTGGTTTGAACTTACTATGCAGCTGAGAATGACCTTGAACTCCTGATCTTCCTGTCTCAGCTTTCCAGCTGCTGGGATTATACCCATGCACATCACTCCCAGCTTATTTTTTTAAATTTTTCATATTAAAAATGTCCTTTTAGGTCTGGTTTTAGGATTCAATCCATAGTCTCCATTTAGAAGCTCCCCTGATATACACAGTTATTGCAATAACATGGTATTTAGTCAAAATAATTATGATATAATTTGCATTACATTTTTCTCTAGATTATAAATTGTTAGATATTTCAGTATATATATGTATATGTGTGTATATATATTAATTACAGACTATGTGCCATTTTCCCTGCCTTACTGTTGACAGTAAAATTAATTTCTGTTTTCTGCTTAAAATTAATTTCTATTTATCACCATGCTTGTTTTATTTTTTAAGCATTTAGGCATTCTTTTTAAAAAATTTATTTATTTATTTATTTATTTATTTATTTATTTAGGTTTTTCGAGGTAGGGTCTCACTCTGGCCCAGGCTGACCTGGAATTAACTATGTAGTCTCAGGGTGGCCTTGAACTCTTGGTGATCCTCCTACCTCTGCCTCCCGAGTGCTGGGATTAAAGGCGTGCGCCACCACGCCCGGCTATTATTTATTTATTTGAGAAAGACAGAGAGAGATACAGAAATAGGCAGGTAGAGAGAGAATGGGCGCTCCAGGGACTCCAGCCACTGCAAATGAACTCTAGATATGTGCTGTGCACCCCCTTGTGCATCTGGCTTACATGGGTCCTGGAAAATCGAGACTCGAACCGGGGGCCTTAGGTTTCACAGGCAAGCGTTTAACCGCTAAGCCATCTCTCCAGCCCGGCATTCTGTTTTGTGGGGAGGGTACAGGGTAAGTTTGGAGAAAGCTGGGGAACTAGCAGTTGACATTGTAGAATCTTCCTGTTGGAACTGCTAAGCATAGCTTTTTCAAAGGGGTGGTGGTAGAGACTCAGAAGTTGGCCTTCTGAGATCAAATCTTCTAGTCCTTTATCCTTTCAAAGCATTTAGATATGCCTTTATGTAATACAACAGGAGAGGAAATAGAAATTATTAAACACATGGAAAACTTTTCTAAAAAAATCCTTGGTTGCTGACCTGTTAAAAAGACCTGCTATTATTTAAAAAAAAAAAAAAAGAAAGAAAGAAAGAAAAAAAGAAAAAAGAAAAGAAAAGAAAAAAAGAAAAGAAAAGAAAAAAAAAAGACCTGCTTTAAATTTGAAGTATAGTGTGGAACAGTTGAGGGAAATGTTACCGCCGTCACACTCACATATGTCCCTTGTTTTCTCTTTAAATCATGATGTATTTTTGTTGTCATCAGTGTGGGAATTTCTTGTCTTTTGCTGATGTAAAAGGACTGGATGGTTTCTTGCTGTGCTGAAGAAGCCATCTCTTAAAGAGTCTGTTCTGCTACTGACCATACCATTTTCAGGTCATCGAGTTCATTGGGTTTTGGGAACTTGTGTGTTTCACCTGTCGACCTTCAGTTACACTAGATCAAAATGAATACTTTGAAATCTATTTTCCAGTGTCTTACTAAAATGTATATAAATTTAAAGAGCAAAGCTAAAACCAAAATATCCTAATGAAAGACCACCCTGATTATTTCTTAGTAGGAGAAATACCTAGTGAGAGATGCCAAATTATTTAACTTTATTTATCAAGTTGTTCCAGTAATTCTAAGCCCAGGGTTTCAGTGAAAGGCCATGAAGTAGCAGCTAAATTAGCTGGATTTAGAGAATATTCTGGCCTTCTGTCACTGTTATTATCCAGATCTTTTCTTTTTGTTTCTTACAGTACTGAAAGTTACTGGTTTTAGTACAAGGATGTCTCCTTTGTCATTAAGTAAACATTTTACTCTAGCCTTTACCATGTGACATGCAGTTTCCCCCTCTTCAGTGATTATTTTTCCAAATCCTTTAAATGAGCACCTCATTAGAAAATCACTTTTGAAGAAATAATTCTTTAATAATGCAAAGGAAAAAATATTCAACTTTTAAATTTCAGTCTATTTTCTTTGTTCAGTCACTCATTGAGAACTATGTTTTTAAGAAGTCTCCCTTGAATTCACAGATGGCATAATTACTTCAGATCAATCTAAAAGTTAACAAAACACAGTTAATATAAAATTAGCCATGGTTCATAATTTTCTAAATTAATGGTATAAAAAAGTTATTTTTTGAAACTAATTCTTAGTCTTTTGCTTTTGTTAGTACAGCCACTAGTATAAGATCTTAAGATAGAGTACTACTTTGTTGTAAGTGCCAAATTCAGTCATTTTAAAAATTAAAATTTTGAATACACAGTGTATTGGCAGTATCTTTATAGCGGTATCCCTTTTCATTTGAAAATAATTATGTGAAAGATGTCTATTATGTTAAATACTAAGATATTTGTGATTGTTGATTTATTTTGTGTTTCTGTATTGCCTGATTTGGGGAATAAGGAATTATCAGGAAAAGATTGACTTAATAGAAGTAGGAGGGATATGTTAAGTGAAATTAATATTGAAAAATTTCCATCAAAAAGTAGCTTTTGGTAGGCATGGTAGTGCATTCCTTTAATCCTAGCACATGGGTGGCAGAGGTAGGAGGAGCAATTTGAGTTCAAGGCCAGCCTGGGACTACAGAGTGTGATTGCCAAGTCAGCCTGGACTAGAATGAAACCCTACCTCAAAAAACAAAAACGAAAAGCAGGTTTCTTAAGCCTTGAGAAACAACTGTTTTAAAGGATTACTTTTAGGTTTGGATATAGTGAACCCATGTAGGGCAGAATGATGTAATAGGCCCTACCAGTCTGATATTGAAGTAAATTAACAATATGAATATGAGTGAATAAAAAGTTTGGAAGTAAACAGTCTATAACCCAGTTTTTTTAGCCTGTTAATTAATGTGATCACTTCAAAGATCAAAAAATGAATTCAATCAAACTATCATGGTATAATTTGCATTCCATTTTCTCCGTGACCTTAAGTTGTTAGATATTGCAACGTATGTAACATAAGCCACATGTCAGCTGTTTCCTGCTTCACTGTTGACAAGAGGCTCCATTCATAACTCTTCTTTTTATCCTTTCGGTGAATAAGTAATTATTCAATATAGGAGGCAGGATATTTGGAACTGGCTATTTAATGTGGCAGCACTCTGTAATGAAATCTGCTGTTGCTGGCAACCTGAGAGGGGAATGTAACAATTCTAGCATGGCTGTAACTCCATCTGCTTTGACTGACTGTTTATTTGGCACATCAGTGAACCTTTTATCCCAGTGAGTGACAGCTCCAGAAGGGTCACATTTACATCCATTCTATCATGTATTGTAATATTTAATGGCAGACAAGGCTGAGCGAGACGAGGAGTAATTTGAACTTGCCTTTCCACTGGATTGAGGCTAAAAGACAGCTTGATCCCCAGTATTGTGGTGTAACATTCTATGACTTAGCATTTGTTTATGAAGGCTAATCTTACTGATTACAAAAAAAAAAGCAAAAGAACCCACAAAACTTCTCTAAGTCAAGTATTTGTTCACAAAACCAAAGCTTTCCAGTATAAATTCTTTTAATTACTTTGCTATTTACCTTTTTCTTTCTTATTAGTGACTTTTACAGTATTTCTCTTAAATGAAGCTTCATTCTGTCTCATTTGATATAGTCATAGAGGCTTTGAAGGGAGTAGTTATTAAGAACCTGTGAGTTCTCGTTTTATTAAATTTGAATTAATAATTGAGAATTTGGAAGCAAGAGATAAAATCAGGTAAATATTAGACCCTATTTCTGATGTTCTATATTTAAGGAGACATTAACATAACTTTTTCAATTGTGATAGTTACTTACTAGTGAATTTTTCCAAGAAAAGCTATCTTGGATAATAATTTTAGTGATGGGTTTGTATTTCTTGACATGTAATTGGATTTCAGTAGATTTGTTCCATGTAGCCAACTTGCTTTCACTATTACATGTTAATATTTTGTACCCATTTTATACCTTCATTTAAGAATTTTCTTTACTCATATTGTAGTGATGCATCAGATTCAACTTGATAGCTCCTTTTTTTTTTTTTTTGCAAACTGTACTTAAAATACTTTGTAGAAAACAATGATAGAGAATATTTGAGCATGCTGTGAGCAAAATTATCAGTTCTAAATTATAATGTCATAATTTCACATGACACTCAAGGGGAATTGAATCTTGTATTTTTTTACTTTTTATCTTGTATTTTTACTTTTTATTGTTTATGAAAGAGGATAGTTAAAATGTACTTAAAACATTCGAGTGTGCACAGTGTGAATGATATGTTGGAAAGAATGCAGTCAAGGCAATGTTACTGATAACCTTGAAAGACGATAAAAAGGACTAAGCTTTCTTGGACAATGAGTTTGAGATCCTCTAATATCTAAAAACCTTCTCTAGTTGACTGTTGTGCTTCTGTGAAAGGTTTTAAAACATTTGGTGTGGTCGGCCAGCTTTGGTAATGTTTTCTTTCCTTTGTTATAGCCCCCTGGCCACTGCTGTAGGTGCTCTTGTTCTGCTAAACAAGGACACAGTCATGAGTCCTCAAATACCGTAAAGAAGGACCAGGAGGAGAAATTCAAGAGACCCAAAATATATTTTGGGACACGCACACACAAGCAGATTGCTCAGATTATCAGAGAGCTTCGGAAGACGACATATGCAGGAATCCCAATGACTATTCTTTCCAGCAGGGATCATACCTGTGTCCATCCTGAAGTCGTTGGTAACTTCAACCGAAATGAAAAGTGCATGGAATTGCTGGATGGAAAAGATGTGAGTAAAAATTACTTTGTTTTAGAGAAAAAAATAAGTCGAGACATTCAAATTGATATATATCTTATATGTACTTTTCTCGTGGTTGTCAGATAACTTATGAATGTAAAATGAATTGCTATAATTTTTTTTAAAAAAATAAAATTACCATATAAAAGTCCTTATTCATGTTCAAAAGATGAGCTTTCAATCCTAAAGCTTGCAGGTATTTAATTCCATGGCATTAATTCCCATTGCAGTCAGATGCCACCTTTTTAAAAGTCCTTCTAGCAAAATATTTGAATGTGAATGACATCATATGAGGAGACAAAAATGTGTTAAGAATATAGTCTAATTTATATATTTTACATAATTAAAAACTTAAGATGGTTTAGGCTGAACACATTTTGGGATTTTTTTTAAAGTTGAGAACTATTATTATTCTGTTTTGTTATTCAGTTTAGTACAGATGCTCTTTTAAAATTTACACCAGATGTTTTTGTTTTGGTTTTTCCGAGGTAGGGTTTCACTCTAGCCCAGGCTGACCAGGAATTCACTATGTAGTCTCAGGGTGGCCTCGAACTCATGGTGATCCTCCTACCTCTGCCTCCCAAGTGCTGGGATTAAAAGTGTGTGCCACCATGCCTGGCTCTACACCAGATTTTTTTTTTTTTTTGATTTTCAAGGTAGGGTCTCACTCTGGCCCAGGCTGACCTGGAATTAACTATGTAGTCTCAGGGTGGCCTCGAACTCACGGCGATCCTCCTACCTCTGCCTCCCGAGTGCTGGGATTAAAGTCGTGTGCCACCATGCTCGGCTCTACACCAGATTTTTAATTTTAAAATAAGAATAGTTTTAAAATTTGTTAGGGGAAATTGGAATAGTAAGAATTTAGGCTACTAGGTAGAAAAATACAGGATGGAGTGTTTCTATCTTTTTTTTTTTTTTGGTTTTTCTAGGTAGGGTCTCACTCTGGTCCAGCCTGACCTGAAATTAACTAGGTAGTCTCAGGGTGGCCTTGAACTCTCGGTGATCCTCCTACACCTCTGCCTCCTGAGTGCTGGGATTAAAGGCGTGTGCTACCATGCCCGGTTTAGGATGGAGTGTTTCTGATCAATGACTTTTTTTTTTTTTTTTTTTTTTTTTTTTTTTTTTTTTGGTTTTTCGAGGTAGGGTCTCGCTTTCTAGCCCAGGCTAAACTGGAATTCACTATGTATTCTCAGGGTGGCCTTGAAATCATAGCAGTACACCTACCTCTGAGTTTCGAGTGCTGGGATTAAAGGTATGCATCACCATGCCCAGTTCAATGACCTTTTTTTTTTTTTTTTTTTTTTGCCAGGTAGGGTCTCACTCTGGTCCAGGCTGACCTGGAATTAACTATGTAGTCTCAGGGTAGCCTCGAACTCTCGGCGATCCTCCTACCTCTGCCTCCCGGGTGCTGGGATTAAAGGCGTGTGCTACCACGCCCAGGTTTTTTTAAAAAACATATTTTATTTATTTATATATTTGACAGAGAAAGAGGCAGATAGAGATGAGACACAGAGAGAGAGAGAGAATGGACACGCCAGGACCTTTAACCACTGCAAATGAGTTTCACATGAATATGCTACTTTGTGCATCTGGCTTTACAGTGGGTACTGGGAAATCAAACCTGGGTCATAAGGCTTTACATGCAAGCACCTCAACTGCTGAGCCATCTCTCCAGCCCATGATTTTTTAAAATATTGTTAGGACAGTATTATTTTGAGAGTTTATGTTTTAGTCTTGTTAGTTTACTCTGATTAAAGTATGAAATTATACTCAGCAATTATTGGTGAACTAGTATATGCAATTACCAGTGATAGTGTATTTTAAAAGTTTTTTTTTTTGTCTTTAATATTTTATTAAGCAGAGTTGATTCTACACAAAAGACTGAGTAGCAGTTCCGAGAATTTCATTTCATTGGCCTATCACTTTCTACCGCATATTTTGTATTGTGCTTTTTCCCCTCAGTTCTTTTGTTTGTTTTTGTGTACCCAGGTGAGAGTTTAGTCAAGCTTTATTTAGGGATATGTAAGAGATTTTAATAGCATTTCAACTTTATATAGAATTAAAGAAATTATAATGTATAAGTAGTAAAGAGATCCGGTTAGAAAACTTGAGAGACTTCTTTAAAGCCAGGAAGAGAATATAGAATTAATTATTCAATCCAAACCATTGTTGAAATTCCATAGCTATATTTATTTCCATGTAAGCTCTTTAGCTGGAGAATTGTGAAGTCTGTTCACATTTTGAATTCTCTTCAAAGAGAGATGAAAATGCTAAAAATAAAGAAAGAAAGTAAAAGCTCTTTATGCTAAAACTACAAATTTCATGCTTAAGCAGACTTCTTTCCATAAGTGGCTAACTGATCTGCTGAATTCCACAAATACTTGCTGGCATTGAAATGATCTCTCTCTCTCTCTCTCTCTCTCTTTTTCTTGCTTGTTATTGAGAAACTTATGTACTTGTAAAAAATGCACTGATGAAATCAATTAGAAAGTTCAAGATTGTATACTGAGGGCAAATAGTCTTGTTTTAATCACCTAGAATCCCATGACACTGGTTTTGATTGCTCTATATTCTTATAAGTTTGAATCATATAAAAATAATTCAGTAGACTTCAAGTTTTAGGAGTTTTTCGTTGGCCAGAATGAGTATTTCATTTTTTAATATTAGTTGACATAAATAAATGACGATATCTGCCTTGTGGTTTGCTTTGACCTAATTCTGTCTCAGAATGCGTACCACCTGGGCATTCATGAACACTCTTTTTCTTGTTTCCAAGCCCTCGGAGTAATTTGGTATTGTAATGAGGGCCAATTACAAAGTCACCATAGGTGTCTGTGTTTACTGTGGCTGAATCACCAAAGCGAAATGATAAATAGATAACTGACAGTTTGAGTGAAAAGAGTTTAAAGTGTGATAACGCTCCAGTTGACAGACTCCCCCGGGGTTGTGTTACACTGCGAAAATGGACGAGCTTTTGGATTTACTATCAGCCTGTACTAGGCTGTCATTCGAAGTGCCCTTAATGTGTAAACTTTCTGATTTTTTGGCTTGATCTGTAAGCCCATGTGTTTTTGTTCACTGTTTCTTTTATTAAAGCGCTCTCATTCTGGAAAAGTATGTGCTTTGTCTGATGAGGTCATGTTTTTATTTTAATTAAGAAAAAAAATGGTTTAACTTGACCCTAGAAACGAGAATTCTGAAAGCCATTTTAGATATAGAATATATTTTTTCTTCAAATGAGTCTTAATATGTAAGAATAAAGTCATTAAAGAGATAATAGTCATAGCATCTGAGGGTGCCTTAGTGATTATAAGGTTAGTTTTCAAAATTGAATGGGAGATGCTTAGAATGAAGAAATGTTGACCATCCTATTATTAAGGTAGGAGTATATCAGATTCAGTATGGAAAAAAAGTTGTCACATTTCAGCTGTCTTTGGATTCTAGAATCACAGAATTTCAGAGCCGGAAGAAACCTTAGAGGAAGTATAGTTGACAAGTTAGGAGGAATCCTTAAAGGGTTCTGGTTCCACGACCCTTGAGGCTTGTCACATGAGAATGATGGGCCCTGAAGTGTGCCCAGTCAGACAAGTAATTAGCAAGGAAGTTTAGGAACCAGAACTCAAGTTTTCCAACTCCTATATTTTGATTATATTAGACACCAACCCAAAAGTTATCATGAAAGCATGGGGAAGCTGACACAGTCAGTATGAAGGCTTTAAAAACACAGTAGATGTTAGACAAAGTAGACACAATCATGTAGAACATGAAACAGAAAGAGTTACGTGAGCTTTTTTCTTAACCGTTTTTAACTGGAGAGGCATTGGGTAGCGTTCCTGAGCTTGGTCAGTGCAATGCTTTGGACAACAGTCTTCAGATGTTCCATGTCTTATCTTTGTATTTGCTTTCTTACATTATTTTTTAAAAAATATTTTATTTTTATTTATTTATTAGAGAGAGAGATAGAGAAAAAATGGGTGTGCCAGGGCCTCTAGCCACTGCAAACAAACTCCAGACACATGTGCCACCTTGTGCATCTGGCTTATGTGGGACCTGGAGAATTGAACCTGGGTCCTTAGACTTTACAGGCTTGCAGCGCCTTAATCCCTAAGCCATCTCTCCAGCCTTTTTTTATTTTTCAAGGTACGGTCTCACTGTAGCCCAGACTGGCCAGGAATTCACAATGTAGTCTCAAGCTGGCCTCGAACTCACAGAGATCCTCCTACCCTCAGCCTTCCGAGTGCTGGAATTAAAGGTATGCACCACCATGCCCTACTTACATTCTTTTTTTTTTTTTTTAATTAGTTACTTTCTTTTAAAATTTTCATTTATTTATTTATTTATTATGGTTTTTCTTTTTTTTTTTTTTTTTTTTTTTTTTTTTTTTTTTTTTTGAGGTAGGGTCTCACTCTGGCCCAGGCTGACCTGGAATTAACTATGCAATGCAATCTCAGGGTGGCCTTGAACTCATGGCAATCCTCCTACCTCTGCCTACCGAGTGCTGGGATTAAAGGTGTGCGCCACCACGCCCAGCTTATTATGGTTTTTCGAGGTAGGGTCTCACCACTCTGGCCCAGGCTGACCTGGAATTAACCTTGTAGTCTCAGGGTGGCCTTGAGCTCACAACGATCCTCCTTCCTCTGCCTCCCAAGTACTGGGATTAAAGGTATGTACCACCATGCCCAGCTTTAATTTTTATTTATTTATTTGAGAGAGACAGAAGCAGATAGAAAGAGAGAGAATGGGCATGCCAGGGCCTCTAGACACTGCAAATGAATTTCAGACTCATGCACCACCATATGCTTATATGGGTCCTGGGGAACTGAACCTGGGTCCTTAGACTTTGCAGGCAAGCGCCTTAACTGCTAAGCCATCTTTCTAGCCCCCTTCTTACATTTCAGGTTTACTCTGTTTCTAGCAATCTATAGGCACATTAATGTATATAATGATGTATGTTTTGAAACAGATTTTGAAAACGGATTCTTCATTTGAATAGTTCATAGATAAAATATAGATATAGATAATTGTCCATATATATATCATTTATGAATGATAAGCCAAGAAAGAAAAAATTTACTTCAAAAATCACACTTAAAGCTAGGCATAGTGGCTTGCACCTTTAATTCCAGTGCTCAAGAGGCTGAGGTTGGAGGATTGCCATGAGTTTGAGGCTAGTCTGGACTACAGAGTAAGTTACAGGTCAGCCTGGGTTAGAGTGAGACCCTACATCAAAAGAAACATCACCTTGGGCTGGAGGGATGGCTTAACAGTTGAGGCGCTAGCCTGTAAAGCCAAAGGACCCAGGTTCAATTCCCCAGAGCCCACATAAGCCAGATGCACAGAGTGGTGCATGTTTCTGGAATTCATTTGCAGCAGCTGAAGGCCCTGGCACACCCATTCTCTCTGTCTACCTCTTTCTCTCTCTCAAATAAATAAATAAACGTCTTTAGTTAAACTTAAAAAAAAGGAAACATCACTTTTTTTTTTAAATTTATACATAGACTTGATGAACAGTGGCTCATTATTGAGCCACTTGGTGTCAAAAGATAACTGAAGTAGGAAATTGGTGGGCGTGGTGGCACATACCTATAATGGCAGCACTCTGGAGACTGACATTTTGTTGTAGGACAATTCCAAGTTAGAGGCCACCTAAGCTACCCAGCAAGAACCTGTCTAAAAAAGAAAAAGAAAAGACACAATGAAAATTAGGTCAAGTATGGTGGCCTATAATCCCAGCACTTGGGAGGTAGAGGTAGGAGGATTGCTGTGAGATTGAGGCCAGCCTGGGACTGCAGTGAGACCCTACCTCAAAACAACAACAACAAAAAGTCATACCTGTAATACATGTACATGATTCAAGCTGAACAGCTTACATGAGGAGTCACTCTGTACACATTCAGTGCTTATTTTTCTCACATGCCACTTTTTAGTGTGCCTAATACATTAGCACAATCATTTTATTTATTTATTTTGAGGTAGGGCCTCACAGTAGCCCAGGCTGACCTGGATCTTACTCTGTAGTCCCAGGCTGGCCTTGAACTCACAGCAATCCTACCTCTGCCTCCCTAGTGCTAGAAATAAAGGCGTGCGCCACCACCATGCCTGCTAAACACAATCATTTTAAAAGGATATAGCTTTTGTATGAGTTTACCGTAACTTAACATTAGGTTTATCTTCTTTCTTTCTCCTTTTCTCTGTCTTTCTTTGTTTGTTTCTTTCTTTCTTTTAAAAATTTTATTTATTTATTTGCAAGCAGAGAGAGAGAGAGAGAGAGAGAGAGAGAGAGAGAGAGAGAGGGAGACAGAGAGAAAAGAGCAACAGACAGAGGAAAGAGAGACAGAGAGATAATGGGCATGGCTAGGGCCTCTGGCCACTGCAAATGAACTCCAGATGCATGGGCCCCTTGTGCATCTGGCTTACGTGGGTCCTGGGGGAATCGAACCTGGGTCCTGTGGCTTCACAGGCAAATGCCTTAACTGCTAAGCCATTTCTCTAGCCATTTCTTTTCTTTTTCTTTTTTTTTTTTTTTTTTTGGTTTTTCGAGGTAGGGTCTCACTCTGGCTCAGGCTGACCTGGAATTCACTATGTAGTCTCAGGGTGGCCTCGAACTCTCGGCGATCCTCCTACCTCTGCCTCCCGAGTGCTGGGATTAAAGGTGTGCGCCACCACGCCCGGCTCCCTGTTTCTTTTTTATATATTTTATTTTTATAGATCAAAACAAAATTCTTCTGATTTTCACTTATAAAATAGGCAAAGATAGTAATAATGTTGCTTAGGCTGTGGGGATGGGTCAGTCACTTTCTGGAGAATAATTGGGTGATATGTTCTCAAAACATAAAACTACTTCCTAGTTTCTGATACATAGTACAATTTCTAAGACTGTATGCTAAGACATATTTGGAAATTGTTCAGAAACAGGCACATGGATATACACTGCTGTGTTTCAAGGCAGAAACCGGTAACAGTCTAAATGCCTGCTACTGAGCAAACTAGTTCATCAACTATGGCACATTAATTCAAAGTACATATATGAGCAATAGTAAAAAAAAAACTGCCTAGTGGCATGAGATTTTCCTAATATGAATCAGTTTGTTTTTATGTTAATATTGGGTTACATCGTAGAGATGTAGCCTTCTATACATATGTATAGAAGAAAGCCGGGCGCCTTTAATCCCAGCACTGGGGAGGCAGAGGTAGGAGGATAGCAGAGAGTTCGAGGCCAGCCTGAGACTACGTAATGAATTCCAGGTCAGCCTGGGCCAGAGTGGGACCCCTCCTCAAAAAACTAAAATAAACAAATAAATACATATGTATAGAAGAAATAGGAAATACATCAAAATGTTAATGGTATTTTCTTGTGAGACAGGGTTATAATTTATAGGGTTTTCTTATTTTGGTACTCTTGTGTTTCATGAATAGTTTTGGAGTGTTCTGTCTTTATTTATTTATTTATTTATTTATTTATTTATTTATTTATTTATTTTTTTTTAATTTGAGAGAGAGAGAGAATGGGCACGCCAGGGTCTCTCAGCCACTGTGAGTGAATTCCACCCCTTGTGTGCATTGTGCGCTTGCGTCACTTTTGTGGCTGGCTAAACCTGGGACCTGGAGATTCCAACAGGTGTTCTTAGGCTTTGCAGGCAGGCGCCTTAATCACTAAGCCATCTCTCCAACCCCTGTCTATTTTTTCCCCAAGATTTTCTTTTTCCCTTTCCTTCCCTTCTTCCTGTCACATGGCTCAAAACT
The DNA here is from genome assembly GCA_036365145.1 of Orientallactaga sibirica. Classification (NCBI taxonomy): domain Eukaryota; kingdom Metazoa; phylum Chordata; class Mammalia; order Rodentia; family Dipodidae; genus Orientallactaga; species Orientallactaga sibirica. The sequence continues at coordinate 44,820,635 of JAEOAD010000013.1, forward strand.
GAGGCGGAAACAAGAGCCAATGGAAATTCCTCTCCTCCTCCTGTGTCCAATCATTCATTCTCTCTCTCTCTCAGTCTCTTTGTTTTTAAATTTTTCGAGGTAGAGTCTCACTCTAGCCCAGGCTGACCTGGAATTCACTATGTAGTCTCAGGGTGGCCTCGAACTCTCGACGATCCTCCTACCTCTGCCTACCAAATGCTGGGATTAAAGGCGTGCACCACCACACCCGGCTCCATTCATTATTTTAAAAAAATGTTTATTTATTATTTGTTTGTATGTATATATATAGGCAAATGAACACCAGACACCTGTGCCACTTTTTATTTCTGGCTTTATGTGGGTGACTGGGCAATTGAACTTGGGCCAGTAGACTTTGCAAACAAGTGTCTTTAACTACTGAGCCATGTTTCCAGACCCCCTCCTTCACCTGTCATTTAATTTTCATCCTCAGAAGTAGCCAATGATATCATTACTCTGCTTATCTTTTCAGAAATGCTTTATGCCTAATACCACAGTCACAGCAAACATAATTTTAAAAATATTCATCTCAGGTTAATTTGGGGAGTCTGTAGCTCTCTCTCTCTCTCTCTCTCTCATTCTCAGTCACTATAGTATCTTTTTAAAAATATATTTTTTAAACTTTTTATTTTTTATTTTTTTATTATTTTTTTGGAGAGAGACACAGAGAGAGACAGACAGAGAGAGAGAGAGAGAAAGAGGAAGACAGATGGGTGCGTCAGCAGTGTCTCAGCTGCTGCGAATGAAATCCAGATGTGTGCTCCCCCTTATGGTCAAGTGCAGCATTGCGCCCTTGTGTCACTTTGCAGCTGGCTAAACTTGGGACCTGGAGATTGGAACCGCTGGAGATGGGAACCAGTGTTCTGAGGCTTAGGAGGCAGGCGCCTTAACCCCTAAGCCATCTCTCCAGCCCTAAAAATATTTTTTGTTTATTTAATTTAATTAATTAATTTATTTGTGGTTTTCCGAGGAAGGGTCTCACTCTAGCTCAGACTGATCTGGAATTCACTATGTAGGCTCAGGGTGACCTCGAACTCTCAGCAATCCTCTTACCTCTGCCTCCCAAGTGCTGGGGTTAAAGGCGTGTGCCACCACGCCCAGCTGTTTATTTTATTTATTTATTTGAGAGTGACAGAAAGAGAGAGAAAGAGACAGACAGAGAGAGAATGGGCACACCAGGGCCTCCAGCCACTGCACACAAACTTCAGATGCATGTGCCACCTTGTGCATCTGGCTTACGAGAGTACCGGGGAATCGAGCCTCCAACCAGGATCCTTAGGCTTCACAGGCAAGTGCTTAACCGCTAAGCCATCTCTCCAGCCCCTGCTATGGTATCTTTAAAATTGCTGTGATTGTCACCAGGAGTGATGGTCCAACACTCAGATCACTTGAACCCTTGAATTCGAAGTCAGCATGGGCAATATAATGAGACCCAAGGTCGCCTCACAGAAGGGGAAAAAGGTGTGTTATAAGTCATGTATTATCTACTTCCTTTTAAAATACTAGCTTTGTGGCCTTAATAATATTCTTTATTTTATTTCACGTTTTCCAAAATTGGTTCACATTTCAATTATATCTGTTTGTTTTTAGGGAAAATCCTGCTATCTGTATCATGGAGTTCATAAAATTGGTAATCAGCAAACATTGCAGACTCTTGGAGGGATGTACAAAGCCTGGGACATAGAGGAACTTGTCAGCCTAGGTAAAAAACTGAAGGCCTGTCCATATTACACGGCTCGAGAACTAATAGAAGATGCCGACATAATATTTTGTCCTTACAACTACCTTCTAGACGCGCAAATAAGGGAAAGTGTGAGTATATGGGTAAAAATAAGAATGCTGGTCCTACTTGTTTGGTTATAAGTGGTGAAGTTTTTTTTTTTTTAATTAGTTGCTTTTTTTTATTGACAACTTCCTTAATTGTAGAAAATATCCCATGGTACTTCCCTCCCTCCCCCCACTTTCCCCTTTGAAACTCCTATAAGTGGTGAAGTTTAATGTCTTATTTTTCAGCTCTCATGTGTTCATATTGAATTTATGTAAATCGATTTAGATAAACATATAAAAACATATTCTAAGGTGTACTAAGAACTGCATTTTTGGGGCTATGGAGATGACTTAGTGGATGCTATTCAAGCCAGAGTACCTGAGTTTAAGCTACAGCCCTTAATGTAAAAAGGTGAGCCGAGCCAGGTGTGGTGGCACACGCCTTTAATCCCAGCACTCGGGAGGCACAGGTAGGAGGATCGCTGTGAGTTCAAGGCCAACCCGAGACTACATAGTGCATTCCAGGTCAGCCTGAGCTAGAGTGAGACCCTACCTTGAAAAAAAAATTAAATAAATAAGTAAAAAAGTGAAAGTCATGTTGGGGTTCTGCAATCTCAGCATACAGACAGCAAGATGGGAGGGAAGTATAGGCACGAGAATTTCCTAGAAGCTTGTGATATGAAAGGTGTCCTCTGACAGCCTCCCACCCCCAATGGGCACACCATTGTATGCACATACCCATCACATACATACACACAAATATAACTTTAAAAGTAAGAACTGAATTTTAGCTGGGTACGTGATGCTTTTAATTCCAGCATTTGGAATACTGAGATAGAGGAGCCATAAGTTTGAGGCCAGCCTACAGAGTGAGTTCCAGGTCATCCTGGGCTAGAATGAGACCCTGCCTCAAACCCTGCCCAGAAAATTTAACCAAAAAAAGGATTGAGCCGGGCGTGGTGGCGCACGCTTTTAATCCCAGTACTCGGGAGGCAGAGGTAGGAGGATTGCCATGGGTTCAAGGCCACCCTGAGATTACATAGTGAATTCCAGGTCAGCCTGGGCCAGAGTGAGACCCTACCTCAAAAAACCGAAAAAAAAAAAAAAAAAAAGGATTGAATTTAGATTTAGTCATTTTATTTCCACGGCGATAAAGAATTTTAAGGACCTAGTGACTGAAGTGAGTCTATGGCAATGTTTCTCAGCCTGACAGGAATGACAGTTGGGGCTGGAGAATTCTTTTTGTTTGTTTGTTTGTTTGGTTTTTTGAGGTAGGGTCTTGCTCTAGCCCAGGCTGACCTGGAATTCACTATTTACTTTCAGGTTGGGCTGGAACTCATGGTGATCCTCCTATCTCTGCCTCTAGAGTGCTGGGATTAAAGGCTTGTGCCACCACGTGTGGCCTTTTTTTTTAAAAAAAATTTCATTTAATTTCTTTATTTGAGAGAGAAAAAGAAAGAGAGAGAATGGGCTTACTAGTGTCTCTAGCCACTGTAGATGAACTCCAGATACATATGCCACCTTGTGCATCTGGTTTATGTGGGTACTAGGGAATATTCAGACCTGGGTCTTTCGGCTTCGTAGGCAAGCACCTTTAATGCTAAGCCATCTCTCCTGCCCTGGAGGATTCTTTGTTATGGCAAGCTGCTTGTGCATTGTTACATGTTGAGTGGCATCTCTGGTTTCATCTAGGAGATGCCAGTAGGATCTTCATAGTTGTGACCATCAAAACTATCTTCAGACATTGCCAAGTGTGCCCCGTGGGGTAAAATTATCCCCTATTTAAGCCCAGCATATAGCAATTGATCTTTCTATTCATAACTAGTATAAAAGAATTATTTACACTCGAGATTACACTGCAGAGACGGCTAAGCAGTTAAGGGTGCTTGCTTGCAAAGCCTGACGGCCCATGTTCAATTCCCCATACCCACAAAAAAGCTATAGGTACAGAGTGATACATGTGTCTGGAGTTTGTTTGCAGTAGCAAGAGGTTCTGGCACACCTATACTTTATCTCTGTTTCTGTTTCTTTCTCTTCTCTCTCTCTCAAATAAATAAAATAATAATTTTAAAAAGCTGGGTGTGGTGGTGCATGCCTTTAATCCCAGCATTTGGGAGGCAAGGGTGGGCGGATCGCCATGAGTTTGAGGCTACACCCTGAGACTACATAGTGAATTCCAAGTGAGCCTGGGCTAGAGTGAGACCCTACCTTGAAAAACCAAAACAACAACAATATATTTAAGATGCTTAGTAGTGTGATACAAAACTGCCTGTTCAGCTGTGTTTTCTAAAATTCCCAACTTCAACCCATCAAAAGTTAGTTTCCTTGAAGATACAATATTTCTACTTTTGATTATGTTTCTGACAACCAGACTTGCTTTATAACACCAAGATATATAATACCCTTAACTTGATAAATGGTGGGAAGGTGGAAGGTGCCTCTCTCTGGCCATCTCACATTGAAAGTCATTCATTCCTGCAAAAGATGGTTAATTTTCACGGCAGTACTGTTAAATCCAGATTGTCTGCCAGGCGTCTGAAATCCTTGAAGTGTGACTGGACTAGGTCCAGTGGGGTGGAGCTTGCTGCCTGTCCTATGGTGTCTTACAAGAAAGTAAAAAGGATGAACAAGACACAGACACACAGACACAGAAACAAATTCCCCGGGGAGTGAAAAAGAAACCAAAACGATGCAGATGGCGGCCTATCCCGTAAACAGGCTCCGCCACATGGGTGCGACCTGTCAATATTTACCGAAGCCAAAGCCAGACTGGAGCTCTCCACCAGACAGCAGCCTATCCCATAAACGGGCTCCACCAGACAGCGGCTTATCCTGTAAATGGGCTTCGCCAGACGGGATCCGAGCACCCTCATAACCTCATAACCTCCCTGGCCCCGAGGTAATTTGTGGCCCATCAGCCTTACCTCCATGAGCCTCCAGATTGTGTCCAGACACCAGATTTACCAGAGAAACAAGGAACAAAACAGAAAACACACAACACAGAGGAGCGCCCCCACTCTCTGATTGGTGGAGAACCAATAGTTACCCTAGAAAATGCTCTACTATTAGGTCTAGGGGTCCCCAGCAATCACGGATGAGCCCCCAAATGTAATGGTCCAAAAATCGCTGAAGAAAGACCCCAGAGTCAAATAGTATGTAAAAGCATAGAGTGTTTATTCTGCAGAATTAGCCAGCATGCTGGGGCCAACCACTCGTACAAAATGGCGGCCTTGATTACATTTCTGTTGCAGTGCCTCCTCTTTATTTGTCCTGATTGAAACCCTCATCTTTTAAACTCCAATCTACTTTCTGTTTTTCCATGGTTCTTCCTTAGTCATTTTCAGTCCCGTGCATATTGCTATTTTCTCAGCATAACTCATTGGTAATTGCTCTGTAACACATTTTTGTTTTACTACTTAGAATTCTCTATTACAAGTTACATAAGCCTAACTTAAAAGGCGTTTAAGAGGTAAGCTGAGCATTGTGGCTCACATCTTTAATCCCAACACTCAGGAGGCTGAAGTAGGGAGTTTGAGGCCAGCCTGCACTATAAGAGTACATTTCAGGTCATCCTGGGCTAGACTGAGACCCTGCTTCTAACTGTATGAATAAATAAAAAAAAGAGATTAAGGGCTGGAGAGATGGCTTAGCAGTTAAGGTACCTACTTGTGAAACTTAAGAATGCTATTTCAAATCTCCAGGTCCCACATAATAGCCAGATGCAAAAGTGACGCAAGCACGCAATGTTGCACATGCACACAAGGGGGGGTCACGCATCTGGAGTTCGTTCACAGTGGCCGAAAAGGCCCTGGCGTGCCCATTCTCTTGCTTCCTATTCCTCTCTCTCTTTCTCTGTCTCAAATAAAAAAAGAAAAGATCTTAAGAGGGGTTGGAGAGATGGCTCAGTGAGTAAAGTATTTCCCATGCAAGCATGAGGATCGAAGTTCAGATCCCTCGTACCCACATAAAATGTCAGGTGTCGTGATATGTGCCTGAATTCCAGCCCTGGATAGAAAAACACATGGAACCCCTAGGATCTCTAGCTAGCCGTGAGCTCCAGGCTCCACGAAAGCCTGTCTCAAAGAATAAAGTCAAGAGTGATTGAGAAAGACACCTATCATTTACCTCTGGCCTCCACATGCTCTTAAAAATATGTTGCACAGACATGTGCACATATAGACATACACACACGCATACACACCACACATACATACACATGCAAAAATAAAAATAAAAAGGGGCTGGAGAGATGGCTTAGTGGTTAAGGTGTTTGCCAGCAAAGCCAAAGGATCCCAGTTCAACTCTCCAGGACCCACATAATCCAGATGCACAAGGGGGCGCATGCATGTAGAGTTCGTTTGCAGTGGCTGGAGGCCCTGGTGCACTCATTCTCTCTTTCTCTCTCTTAAATAAATAAATAAAATACATTAAAAAAAAATTAAGAGACTGGGGAGATAGGTCAGTCAACAAAGTGTTTGCCTTGCAAACATGAGGACTTGAGTGAGTAAAATGTCCAGAACCCTTGTAAAATGCTGACATTCACATGTGATTCTAGCACTGGCAGGTAGGAGGATCCCTGGGGCTTGTTGGTCAGCTAGTCTAGCCTAACTAGTGAGCTCCAGGCCACTGAGAGACCCTGTCTCAAAAAAAAAAAGTAAGAAAAGGTGGACAGCTCTTGAGGAACAACACCTGAAGTGATCTGGCCTACACACACACACACACACACACACACACACACGAACTTAGAAATACTTGACTCTTTGTAGGTGTTGTGTGTGCATGTGTATGTTTGCACACATGTGTACAGGCACATGTTCACATGTATGTGGAGTCCAGAAATTGACATCAGGTATCTTCCCTACTCTCCATCTATTTGTTGAGCCAAGGGTCTCTCAATTGAACACAGAGCTCACTGATTTGGTTAGGCTAGCTAGCCAGCTTGCCCCAGGGGTTCCCATGTAAATGCCACTGCACCCACCCCGCATTTAGATGGGTTCTGGGTATTGGCACTCCAGTCCTTGTGCATGCATGATGAGTGCTTCATCATCGGAACCAGCTCCCCAGCCCCGTAACCCGTCTTTGTGCTGGCTTTATTCTGAGGCAAGCTCTTTGCTTGTGGACCCAAAGACAAGCAGTTAGTTGATCTGGAGGAAAGATCATGAGCTCATATTAATCCCCTCAACTTACTGTAGCTTGGATGGCATATCCATCCCTGAATCTGAGCCAGGCCCTGTGACCACAGAAGATTGGAATACTTTATGTAACTGATGAACTAGGTTACGAGCTTTACCCTTGTTGTGAGAGTGGTGTTGGCAGATTTATAGAGTAATAGCCTGCCGAGCACCACATAGGAATTGGGGAAGAACAGTGTTCAAAATGCAGGACTGTAAGACGACTACAATGAGACAAATGTTTACAGACTACATTATGGTAATGTTTTGGGAATCATCTGAGTCTTGTGGTGGTATTTTACTTTGAAGGTTTTGTATGCAGGCACGAGATTGTATCTTATTTGGCAGAGTGCTGGCCTAGCATGCACAAAGCCCAGCAAAAAAAAAAAAAAAAAAAAAAAAAAAAATCACCAAAAACAATAGTAAGGTGTGGTGGCATGCAAGCCTTTAATCCTAGCACTTGGGAGGCAGAGGTAGGAGGATTGCTGTGAGTTTGAGGCCAGCCTGAGACTACATAGTGAATTCCAGGTCAATATGGGCTAGAGTGAGACCCTACCTAAAAAAAAAAAAATTATATTGTGGGGCCAGAGGTATAGCCCAGTGGATAAAGTGCTTGCCGCACAAACCTGAGGACCAGAGTTCAGTTCCTCAGCATCCACCTAAATTCTGGGTAGGTATGGTGGCCTACCTGTAACCTAGAACTTAGGAGGCGGATACAGGGGATCCCCAGACAAATTATGTCGCTGGACTAGTTGAATTGACAAGCTCTGGGTTCAAATGAGTGACCCTGCCTCAATAAACAGAGTGGAGAGGGATTAAGGAAGACTCCTGATGTCAGCTTCTGGCTTTTATGTGCATGCACACACACCAAACACACACACACAAAATTATATTGAAAGCCCCTTCATTGAAGGATTTTATACTCTTCTGTTTAACCAGTGGTACTTTGCTTGATCCATGCTCACTATATATATATAAATTTTTTTGTTGTTATTTTTTTTTGAGGTAAGGTTTTACTCTAGTCCAGGCTGACCTGGAATTCACTATGTATTCTCAGGGTGGCCTTGAACTCATGGTGATCCTCCTACCTCTGTTTCCTGAGTGCTGGGATTAAAGACGTGTGTCACACGCCCTGCTTAATAGATATATTTTTGTTGATAGGTTTGTCAAGTGTTTTGCGAATGAAAAATGGCAAACTCTGTGATGTTTAGGAAATTTATTTATTTGCAAGATGAGAGAGAAAGACAGAGGAGAGAGAGAGAGAGAGGAAAAAACAAATGGGTGCACCAGGGCTTCTAGTTGTTGCAAAGGAACTCTAGATGATGCACACTTTGTGCATGTGGCTTTATGTGGGTACTGGGGAATTGAACCCAGGTTGTTAAGCTTTGCAGGCAAGCACGTTATCCTCCAAGCCATCTCACCAGCCCCCAGAAAAAAATTTTAAGGTCCTGAAATCGTTGTTTATGTAATTGCACAGCAATATTGGCAACTAGTGTTAATTTTTTTTTGTTTTGTTTTTTAAACCATGTGTGAAATTTGACCTGCGATGCTATCTTGGGATTTTAAAAAATTATTTTATTTATTTTTATGTTTGGAGAGAGAGAGAGAGAGAGACAGAGAGGAGAGGGAGACAGATAGAGATGGGCGCCAGCAGTCTCTCAACTGCTGTGAATGAAATCCAGATATGTGCGCCCCCTTGTGGTCAAGTGCAGCATTGCGCCCTTGCGTCACTTTGCATCTGGCTAAACGTGGGACCTGGAGATTGGAACCGGGTTCTTAGGCTTAGTAGGCAGGTGCCTTAACCGCTAAGCCATCTCTCCAGCCCTAGTGTTAATTTTTATTTAAGAGAGAGAGAGAGAGAGAGAGAGAGAGAGAGAGAGAGGAGAGAGAGAGGAGGCAGGTAGAGAGATAGAATGGGCATGACAGAGCCTCTAGCCAGTGTAAATGAACTGCAGACAAGTACTGGGGAATTGAACCTGGCTTCCTAGGCTTCATAGGCAAGCGCCTTAACTGCTAAGCCATCTCTCCAGCCCTGTAGTGTTACTTTAAAAAAATTTTATTTATTTATTTGCAAGCAGAGAGAGATAGAGAGAAGAGAGACAGACAGAGAATGGGCTCGCCAGGGCCTCTAGCCACTGCAAACAAACTCCAGACACATGTGTCTCTTGAGTATCTGGTTTACATGGGTCTTGGGGAATCAAACCTGGGTCGTTTGGCTTTGCAGACAAATGCTTTAACTGCTAAGCCATCTCTCCAGCCCATAGTGTTACTTTTTTATTGAAATCTTTTAAAATATATATATTTTTTATTTATTTGAGAGAGAGAGAAAGAGGCAGAGATGCAGAGAAAGAGAGAGAGAGAATGGGCACAACAGGGCCTCCAGCCACTGCAAACAAATTCCAGATGCATGCGCCCCCTTGTGCATCTGGCTTATGTGGGGCCTGGAGAGTCAAACCGGGATCCTTTGGCTTTGCAGGAAAATGCCTTAACGGCCAAGCCATCTCCTCCAGCCCCTAAATGAAATCTTTTACTTGCTGCTCTTGAACCCATTTTCCTGAATGTTTTACAGGAAAATTCTTTTGTCTTTTAGATGGATATAAATCTGAAGGGACAGGTTGTTATTTTAGATGAAGCTCATAACATTGAAGACTGTGCTCGGGAGTCAGCAAGTTACAGCGTGACAGAAGTTCAGCTTCGTTTTGCTCGAGATGAACTGGATAGTTTGGTCAACAGTAACATAAGGAAGATACACCATGAACCCCTACGAGCCATGTGCTGTAGCTTCATTAAGTAAGAGGATTTGTCTAGTGGTGTATCTGTTTTGGGTTTGTATTAAAAGCGTGTTATGCCGGGTATGGTGTTGCACACCTTTAATCCCAGAACTGAGAAGCAGAGGTAGGAGGATCACTGTGAGTTTGAAGCCAGCCTGGATCTACAGGGTGAGTTCCAGGTCATCCTGGGCTAGAGAGTGAGACCCTACCTCAAAACACCATACACACACACACACACACACACACACACACACACAAAAGATTAATTTATAGTTGGCAAACTGATTATCTACACTACTCGGGAAATGGGTTGTTTGTTTCTAGTCAAACTTTTTGTCTTATTTAAAATTTAAAAAAATACTCAAAAAATAGAATATTATGAAAGTAACAGATTTTTAAAATTGGTTGTGAATCCTATTTCTAATTTAGCAGGAGAATTTAATAATCCAATAGTATGTGTGTAGAGCATTGAACAGAAACGGAATTATTTCTTGTTATTTTGTTTTGTTTGAACACGATTTTAGTTAACATTTTAGAATTTTGTGTCATGGTTTTATTTATTTATTTATTTATTTATTTATTTATTTATTTATTTATTTATTTATTTATTTTTGGGAGAGAAGGACAGAGCAAAACAGAGAGAGAGGAAGAAGCAGAGAGAGAGAGAGAGAAAGAGAAAATGAGTGATCTAGGGTCTCTCAGCTGCTGTGATGAACTCCAGACACATGTGCCCCTTGTGGGCAAGCGCAGCATTGTGCCCTTGTGTCACTTTTGCATTTGGCTCAACATGGGTCCTGGAGATCGAATGGGTGGTTCTTGGGCTTGGCAGGCAGGAGCCTTAACTGCTAAGCCATCTCTCCAACCCTCATGGTTTTATTTATTGGTTTATCCTCCAGTTGGAGTAGGATTCTAGTTTGGTGGGTTTTAGTAAATGGGAAGATTTTAGTACTTTAAATTAATTAATTTATTTATTTAAAATTTTTTTCCAAGGTAGGGTCTCATTCTGGCCTAGGCTGACCTAGAATTCACTCTGTAGTCTCAGGGTGGCCTCAAACTTACAGCAATCCTCCTACCTCTGCCTCCTGAGTGCTGGGATTAAAGGCATGCACCACCACACCTGGCTTATTTATTTATTTCTAAGTAGACTGAGAGAGAGAGAGAGAGAGAGAGAGAGAAGAAGAAAATGGACATGCCACAGCCTCTAGCCACTGCAAACGAAGTCCAGATGTATGTGCCACTTTGTGTATCTGGTACATGGGTACTGAGGAATCAAACCCAGCTCATTAGACTTTGTAGGCAAGCTCCTTAACTGCTTAGCCATCTCTTCAGCCCATACTGCTATAATTTCTATTCAGAATAATCTTTGATACAAAATAGGAATTCAAACTGCTATTGAATGTATGTCATGAATATTTATTTTCAAATAATTCTGTTATATGTTAATATGTAGAATAGGTTCATTTAATTTATAGAGTAGGTTGTTTTGCTTTTTTAAATGTACTGTTGTACATTAAAGCTGTGTGATTCCATGAAATAATCATGTGCTTAATTCTTTTTTAAAAAAATGTATTTTTAAAATTTAATTTAATTTTTCATTTATTTGATAGAGAGAGAGAAAGAAAGTGAGAGAGAAAGAAGCAGATAGAGAGAATGGGTGTGCCAGGCCCTTCAGCTGCTACAAACAAATTCTAGATACATGGACCACTTTGTGCATCTGGCTTACGTTGGTTCTAGGGAGTTGAACCTGTGTCCTTTGGCTTTGCAGGCAAGTGCCTTAACCACTAAGTCATCTCTCCAGCTCTCAAAATGTTTTTATTTTTAATTCTTAAAAATATTTTTTATTTATTAAAGAGAGAAAGAGAGATAGAGGGAAAGAAAGAGGCAGATAGATAATGGGCCCACCTAGGCCTCTAACCACTGCATATGAATTCCAGATGCATGGGCCACCTTGTGCTTACGTGGGTAGCGGGTGATTGAACTTGGGTCCTTAGGCTTTACAGGCAAGCACCTTAACCACTGAGCCATCTCTCCAGCCCAGCTTGATGTTTTTGTTTGTTTTTCGAGGTAGGGTCTCACTCTAGCCCAGGCTGACCAGGAATTCACTATTTAGCTTCCCGAGTGCTGGTATTAAAGGTATGTGCCACCATACCTGTCTTGATTCTTTTTAATGAAAACTTATTTCTCAGTTATATAAGTACCTATTTTGCAATATGAAAGATACAAGTTTTTAAAAGTTGTATCAGGCCTTACTTATATCCTGAGAACTGCAAGGAACACAAACCAATGCGTGACAGTCACAACAGTTCTTTTGTTCTAAGGGTGATAATGGTTGACAGAATTGCTTTATGTTTTTTCAGTTGGCTGGTCACAAACTCTGAGCATCTTGTAGAAAGGGACTATGAATCTTCTTGTAAAATATGGAGTGGAAGTGAAATGCTCTTAAATTTACACAAAATGGGCATCACCACGGCTACTTTTTCCATTTTGCAGGTAAGCTTCTTTCCCCCACCTATGGCCCTCATTTAGTCAAATAGAAGTGATGTAGTTGTGAGCAAGCCCATAACACCTCTGGGAAATGATACAGGAAGTTTTTAAAAAGTTCATAATTTAGTTTTAGCATTTCATTGTTTAAATCTGATCATTTTTAAGTGATAGAATACGTAAATGATGGTTGAAAAGTGTCATTATTTATTTAAAGTTTTGTAAAATAGAAAGAAGACATTAATATTTTATTCACTGTAACTTAGGTATTATAAATCTAGGATTCATGAATAGAAATCATGAGTGGACTTTCTAAAAAATATTTCATTTTATTTGAGAGAGAGGAAGAGAGAGAGAAAGAAAGAAAGAAAGAAAGAAAGAAAGAAAGAAAGAAAGAAAGAAAGAAAGAAAGAAGCATATATATAGAGAGAATAGGTGTGCCAGTGCCTCTAGCCATTGCAAATGAATTCCAGATGCAAGTGCCACCCTGTGCATCTGGCTTACATTAGTCTGGGGAATCGAATCTGGGTCCTTGGACTTGGTAGGTATGCCATTTCGCCAGTCCATGAGTGGACTTTTATGACCTCTTATCTTAAAGGTGCGGGTGGAATTTTATGAGTATGTGTTTTTGCACATTTTTCTGGATTTAGGTTTCATCATTTTATGTTCTGAAGAATTTTTTTAAAATAAATCAGCCTCCCCCATTTAATTATTTGAACTTTTTTTTCAAAATAGTTTTAGGTTTGGAGAAAAATTGAACAGAAAAGGCTCAGAATTCTCATTTTGTTCTCACCCCACCACAATTTTCCATATATTTAAAAAATATTTTTATTTTTATTTATTTATTTGAGAGAGGGAAAGAGGCAGAGTGAGAGAGAGAATGGATGCGCCAGGGCTTCCAGCCACAGCAAACGAACTCCAGATACATGCGCCACCTTGTGCATCTGGCTTACATGGGTCCTGGGGAATTGAACCGAGGTCCTTTGGTTTGCAGGCAAATGCCTTAACCGCTAAGCCATCTCTCCAGCCCGATTTTCCATTTTTTATTTTTATTTTTATTTTTTTGGTTTTTCAAGGTAGGGTTTCACTCTAGTCCAGGTTGATGTGGAATTAACTATGTAGTCTCAGGGTGGCCTTGAACTCTTGGCGATCCTCCTACCTCTGCCTCCTGAGTGCTGGGATTAAAGGCGTGCGCCACCACGCCCGGCTTAATTTTCCATATTTTTGACAACAGTGTAATAGAATATATTTTTTACAATTGACATCAGCATTGATGCATTATTGTCAACTGAAGTCCATAATTTACCTTATGATCTACTCTTTGTGCCGTATGGTTCAACTAGGCTTTGCCTAGTTATCCACCATTATAGCACAACGTAGAATATATTGTCCTAAAAACCCTCTATGTCGTACTTATTGGTATCTTTACCACACTTCTGCTAAAGCCTGACTCAGTACTGCTGTCTTTTCCATCCCAGGCACACAACACGCAAACAAAGCAGCAAATCAACAAAGTACATCTTTAGAATTGTTGGGCACTAATCATGTACTACAATCTCATTGCACGTTTCATTTGTATTTCATGATGCTTTGGAGAGGTTTTTCCTTCCTGCCCTGCTCTGTCCCCTTCATGCTTACTATGGTAATTTCTTACAGGGTCATTTTTCTACAGTTCTTCAAAAAGAAGAAAGAGTTTTAATTTATGGGAAAGAGGAGGCTATAGAAGTACCTATTATGAGCGGTTCTACTCAAATCATGCTCAAAGGACTCTTTATGGTGCTTGGCTATCTTTTTAGGGAAAATAGCAGGTATGTGAAGATATCTGGTTTGTGTTTTCCTTCTTTAAAAAAATCAATCTAGCTGATGCCAATGTATATTTAATGCATAATAATTTTAGATGAGTAGGAGATTCTTTTTTTGTTTTGTCTTGTTTTTTGAGGTAAGGTCTTGCTGTAGCCCAGGCTGACCTGGAATTCACTCTGTAGTCTCAGGGTGGCCTTGAACTCACGGCAATCCTCCTACGTCTGCCTCGCAAGTGCTGGGATTAAAGGCGTGCGCCACCACACCCGGCAGGAGATTCTTAAGGAAACATTATGATGTATCTGTTCTTACTTGTTGGCACAGATCAACTGAAATTAGTCTTTCATTAATGAAATGAATTTTGAAATCAGCAAATAACTACATTTAATCAACTCATCATTAAATTTGTGATTCTCCAGGGCTAAACATAAGCCTTTACTATTTTTTTTTTATTTGAGAGAAGGAGGGAGGGAGGAAGGAAGGGAGGGAAGAAGAGGTAGGTAGAGAGAGAGAATAGGCACTACAGGGCCTCCAGTCACTGCCAACGAGCTCTATATGCATGTGCCACCTTGTGCATCTGGCTTACTTGGATACTGGGGAATCGAACCTGGGTCCTTAGGCTTAGCAGGCAAGCACCTTAATCACTAAGTCATCTCTCCAACCCACAACTTCTTTTAAGTATTATTTGGATCTATGGCTAATAGTAGCAGAAAGATGTTACTCTCCCCCACCACCCCTAGTAAGTCTTTTCCTTATAGTTTATAAAACAACTAATGAATTTGTGAAAAATAAAAAATGGCTAAGCCATCTTTCCTTACCTCTTCTTTTGTTTAGTTTTGGTTTTTGTTTGAAGCAGTGTCTCATATATCCTAGGCTGGCCTTGAACTCATTATGTAGCAAAGAGAGGATGGCCTTTGAACTCTGATCTTCCTGCCTCTTCCACTTGGGTTCTGGGATTCCAGATATGGACCACCACACCTAGCTTATCTCTTGAAAGTTTTAGTGCTACCTGCTTCCAAGATTTTTAAAGTGTTTTAAAAATATTATTGTGCACAGCCACACATATACACACACAGAGAGATAAAACTACCATCTTTAGCATTAAGTGTACAATCCAGTGCCTTGATGTACATTTGCAATGTACAATCACCACTATTATCTATTTCCAGAACCTTTTATCATTTCAAATAGGAATTCTGTACCTATAAAATAGTTACTCATGGATTGGAGAGATGGCTTAGTGGTTAAGGCACTTGCCTGTAAAGCCTAAGGACCCAGGTTCAATTCTCCAGTACCCACATAAGCCAGATGCACAAGGTGGCACATATATCTGGAGTTTGTTTGCAGTTACTAGAGGTTCTGGTGTGCCCATTCTTTCTATCTGCCTTTCTCTTTTAAAATAAATAAAATGTATAAAAAGTACTTACTGTATTCCTTCTTACATTTTCTAGTAACGTCTACTTTCAAACTGTAAGTTTGTTCTTTCTAGTTACGGCATCTAAAAGCAGTCATACATTATATGTTCTTTTATTTCTGGCTTATTTCACTTAGTATTATATTTTCAGAGGTTATCTATGTAGAGCATGTATCAGAATTTCATTCCTCTTTATGGTTGGGTAATATTCTACTATGCAAGTACTATGCATGTTTTGCTCATTCGTTTTGAAATTTTGTTCATCTATTTAGAAATTGTTGGCATTTGGTTTGTTTCCTTTTTTTTAACCTACTGTGAATTTTGCTACACTATGAATATTGGAGTTCAGATGTCTCAATCTGGCCTCAATTCCTCTGGGCATGTATGTTTACTTGGAAATGGAATTGCAGAATCATATGATAATCCTATATTTAACTTCTGAAGAACAGCTATAGTGTTTTTTTTTTTTTTTTTTTTTTTTTTTTTTTTTTTGGTTTTGCGAGGTAGGGTCTCACTCTGGCCCAGGCTGACCTGGAATTAACTATGTAGTCTCAGGGTGGCCTCGAACTCATGGTGATCCTCCTACCTCTGCCTCCCGAGTGCTGGGATTCAAGGCGTGCGCCACCACGCCCGGCTAGCTGTAGTGTTTTGACTAACAACTACTGCACCATTTTTCCTTCCAAAAGCAGTATATGAGGGTTTTGATGTCTTCACATCCTTCCTCATGCTTATGATTTTGTGGGGATTTAAAAAATTATTTATTTATTTATTTATTTGCAAGGAGGGGGAGGGAAGAAGAGAGACAGTGGTAGAGAGAATGGGAGTGCCAGGGCCTCCAGCCAGTGCAAATGAACTCCAGACACATGCACCACTTTGTGCTTCTGGCTGTACGTGAGTGCTGAGAAATTTAGCCCTCGTCATTAGGCTTTGTAGGCAAGTACCTTAATCACCGAGCCATCTCTCCAGCCTGGATTTTTTTTTTTTTTTTTGACATAGTAGTCATCTTAATGGATATCAAGTAGTACTCCATTGTGGTTTTGATTTGTATTTTCCTAATGACTCAAGATATTGTGAATATTTTTATATGCTTTATTGGCCAATTGTATATCTTTCAAGGAATACCTGTTCAAAGTCTTTTGGCTATATTTTAATTGGCGATTTTTATTATTGGATTGTAGTAGTTCTTCATATAATCTGGATATTATCACTATGTCAGATAAATGCTTTATAGATATTTTCTATTTTGTGGTTGTCTTTTCACTTAAAACTTTGTGTGAGTGTAGGTTCTTGTGAGCATGCCTTGGGACGAGGCCAGAGGGTAACATCTCATTTCAGGCAGGGCTTCTGCCAATCTCCTGAGGATCTTTGTGCTCTCCTTAAGGTGCTGGGGAATTTTTCTGTCTGTGCCTCTTTTTTTTTCTTTCTTTCTTTCTTTCTTTTTTTTTTTTTTTGATTTTCTGAAGTTGGGTCTCACTCTAGCCCAGGCTGACCTGGAATTCACTATGTAGTCTCAGGGTGGCCTCAAACTCTCTGCGATCCTTCTACCGCTGCCTCCTAAGTGCTGGAATTAAAGGCATGTACCACCACGCCTGGCTTGTGCCTTCTATTTTGTCAGCAGAATGCAAGGATTACAGAAGCCCATGTCCACTGCTGGCTTTTAAAACATATATTATTTTATTTTTATTTATTTGAGAGAGAGAGAGAGAGAATGAGCGGGCCAGGGCCTCCAGCCACTGCAAACAAACTCAGTTGCATGTACCACCTTGTGCATCTGGCTTACGTGGGTCCCGGAATTGAACCTGGGTCCTCTGGCTTTGCAGTCAAGCACCTTAACTGCTAAGCTATTCCTCCAGTCCTGCTGCTGGCTTTTACATGGTGTCTCAGGCTTGGCTTGAGTGTGAATACTTTTTTTTTAAATTGAGAACTTTATTATATGAACTGATTGTAAATTGGTTATATTTCCATTGAGTTAATACTGTTATGTTCTCTCTTCCCTGCTCCCATTTCACTGAGGGCCTCTTGTCCACTGAGTCTAAACTATTTCCCCAGCCCTGTCTTTTTACTTGTTAAAGATAGTATCCTTGAATGTAGAAAAGCTTGTTTTGTTTTGTCTGTTCATTTGTATGTGTGTGTAGATTTTAATTTCCTCTCCCTTCCCTCCTTCCTTTCCCTTCTTCCCTTCTTCCCTCCGTCTGTCTATTTTTGTTTTTTATCCTTTTTGTTTATGGGGGGATGGTTACTGTAGCCCAAGCTATCGTCAAACTTGCAAATTACCCTGCCTGGGCCTCCTGAGGGCTGGGATTACTGATATAAACACCTATTTGGGCAAAGTTTATTATATTTTTGTTTGTTATTGTTGTTGTTCCCCTCTTGAAGTCAATTTTTCTGTCTCTTTTCCTAATGGTTCCTGTATTTTTAATGTCATACGCAAAGAGTCATGGCCATATATGATCTCATGAAAAATTCCTTTTGTTTTCTTCTGGTGTTACAGTTTTTGGCTCCTATTATTTTTATAAAATTAAAAAGTATAATTTTCCCTTGATTTAAACTTTGAGGTCTGATCTTCCTAGAGGTTTATTAATTATGAGACAGTTTATTTATTGAGAATATCTTTTTGTTCTTTTAAGCCTCGGCATTTTATCTAATCCAGGCCGTGGTAGACACTGTAAACTGCATGGTATCATGGGCTGAGACCCAGATTTATTTTTATATTTTAGGGAGAGTGTGGTAGTTTGAATATATTCAGTGTTTTATTAGTTTGTAGTTTGCATCTGCAGCCACCTGGCTGGAGGCAATGTCACTGGGTGGATCTTAAGGTGTGGTGGTAGGTTTAGGATTTCAATCTAAAGATTCATATAATGTTTGAAAACGCCTTTAATCCCAGCAGTGGGAGGCAGAGGTATAGAGGATTAGGTAGATTTTAAGGCCACCCTGAGTTAAGAATTAGTTGATTCTAGTCAGCCTTACCAGAGTGAGAAATTACCTCAAAAAAAACCAAAAAAAAAAAAAAAGATATGCAAAGTTATCTCTCAGTTGGAGTTCCTGAAGTGTGCTGTGAGTTATGGCTTTTTATTTGGTTTTTCTGTCTGTGTTTGACAATTAAAGCAGGCCAGCTTCTTCTGCCATTATGGAACTTCCCTGGATCTGTTAAGCTTCAGTAAATCCCTTCCTCCATAACTGTGCCTGGTCTGAAAGTTCATCTCATTGAACCTGAAGCTGTCTGCCACAGAGAAGGAGAGAGACAGAGAGAGAGAGAGAGCATTGGCAGGCCTGGGCCTCAGCCACTGCAGTCGAACTCCAGATGCTTGCATCATCTAGTGGGCATGTGTGATCTTGCACTCGCCTCACCTTTGTGTGTCTGGCTAATGTGGGATCTGAAGAGTTGAACATGGGTCCTTAGGCTTCACAGGCAAGCGCCTTAACCACTAAGCCATATCTCTAGCCCTGAGACCCAAGTTTTAATGAGACATAGACATTTTAGAATTAATTGCTAATACGTAAAATTTTCATTAAAATTACCTGCTTTCTCATGAAATTAAAAAGTATAATTTTCCCTTGACTTGCTTTAGCCATAGCTCTGTTTTCTGGTTTTATTTTTATTTATTTATTTATTTATTTGTCTTTTTGTCTTTTGAGGTAGGGTTTCACTCTAATCCAGGCCGACCTGGAATTCACTAGGTAGTCTCAGGGTGGCCTCGAAGTCATGGCAATCCTTCTACCTCTGCCTCCCAAGTGCTGGAATTAAAGGCATGCACCACCATGCCTGGCTTCTATTTTCTATTTTGTAACTGTCACTAAACATGTAATAGAGAGAGTACGGAGAGTTCAGAGCTGGGCATTGGACGGCATGAAGTTTGCTTCTGCCATGATTTATATAATGTTTGAAAATGAAATTGGGAAGTGGGCTGAATAAGGATAGATGGTTAGGTAGATTTTAATATCTCTTGTTAAGAATTGGTTGATTCTGTGACTTAATGGTTTAAATTATAAATATTGAATTTAATTAGTGGTGAGGACAATGTTATCTCTCAGTGGGAAGGTGTGGTAGTCTCCTGTGAGTTATTTCATTTTTATTTGTTTTTTTTTGACAATTACATACCTGTACACATTATATTGTGATCATTTACTTGCATCACCCTCTCTTATCCCCATTCTACTCCAGCTGAACCTTTTCCTACCACTTATAGGTGGCTACACCACTGAAGAGCATGACTCCTTCCCACTTTCCCACCTACTAACTGTCATTAGCTCCTGAGGAAAGAATTTCCATTAGCTCCTTGAGTCGGCGGCAGGGCTGCTCATCTATGGAGGGGTGTTGACTGCCTCTTTCTTGTGTAGGTCTTGTGTAGGTATCGGTTGGGTTTTAATGCTGGATCAGTTTTATTTTTTATTTTATTTGTTATTCAATCAACATTGTCTTTGCATTTAGATTTGCAGATGATTATAGAATTGCTATTCAACAGACATACTCCTGGACAAATCAGATTGCTATTTTGGATAAAAATGGGACTTTAGCTGTACTACCAAAAAATAAGAAACGTTCACGACAGAAAGTTGCAGCTCACGTGCTAAACTTTTGGTGTTTAAATCCAGCTGTGGTAAGCTCATCACGTAGTGAGTGGAAAGTTCATCTTGGTCAGTACCAACAATTATGTGAATGGGCTTGACCCTTTTTTAAAGATGATCTTACACATCTGTAATTTTGTTTCCTTGTAGGCCTTTTCAGATATTAATGACAAAGTACGGACCATTGTTTTGACATCCGGTACATTGTCACCTATGAAATCTTTTTCATCAGAACTTGGTGTTACATTTACTATTCAACTAGAGGCTAATCACGTCATTAATAACTCACAGGTTAGTTGTTTTGTTTCTTTGTTTTTGGTGACTCTAAATCTTTTTTTTTTTTTTTTTTTTTGTTTTTTTCAAGGTAGGGTCTCACTGTAGCTCAGGCGACCTGGAATTCACTATGTATTCTCAGGGTGGCCTTGAACTCACAGCAGTCCTCCTACCTCTGCCTCCCGAGTGCTGGGATTAAAGGCATGTGCCACCACACCTGGCTTTTTTTTTTAAGATTTATTTTTATTTATTTATTTATTTATTAGAGACAGAGAAAGAGAGACACAGAGAGAGAATAGGTGCTCCAGGGCCTCCAGCCACTGCAAATGAACTCCATATGCATGCGCCACCATGTGCATCTCTGGCTTATGTGGGTCCTGGGGAATCAAATCAAGGTCCTTTGGCTTCGCAAGCAAACGTCTTAACTGCTAAGGCATTTCTCCAGCCCGGTGACTATAAATCTTCTTACCTTAATGTAATTCTATATAAATAAATCAATAGATGCCTTGAATGCTAGCAAACTCTGATGGGAATTTTTTTTTTTAAACTTTTTTGAGATAGGGTCTAATTCACTATGTAGTCTTAGAGTGGCCTTGAACTCACAGCAATCCTCCTACCTCTGCCTCCTGAGTGCTGGGATTACAGGCATGCGCCACCATGTCCAGCTTGCTTAATAGTTTAATAGTAACAGCAAAATGAAGTAATAGTAATATGTCAGCTACTTAGTAGTTTCATACTATCAACCAATGAAATACTAATTTTCTGTTGGATTCATAGACTGTACTATAAATTCTTTGAAAATGTTTAAAATTTTTTTCTATAAAATCTAAAAATGCACTCTATATTTTTGTATAAATGAAAATGGTCCCAACTGAATTCTAATTTTTCTGCTTTGTTTAGGTACACCTCTAATACTAACACAATTATATTCTAGGTTTGGGTTGGTACTATTGGTTCAGGCCCTAAAGGTCGGAATCTCTGTGCTACCTTCCAGCACACTGAGACATTTGAGTTCCAGGATGAAGTGGGAATGCTTTTGTTATCTGTGTGCCAGACTGTGAGCCAAGGAATTTTGTGTTTTTTGCCATCTTACAAGGTAAGGGAACATTTGTTGTGGTTTCTTTTTTTTTGGGGGGGGGGTTCGAGATAGGGTCTCACTCTAGCTCAGGCTGACCTGGAATTCACTATGTAATCTCAGGGTGGCCTTGAACTCACGGCAATCCTCCTACCTCTGTCTCACGATGCTGGGATTAAAGGCATGCGCCACTACACCCAGCTTGTGATTTTTTTTTTAGCCTCTAAAAAATTTCATGTAGGATTGCCACGATAAAGTAGAATGAAAAGCAACAGCTCTACCATAGTTTGGAGCAGAGAGCTAGAGAAAGCTGAGGGTGCTGTAAGTAGAGCTTAAAGGGAGATTCTGATGGGATCTCGGAAGACTACCATATCTGTAAAAATAGAAAAGGAAAGACAGTGCTCATGAAGTTTTAGAAGGGAATTAGGATTCTGTTGGGAATTGGACTAGAGGCCATTCATGCTAAATGCTTTTAAAGACATTTCCCACCCCTTTCCCCTTTTATCCCAAGATTTTGAATGGAACTAAATGTAAAATAAAATAAATGGACCAATTAATTTGGTAGAGGAAATTTTAAGACAGCTTTGCATTCAGATTGTGTGGGTCTTTTTGTTGGTTGGTTGGTTTTTTAATTCCTGGTTGCTTTTAGCCAGGATTACAATGAGAATTGGGAGCAAAAAAAAAAAAAAAAAAAAAAAGTAGAGCAGAAAGATTTGAAAAGATACTCAATTTGGCTAGAAAAGGAACACATTTAAAGATCCAGAGAGATAGCTTAGCGGTTAAGGCATTTGCCTGCCTGCAAAGCCTAGGGACCCCAGTTTGATTTCCCAGGACCCATGTAAGCCAGATGCACAAGATGGCGCATGCATCTGGGGTTTGTTTGCAGTATCTAGAGGCCCTAGTGTGCCCATTCTCTTTCTCTCTCTCTACCTGCCTTTCTCTCCTTCTCTCTAATAAGTAAAATAATATATATTATATTATTATTATTTTGTTTTTAAAATTTTTTTTTATTATTTTATTTATTTTTGGAGAGAGAGACAGACAGAGAGGGAGAGGGAGACAGAGATGGATGCACCAGCAGTCTCTCAGCTGCTGTGAACGAAATCCAGATGTGTGCGCCCCCTTGTGGTCAAGTGTGGCATTGCGCCCTTGCGTCACTTTGCATCTGGCTAAACGTGGGACCTGGAGATTGGAACCCCGTTCTTAGGCTTAGTAGGCAGGCGCCTTAACCGCTAAGCCATCTCTCTAGCCCTATTTTGTTTTTTTTCAAGGCAGTATCTCATTCTAGCTTATGCTGATCTGGAATTCATATGTATGCTCAGGGTGGCCTTGAACTCATGGTGATCTTCCTACCTCTGCCTCCTGAGTGCTGGGATTAAAGGCATGTACCACCATGCCCAGTTTAATAAAAAAATTTTTTAAAAAAATAAAGGGCTGGAGAGATGGCTTAGCAGTTAAGGCGCCTGTCTGCTAAGCCTAAGAACACCGGTTCCAATCTCCAGATCCCATGTTTAGCCAGATGCAAAGTGACGCAAGGGCGCGATGCTGCACTTGCCCACAAGGGGCGCATGCATCTGGATTTTGTTCACAGCAGCCTGGCGTGCCCATTCTCTGTCTCTCTCCCTCTCCCTCTCTCTGTCTCTCTCTGTGTCTCTCCAAAAATAAAAAAAATAAAAACATAAATAAAAAGAAAGAAAGAAAGAAAGAAAGAAAGAAAGAAAGAAAGAAAGAAAAAAAGATAGATAGATAGATAGATATGGAAAGAAGATGGGCTGGAGAGATGGCTTAGCTGTTAAGGTGCTTGTCTGTGAAGCCTAGGGAGCCAAGTTCAATTCCCCAGTATCCACATAAGCCAGATGCACAAGGTGGCATATGTGTCTGGAGTTTGTTTGCAGTGGCTGGAGGCCCTGGTGCACCCATCCTCTCTCCCTTTCTCTCTCTCTCTCTGACTCATTTTCATAAATAAGTAAAATATTTTTTAAAAGATATGGAAAGAAGAGGGTGGTTCCTGGTTCTAGGAGCAGCTAAGGTTTGAAGAAGTATAATTTTACTCACTTGAAAGACTTTCCCTTGAGGAGAGCACCTTTGAGACACCCTGTTCAAAATGGGCAGCTTAAGAAAGTGTCTTCCCCACGCTCAGCCACCAGCTATTCAGAGGCTACTGCAGCCCTAGTCCAGGCATCTTAGCTACTGCTGGAGCTTGGCTGTAGACCTTGGCATCATCTGCTGACCTGGTGCTAGTTTTCCAGGCTCCAGTTGAACCAGCTTCTCTGGAGTTTCCGTGCTTTCAGCCTGAGGCTGAGGGAAGACCGTCTGCAGAGGTAATCCTGACATGGGGGAGCTCCAGTGAAGCGGACTTCTGACGCTGAGGGAGGAGCATTTGCGAGCGTGATGTCGACATGGCGAGCCCCACCGCAGAGCTGCTCCATAGCCCTGCACAGAGACAAGATGTTCCTTGAAGTGGCCACGGGGAAGGCATCTAGGATAGGAGGAGACTCAGTGGTCCCCATGCTCTGAAAGTAAACCTTCACCTTGCAGTTGAGGAGGGAACATCTGAGGAGTCATCTTGACACAGGAAGCCCCATCAAAGGGGCTGCCTTGGGGGCAATCTATAAGTAATGCCAAAGAACTCATTGGGTCACTAAACTGGTATTGGTGCAATCGTACTTTGGTCTGCCCTCAGAGCCCTGTCCGGGATGCAGATACGTGTTCACGTCTCCCCAGGGGAACAGTTTCCCCCAACAGTCTGTCCCTGAGGGCTGGCAGGCCCTGAGAGGACAGTACTTGATGCTGTGACCACGGAGCCTGAGCTCTCATAGAATGCTGCGATTCAATGAAAATGGAGCATTTGCCGGGGAAAGCCATGGGCGAATGGGTGTGGCCAGTTTATGAGAGGGGCCATATGGGTTGAAGATGGCAAGATGTGGTGGTTGGTGTTGCCCAAGCCTAAGGAGCTCACATCTGAACACCTTGTGCCCTAGATGTGGGCCAGCAAGCTATGGGCTTTACTGTTTGTCCTGCTGAGTTTCAGTCTCGCTTTGGTCACAGCTCTCCTTTCTGTGCTCCCCACCCTCCTGTTTGGAATATGAGATCTTACTACCTTGTATATTGCAAATACATAACTTGTTTCTTAAACTTTCTATAGGCACTTTGCTTACAAAGTCTGCAGGCCTGGGTTCAGTTTTTCAGCACCAATGTAAAGCCGGATGCAAGCTGGTGCATGTATCTGGAGCTCATCTCCAGCGACAAGAGACCTTAACACACCCATACACAGATACACATACACACACATACATGCAAATATTTTTTTAAAAGGTATTAGAAAACAAATCTACTCTTTATAGTGCTATGGACTTTACAGTGCCACGTCCTTACATGTGAACTACGCTCGCAGTCCTAAAAACTCATTCTTCGAGTCAGACTTGAAGTAATCTTAGCATAATCTACTGCCGTCATTCCTGAAGCAATGTTGAAGTGGTGATAGGTGGTGGGGGAAGGGAAGCTTCTTCTAATCCTTTAATTATGTCTCCGTCCTTGAGTGAGACTGTGTCCCTTGGCTGTGACCTTCCAAGTTGTTCTTAGGTCTTCACTGATCTCATTAGATGAGACAAGGAGTCTGAAGGGAGCTGGATTTTTTGGTAATTTTCCCTTCCCTCATGTCCGATAAAGCTCTTGTAAAGTCCCCCTTTCTAGTAGATTGGCCTTGGTTATGGGGAATTCTCTGAATGTATTTTAGAATGGCTGTTTCCTCTTCTTTGCCAAGAACTGGAGGGTTTTTCTTGGCTCTACTGTGAGAACTGGGGTTCCTGGAATTAATATCTTCAAAAATGTGAGGGCCCATTTAGACTTCAGCCCCCGAGGAGTTTCTCACGTTTAAACTACATTCTGCTTCCAGCAGTTTGTCAAAATTATCTTTTCCGCTGTCCCTGTCAACCTGGGGATTTGGTGTCTGTTGCTTCTAGTAAGCTATCTTGGCTGTAATTCTGGTGTTTGTCTGTCTTCAGATTTCAGGGCGACATTTTGCCCCCATGGTCTCAGGTCTCCGTTGGATCCCAGAAAAATCAACCGAGTTTATAGTTTCTTTTGCTCTTTTTCTCTCTATAAGGCAACTGTGTTGATATCTGAGTTCCTTACCTGCTGGAATTTATTAGAAGCCCTAATTTTATGATTTGAAATATGTATTTTCAACTGAGTTTCAGTCCTGTAATGTACTTGAAAGATCAAAATAGCACGCTATAACAGTCTCTTATCAGTGGTTTTCCCATTGGTTACACAGCACAGTGACTAAAGTTAGTAGATGTATCATGTCTTTCAGATGGGGTTTGACACTATGCAACAAATAGGAAAGCTAGCCAGGCGTGGAGGTGCACACCTTTAATCCCAGCACTCGGGAGACAGAGGTAGGAGGATCGCTGTGAGTTCAAGGCCACTCCAGGGCTAGAATGAGACCCTACCTTGAAAAACCAAAATAAATAAATAAAAAAGGAAACTTAGCAGTATAAGGGACCAAGGATTGAAATATAAACTGAGGAATGGTAATTTTTTTTTATTGCTGCATAACAGACTATGACTACCTCCTGGTTCCCAGGGACTCAGTGCTTGGTTGGCTATCTATATTGCTTTTTTTTTTTTTTAAGATTTTATTTTTATTTATTTATTTGAGACAGAGAGATGGAAAGAGAGAGAGGGAGAGTGAGAATGGGCGCGCCAGGGCCTCTAGCCACTGCAAACAAACTCCAGACTCATGCGCCCCCTTGTGCATCTGCCTTACATGGGACCTGGAGAATCGAACCAGGATCCTTAGGCTTCGCAGGCAAACACCTTAACTGCTAAGCCATCTCTCCAGCCCTATATTGCTTTTTAAGCCCATGGTGAGGCAGAAGCATAGAAGAGCACAACCAAGGACAGCTGTTCACTTTGCAGCTAGAAAGCAGAGGAGAGAGTCTGCCTGGCCTAGTGGGCTTCCTTCTCTCTGTATTCCATCCAGTCTGTTAAATGGTACCACTGCTATTCGGTCTGGGCCTTCCCACCTAGGCTAACGGATTGCATGGTCCCCACAGACATACCCAGAGGTGCATGTTACTAATCTAGAAATCTTGCAGTTGCCACAGGGAATGAGGAACTGAGCATTCAAAACCAAGGAGACAGCACTAGCCAAATCACAGAATATGTTTTATAATCACACTTCAGCTCTGCTTGTGTGAAAATAAAATGGAGCCTTTACTCCCAGCACTCAGGAGGCAGACGTAGGAGGATTGCACGAGTTCGAGGCCAGCCTGAGACTACATAGTGAATTCCAGGTCAGCCCAGGCTAGAGAGAGACCCTACTTCAAAAAATATAAAATAAAATAAAATAAAATAAGAAAATAAAAATAAAATGGGGGCTGGAGAGATGGCTTAATGGTTAAGGCACATGTCTGTGAAGCCTAAGGACCCCGGTTCGGTTCCCCAGGTCCCATGTAAGCCAGATGCACATGGTGGCGCATGCGTGTGGAGTTCTTTTGCAGTGGCTGGAGGCCCTGGCACACCCATTCTCTCTCTCTCTCTCTCTCTCTCTCTCTTTCTCTCTTTCTCTCTCCCTTTCTCTGTCTCTAATAAATAAATAAATAAATAAAAATAAAATCTTTTAAAAAATAAAAAAAAATAAAATGGAAGACTGGACAGAAGGTTGCAGGCTTTCATAAAAGAGACACAGAAACGCCCTGATCACACATTTTACTAAAGTACTTATTTTCTTTGACATATACTAAGTTATGGCAAGAAGGTTTTTCTGGATAACCCCTCATCTGCATTTCTTTAAAAGTCTGTTCATGTTCCGAGAAATTACAATAGTTTTGTGAGGAATCCATTCCTCCACTAAGACAAATTTGATTTGACTCTATTGTTTAGCTTGGAGTGCCACTGCTTGAGAACTCTTGGAGAGATCATTTTTATGGGTTGAAGAGCTTCTAAGCTCTTTATATGGATAGGAAGTTTCCATGAAATAATTCTAAAAAGAGACTCTCTGGTGCCATTGCAGCAACTTGGATCTTTTTCTTTGTTCATTACAGGCTTTGATTTTCTTGTATAGCCTTATGAGTAAGTTGCACAAGCTATTTTTTTTCTGCGGGAACCTTTTTGCATTCACTACTGAATGTTAGATAAGGAATAAACTGTAAATGTTTCTTTAAGTCTCTAGTTATAGTTAAAAAAAAATATATATATATTTTAGAGACACAGGGAGAGAGACAGAGAGAGACAAAGACAGAGAGAGGGAGAACGGGCATGCCAGGGCCTATAGCCACAGCAAACAAACTCCAGACGCATGTGCCACTTTGTGCATCTGGCTTATGTAGGTCCTGGGAAGTCAAACTGAGGTCCTTTGGCTTTGCAGGTAAGTGCTTTAACCACTAAGCCATCCTTCCAGCCCTAGTTATAGTTTTGATAAGTATTATTCAGTATCAAATTTGTATGTGGGAAGTTTGCAGGGCTACCAGTTTGATGGTTGCTGATTTTTTTTTAAGCTAATAATTCACTTAATGTAAGGAGAAACTAAATTACTACATTTAAAAGATGCTTGAAAGCCAGGCGTGGTGGCACATGCCTTTAATACCAGCACTCGGGAGGCAGAGGTAGGAGGATTGCCGTGAGTTCGAGGCCACCCTGAGACTACATGGTGAATTCCAGGTCAGCCTGAGCTAGAGTGAGACCCTACCTCAAAAAACCAAAAAAAGAAAAAAGATGGTTGAGGGCTGGAGGGATGTCTTAGCAGTTAAGGCGTTTGCCTGTGAAGCCAAAGGATCCAGGTTTGATTCCCCAGGACCCACGTAAGCCAGATGCACGAGGGACACATGCATCTGGAGTTCATTTGCAATGGCTACAGGCCCTGGCGTGCCCATTCTCTCTGTGTCTGTCTTTCTTCTCTCTATCTCTGTCTCTCTCTGCTTATAAATAAATAAATAAATAAATAAATAAATAAATAAATAAAAGTAAAAGATGGTTGAAGTTTCTGTAGATAGAAATGCCTTACATGATCATAGGAGCTTTTTCCTAGGAACTCTTTTTTTAATTATTATTTTATTTTTGAGAGACAGGGAGGGAGAGAATGGGTATGCCAGGGCCTTTCAGCAGCTGAGAATGAACTCCAGATGTGTGTGCTCTTTGTGTGCATCTGTGACATAGCACATTTATGCCACCTTGCGTCAGGCTATGTGGGACCTAGAGATTTGAACATGTGTTCTTAGGCTTTGCAGGCAAGTGCCTTACCCACTAAGCCATCTCTCCAGCCCTCTTTTTAATATTAGGTAGGTATAGAATGGTCACAGTGTTGAGACCTTTGGGATGAGGGAGGAATTTGTACAAGTCTTAAAAGGTTAGGTGTGTGTGGTTCTTGAGAGCTTGTTCTCAGTTATTAAGCAGTAACGTTTATTCACTTGTTCATTTGATGATAATTTAACGAGAACACTACACTATGGCAAATAATTCAAATGACTCAGCCAAGGTCATGGCTTGTCCTAGAGCTCTTGACTTTATATTGAAAGCATTAACCTTAGAACTCTGGTTCTAATTTATTTTTCTGGTCTAATTTATTTTTCCAAGAGCATCCTACGTTTAATATATGAAATATGATTGATAGTATAAATGTTAATTTGATCTGAAATTTCAAATGAGGATAGTTTGAATATATCTTGTCTGTATACTGCATTTGCTTTTCACATTTGGTTTTGCTTATGAGTTAAATTGTTATCCTTCCAAAGATAAATAAAAGCTACTCTGAAGGAGTATGCTGAAAAGCTGAATATTCTAGAAAGTAGAGCTCCTGAAAGTTGAAGTTTAAGTAACTTAGTTAGGTATTTTGTGTATGCATACCCTTTAGAGTCATTCATATTTATTGCCTGTTACTAACATTGTGCTACATGTGGCCCCATAGAGTTCTATCATCATATATCCATTATAATTTTTGTTGTTGTTTTTTTTTCCAGGAAGGGTCTCACACTAGCCCTGGCTGACATGGAACTCATTCAGTAGTCCGAGGCTAGACTCAATCTCATGGTGATTCCCTTACCTCTGCCTCCCAGATGTTGGGATCAAAGGCATGTACTACCATACCTGACCCATCAGTTATAATTTTCAAGTGAAAAATCTAGGGGAGATAAAAGGAAGCAATTAAGATTAAACTAGAGTCTGGGATCACCAGGTTACCTGGTTTAAGGAGGAGGGATCAATTAGTAAATACAGCCATTGAATTCATGCTGAGTCCCTGTGCTTCTTTCTACCTTGATTTCTAAACTGTAGTTTTATGAATTTAGAAAATGAGGTACTTTGGGTAGATAACAAGCAAATTGGTTATTTAGCTACGCATTTTTTCATATTAAAGCACATTTTAAAAATATTTTATTTTATTTATTTACTTAAGAGAGAGAAAAAAGAGAAAGAGAGAATGAGAATGGGTGTGCCAGGGTCTCCAGCTGCTACAAATGAACTCCAGATGCATGTGTCAATTTTGCATCTGGTTTACGTGGGTTCTGGGGAATTGAACCTGAGTCCTTTGGCTTTGCAGGCAAGTGCCTTAAGTGCTAAGCCATCTCTCCAGCCCCTAAAGCACATTTTTTATGTAGTTTTTAAAAAGATTTGTTTATTTATTTATTTGAGAGACAGAAAGAGGCAGAGAGAGAGGGAGAGAATGGGCACACCAGGCCTCCAGCCACTGCAAACAAACTCCAGAGATATGCACCGCCCTGTGCATCTGGCTTACTTGGGTCCTGGGGAATTGAACTCATGTCCTTTGGTCTTATAGGCAAGTGCTTTAACTGCTAAGCCATCTCTCCATTCCTAAAGCACAGTTTTTGATATCAGGCTAGAAAAATTTGGAAGTTCCAGATATTATATCTTTGATAGAGTTTTTAATATCTATAGTTAATATTCATAATCATAATCAATTGAGTTTTTATTTTGGAAAAAGTACGATACTTTGTAATCATAAGTTCATAACAATTGTTTTAATACTATGAAGCATATCAGTGTATCTATTATGTTTGCACTTAAAAATTAATGTATATTCATTATACATAGTGTTGAGTTTTATATACATACTTCCAAGTCTACCAAGTATTTTATTCTCTTCTAGGCAGCATATAGTTGGGTCATATTTTTTTTATCCATTTGATCTGCGTCTTTTTATTGTACAGTTAAATTTATTAGCATTTAAAATAGTTATTGGCAGGTGTGTTAATTTTCTATTACTGTGGCAAAATACCTGAGAGAAATCAAGTTAAAAGAGAAAACCTCATTGTTTTCAGCACTATCAGTCCATTGTCACTTGGCCATGTGACTTCTAGGCCTGTCTCAAGGCAAGCACATCATAGCAGAAGCACTTGGTAGGTGAATGCTGCACACTTCACAGTACCCAGGAAGCAAAGGACAAGTAAAGGAAGGGTTTAGGGTCCCAGTGTACTCTTCCAGGTCCTGTCACTAGTGACTTAGTTCCATCATCTAGGCCCCACCACCTAAAAGCTGTCTACATGCTATCTACCAAACCCTCATCACACAAGCCTTTGGGTGATATTTTAAGTTCTAAACCATAATGGTAGGTAAGGACTTGGGACTGCCATTTTCCTTCTTGCTTTAGCCCAGGCTGACTTAGAATTCACTAGTCTCAGGCTGGCCTCGAACTCACGGCAATCTTCCTACTTCTGCCTCCCGAGTGCTGAGATTAAAGGCATGTGCCACCATACTAGGTTTGTTCTTTTCTTTTTAACAGAAATAAAGAGATATAGTGGGTTTTTTTTTTTTTTTGCCTTAATATGATCAAGGAATGACCCATACAGTTGAATTCTGTCATCCTGATTTCAGCCAACACATACCAACCTAACACATAACTCTAAACAACCAGACTTATCACATACACACTTTTAAAATTTATTTTTTTAAATTGCAAACAGAGAGAGGAGAGAGCCAGACAAAGAGAATGGACATACCAAGGCCTTCCACCACCACAAATGTACTCTAAATGCATATGCCACTTTGTGCATCTGGCTTTACATGAGCATTGGGGAATTGAACCCAGGTCATTAGACTTTGTAAGCAAGCGCCTTAATCACTTAGCCCCAAATATACCTATTTTGACTGTTTACTTCAGACATTGACTGAACCTGCTGTCCAAGGTGATGAATCAGCGGAAATACAGAACCCATTTTCTGAATTAAGAATATCTTCCAGGCTGGAGAAATGGCTTAGCGGTTAAGGCGCTTGCCTGCAAAGCCAAAGGACCCAGGTTTGATTCTCATAAACCAGTTGTGGTGGTACATGCCTGTAATCCCAGCACTTGAAGGATGGAGGCAGGAGGATCAGAAATTCAAGATCATTCTTGGCTATATAATGAGTTTGAGGCCAGCCTAGGCTATATGTGACCCTATCTCAAAAAATAAATCGATCGATGGATTGCTAGATATTATGCTTTATCTGATTATATCCATCAGTGACTTTGAAATAAGGTATTGTCAGTAGTGCAGCCATAGCATTTTCTGAGTACTCAGTCTCTGAAATGAGAATTGCATGGAATATGATAGGCATTTTCATTTCTACTTACATTGCCAACACCCACAAGGGATCTTATATTCATTTCAGGGAAATAGTTGTCTATACTGTCTCCAAATAAATTATTGACTACAAGAGTATTCATTGATCATTTTATCCTGAAATGTAGCCTAGCCTTTTGTGGTAAAAGGACTGAGTCAGATTTAACCAAATGGGAAGGTATTTAAGCAAAAATTCATTTTTTTCTTCTCGAGGTAGAGACTCATTCTAGCTCAGGCTGACCTGGAATTCACCATGTAATCTCAGGGTGGCCTCGAACTCATGTTGATCCTCCTACTTCTGCCTCTTGAGTGCTGGGATCAAAGGTGTGCGCCACCACGCCCGACAAAAATTCATATTTTTTTGTCTACTTGAATACAGAAAAAATTAAGACTGCATCCCTTTTATGGGCACTTGTAATGCTATTGCAATGTCACTAATTTATTTTTCATTTGTATTAATATAGAGAATGGACTATAATTTATTTCTAACATGCCGTCTATAGGTTCTGTGGCTTGAATGTCAATGTCCTCTATAGACTCATGTGTTTGAATACTCAAATCCCAGTTGGTGGCTCAGGTGTGGAAGACTGTTGAACCTTCATGAGGTAGAACCTTGGTGGAGGAAGTACATCTCCTGGGGAGGTGGGTCTTGAGGGTTTATAACCCAGCTCCACTTTCTGTTCTCTCTTTCTACTTCCTGTCTGTTGATGTGACCATGTGACCCTGGTTTTCTGTTCTCTGACAGTGTGACTCTGGTTTTCTGTTTCCACATGCTTTCCCTTCCACGACAGAACTGAGAGCCCAGTTAAGCCCTTTTCCTTCCAAAAGCTGTATCTGGTTGTGTATTTATGTCCCAACAACAAGAAACTAACTGATATAGGTATGTTCCACCTGAATAAAAAGAAGTCAGCATTTCTCACATTGTAGTACATTTTACATGAAAAAATATCATGAGTTTTGACTATGAAACAAATTCCGTGAACAAGATTACACAAGATAGTAGTCTGTTAAGGCGGGACTACTAAAAGCATTAAGACTTGAGTACTGGCTATTAAAGTAAGTGAATGGCAATATTATAAAGTTAAATACATGCCAAAAAACATTTTCCAGAGGACTGGGATTGTAACAATACCATTAATGAGGGTAAAGTGGCCTTAATGCAATTTGCACTTTCTAAAGTTTCAAAAAGAGGCTTTGAGTTAGTGCATTATTAATGTCCTGAACATCTGGTGCTGCGTAAAAGCTACGAACACTGAGCAAATGCAGCGTTCTGACATTGCCTCCCTCGTGGGATACTGGCTTTAAGAAGTCAGAAAAAGAAAACTGACAATGTCCAGATAAGACACAGACATTCCAAAGTATATTTTAATTTGTGAGATGTGACTTTAAAAAAAAATGCCTGTAAAGTTAACAAATTGAAGTGATATGATTACCAAGTGGCAAATTAAACCATCTAGTCTCTATATGTGACTGATATTTACCTTTTATGAACTTTAATATAACATAGCAGAAATACCTCACATTTCCTCCTCCTTTGTCATCTCTTGTCTTAATTTTCTTAA
Source organism: Orientallactaga sibirica (assembly GCA_036365145.1). NCBI lineage: Eukaryota > Metazoa > Chordata > Mammalia > Rodentia > Dipodidae > Orientallactaga > Orientallactaga sibirica. The sequence goes on from JAEOAD010000013.1 coordinate 44,854,089, forward strand.
CTAGTGTTGTTAGAGCGTATCGATTTTATTGATCTTTAAAAAAAACTCATTTTTTTCTTCAGTGATTTGGTGTTCTTCCTTCTCTCTTCTGCTAATTTTTTTTTAAATGGGCATCAAGCCCAGGGTATCACACATGCTAGGTAAGTATTCTACCACTGAATTATGACAGTGTGTCTAGAAGTTGCCCAGACTGGCCTAGAACTGAGTGTGTAAACCAGGCAGGACAACTCTTTAGAGTAAATAGGTCTTGAACTTACCATAAACCTTTCGCAAGCATACAGGTAAGTAGGATTATAGGCCTTTACTACCAGACCCAGTTGTATTTTTTGTTTTGTTTTTGTTTTTCAAGGTAGGATGCTGATCTGGAATTCACTGTGTAGTCTCAGGCTGGCCTTGAACTCTTGGTGATCTTCCTACCTCTGCCTCCCAAGTGCTGAGATTACCATGCCTGGCTTGTATTTTTTTCCTTTATCTTTTTTTTTTTTTTTTGCGTGTGTGTGTGTGTGTGTGTGTGTGTGTGTGTGTGTGTGTGTGTGTGCGCGTGTGTGTGTGTGTGGTATGTGCCCATGCGCTGTCCCATGTACTCGCCTGTGGTAGCTGGAGCAGAACATTGGCTGTCCTAGTCAATCTTTCTTCTGCTAGTTCTTTTGAGCTAGAGTCTTTTACTGATCAGAGAGCTTGCCTGTTTTTTTTTTTTTTTTTTTTTTCTTATGAGCTCTGGTGATTTTGGGGTCTCTGCTCCCCTATGGGATGGGTTTTAGATGTGTGGGTCCTGGGGAGCAAACTCAAGCAGTTTCTGGCCGCATGCTTGCACAGTGAATGCTCTTTAACTGCTGAGCAGTTTCTCCAGCCCTGTCTTTCTTTTTTCATGTAAACATTCATATTACCTATACACTTCCCTCTGAGTATTGTTTTTGTTGCATCCTGTACTTTTGGTATGTTGAGTTTCGTTCTTGTTAATCTCAAGATAATTTCATAATTTTCCTTTTATTTCTTCTTCTATTCCATGATCATTGTTTGAAAGTATAATGTTGGAAATGGATAGAGCTGGAAAATAATAAGCGTGGTAAACCCAGGCTCAGGGAGACAAATAACATGTACTCTCTCTCGTATGTGGATTCTAGCTTCTAATCTTTTTATATGTGTAATTATGTGAGAGTAAGTGTGGGTAGAGGCCAGAAAATGAGAAAGGAGCCCATGAGCTGGTGGGGGGAAGAAGCTTTTAAGGTAGGGGTTTGGGTTGTGTAATAGAACATACATGCTATTCAGGTAGAATGGTGAATACTGAGAGTGGAGGGGTATAGTGGGGATGGGGGGTGTTGGTCAGAGAACAAGAAAGAAGAGTGAGGGAGGGGGAATCAATCAAAATCATGTATGAAAATACTATAAAGAAATCTATTATGCAGCCAGGCATGGTGGCACATGCCTTTAATCCCAGTACTTGGGAGGCAGAGGTAGGAGGTGTGCTGTGAGTTTGAGGCCACCCTGAGACTACATAGTGAATTACAGGTCAGCCTGGGCTAGAATGAAACCCTACCTCGAACAACGACGACAACAACAACAACAAAAAAGAGAGAGAGAGAGAGAGAGAGAGAAAGGAAAAGAAAAAAAATCTATTATGTAATAATTAAAAAATAAGTATTTTGTTTCATTTTCACATATTTATTAATTCTTTAATTTTTTGTCTCTATTACTGAATTCTAGCTTCATTCTGTTGTGGTTGGGAAAGATGCATGCTATTAATTTCAATCTTGTTAAATTTATTGACTCACTTTTTGGCCTAATAATTTATAGAGTATGCTGTGTGCACTTGAGAAGAGTTGGTGTCTGCTAGTGTTCAGTAGAGTATGCTGTGTGCACTCGAGAAGAGTTGGTGTCTGCTACTGTTCAGTAGAGTACGCTGTGTGCACTTGAGAAGAGTTGGTGTCTGCTACTGTTCAGTAGAGAGTATGCTGTGTGCACTTGAGAAGAGTTGGTGTCTGCTACTGTTCAGTAGAGAGTATGCTGTGTGCACTTGAGAAGAGTTGGTGTCTGCTACTGTTCAGTAGAGAGTATGCTTGGTGTCTGCACTGTTCAGTAGAGAAGCAGTCGAGAAGAGTTGGTGTCTGCTACTGTTCAGTAGAGAGTATGCTGTGTGCACTCGAGAAGAGTTGGTGTCTGCTACTGTTCAGTAGAGAGTATGCTGTGTGCACTCGAGAAGAGTTGGTGTCTGCTACTGTTCAGTAGAGAGTACGCTGTGTGCACTTGAGAAGAGTTGGTGTCTGCTACTGTTCAGTAGAGATATGCTGTGTGCACTTGAGAAGAGTTGGTGTCTGCTACTGTTCAGTAGAGAGTATGCTGTGTGCACTCGAGAAGAGTTGGTGTCTGCTACTGTTCAGTAGAGAGTATGCTGTGTGCACTTGAGAAGAGTTGGTGTCTGCTACTGTTCAGTAGAGAGTACGCTGTGTGCACTTGAGAAGAGTTGGTGTCTGCTACTGTTCAGTAGAGAGTATGCTGTGTGCACTCGAGAAGAGTTGGTGTCTGCTACTGTTCAGTAGAGAGTATGCTGTGTGCACTTGAGAAGAGTTGGTGTCTGCTACTGTTCAGTAGAGAGTATGCTGTGTGCACTCGAGAAGAGTTGGTATCTGCTACTGTTCAGTAGAGTACGCTGTGTGCACTTGAGAAGAGTTTGGTACTGTTCTGCTGCTGTTCAGAAGAGTGTCGCTACTGTTCAGTGCATGCTGTGTGCACTTGAGAAGAGTTGGTGTCTGCTACTGTTCAGTAGAGTATGCTGTGTGCACTGGAGAAGAGTTGGTGTCTGCTACTGTTCAGTAGAGAGTATGCTGTGTGCACTTGAGAAGAGTTGGTGTCTGCTACTGTTCAGTAGAGTATGCTGTGTGCACTTGAGAAGAGTTGGTGTCTGCTACTGTTCAGTAGAGTATGCTGTGTGCACTCGAGAAGAGTTGGTGTCTGCTACTGTTCAGTAGAGTATGCTGTGTGCACTTGAGAAGAGTTGGTGTCTGCTACTGTTCAGTAGAGTATGCTGTGTGCACTTGAGAAGAGTTGGTGTCTGCTACTGTTCAGTAGAGTATGCTGTGTGCACTCGAGAAGAGTTGGTGTCTGCTACTGTTCAGTAGAGAGTATGCTGTGTGCACTCGAGAAGAGTTGGTGTCTGCTACTGTTCAGTAGAGTATGCTGTGTGCACTGGAGAAGAGTTGGTGTCTGCTACTGTTCAGTAGAGAGTATGCTGTGTGCACTCGAGAAGAGTTGGTGTCTGCTACTGTTCAGTAGAGAGTATGCTGTGTGCACTCGAGAAGAGTTGGTGTCTGCTACTGTTCAGTAGAGAGTATGCTGTGTGCACTCGAGAAGAGTTGGTGTCTGCTACTGTTCAGTAGAGAGTATGCTGTGTGCACTCGAGAAGAGTTGGTGTCTGCTACTGTTCAGTAGAGAGTATGCTGTGTGCACTCGAGAAGAGTTGGTGTCTGCTACTGTTCAGTAGAGAGTATGCTGTGTGCACTCGAGAAGAGTTGGTGTCTGCTAGTGTTCAGTAGAGAGTATGCTGTGTGCACTCGAGAAGAGTTGGTGTCTGCTACTGTTCAGTAGAGAGTATGCTGTGTGCACTCGAGAAGAGTTGGTGTCTGCTACTGTTCAGTAGAGTATGCTGTGTGCACTTGAGAAGAGTTGGTGTCTGCTACTGTTCAGTAGAGAGTATGCTGTGTGCACTCGAGAAGAGTTGGTGTCTGCTACTGTTCAGTAGAGAATATGCTGTGTGCACTCGAGAAGAGTTGGTGTCTGCTACTGTTCAGTAGAGAGTAAGCTGTGTGCACTCGAGAAGAGTTGGTGTCTGCTACTGTTCAGTAGAGAGTATGCTGTGTGCACTCGAGAAGAGTTGGTGTCTGCTACTGTTCAGTAGAGAGTATGCTGTGTGCACTCGAGAAGAGTTGGTGTCTGCTACTGTTCAGTAGAGAGTATGCTGTGTGCACTCGAGAAGAGTTGGTGTCTGCTACTGTTCAGTAGAGAGTATGCTGTGTGCACTCGAGAAGAGTTGGTGTCTGCTAGTGTTCAGTAGAGAGTATGCTGTGTGCACTTGAGAAGAGTTGGTGTCTGCTACTGTTCAGTAGAGAGTATGCTGTGTGCACTTGAGAAGAGTTGGTGTCTGCTACTGTTCAGTAGAGAGTATGCTGTGTGCACTTGAGAAGAGTTGGTGTCTGCTACTGTTCAGTAGAGAGTATGCTGTGTGCACTTGAGAAGAGTTGGTGTCTGCTACTGTTCAGTAGAGAGTATGCTGTGTGCACTTGAGAAGAGTTGGTATCTGCTACTGTTCAGTAGAGTATGCTGTGTGCACTTGAGAAGAGTTGGTGTCTGCTACTGTTCAGTAGAGAGTATGCTGTGTGCACTGTTCAGAGAAGAGTTGGTGTCTGCTACTGTTCAGTAGAGAGTATGCTGTGTGCACTTGAGAAGAGTTGGTGTCTGCTACTGTTCAGTAGAGAGTATGCTGTGTGCACTTGAGAAGAGTTGGTATCTGCTACTGTTCAGTGAGAAGAGTATGCTGTGTGCACTGTGTGCTTGAGAAGAGTTGGTGTCTGCTACTGTTCAGTAGAGAGTATGCTGTGTGCACTTGAGAAGAGTTGGTGTCTGCTACTGTTCAGTAGAGAGTATGCTGTGTGCACTTGAGAAGAGTTGGTCAGTTCAGTAGAGTATGCTGTGTGCACTTGAGAAGAGTTGGTGTCTGCTACTGTTCAGTAGAGAGTATGCTGTGTGCACTTGAGAAGAGTTGGTGTCTGCTACTGTTCAGTAGAGTATGCTGTGTGCACTTGAGAAGAGTTGGTGTCTGCTACTGTTCAGTAGAGAGTATGCTGTGTGCACCTCGGAAGAGTTGGTGTCTGCTACTGTTCAGTAGAGTATGCTGTGTGCACTTGAGAAGAGTTGGTGTCTGCTACTGTTCAGTAGAGAGTATGCTGTGTGCACTTGAGAAGAGTTGGTGTCTGCTACTGTTCAGTAGAGAGTATGCTGTGTGCACTTGAGAAGAGTTGGTGTCTGCTACTGTTCAGTAGAGAGTATGCTGCTACTGTGCACTTGAGAAGAGTTGGTGTCTGCTACTGTTCAGTAGAGAGTATGCTGTGTGCACTTGAGAAGAGTTGGTGTCTGCTACTGTTCAGAGAGTATGCTGTGTGCACTTGAGAAGAGTTGGTGTGTACTGTTCAGTAGAGAGTATGCTGTGTGAGAAGAGTTGGTGGTGTCTGCTACTGTTCAGTAGAGAGTATGCTGTGTGCAATTGGGAAGAGTTGGTGTCTGCTACTGTTCAGTAGAGAGTATGCTGTGTGCACTTGAGAAGAGTTGGTGTCTGCTACTGTTCAGTGGTGTCTGCTACTGTTCAGTAGAGAAGAGTTGGTGTCTGCACTGTTGAGAAGAGTTGGTGTCTGCTACTGTTCAGTGTATGCTGTGTTGAGAAGAGTTGGTGTCTGCTAGTTGAGTGTCTGCTCGAGAAGAGTTGGTGTCTGTTCAGTAGAGAGTATGCTGTGTGTGTACTTGAGAAGAATTGGTGTCTGCTACTGTTCAGTAGAGAGTATGCTGTGTGCACTTGGGAAGTTGGTGGTGTCTGCTATGCTGTTCAGAAGAGTACACTGCTGTGTGCACTTGAGAAGAGTTGGTGTCTGCTACTGTTCAGTAGAGAGTATGCTGTGTGCACTTGAGAAGAGTTGGTATCTGCTACTGTTCAGTAGAGTACACTGTGTGCACTACTGTTGAGAAGAGTTGGTGTCTGCTACTGTTCAGTAGAGTATGCTGTGTGCACTTGAGAAGAGTTGGTATCTGCTGTTCAGTAGAGTATGCTGTGTTCAGTGAGAAGAGTATGCTGTCTGCACTGTTCAGAGAAGAGTTGGTGTCTGCTACTGTTCAGTAGAGAGTATGCTGTGTGCACTCGAGAAGAGTTGGTGTCTGCTACTGTTCAGTAGAGAGTATGCTGTGTGCACTACTGTTCGAGAAGAGTTGGTGTCTGCTACTGTTCAGTAGAGAGAGTATGCTGTGTGCACTTGAGAAGAGTTGGTGTCTGCTACTGTTCAGTAGAGAGTATGCTGTGTGCACTTGAGAAGAGTTGGTGTCTGCTACTGTTCAGTAGAGAGTATGCTGTGTGCACTTGAGAAGAGTTGGTGTCTGCTACTGTTCAGTAGAGTATGCTGTGTGCACTTGAGAAGAAGTTGGTGTCTGCTACTGTTCAGTGAGAAGAGTTCAGTAGAGAGTATGCTGTGTGCACTTGAGAAGAGTTGGTGTCTGCTACTGTTCAGTAGAGAGTATGCTGTGTGCACTGTTGAGAAGAGTTGGTGTCTGCTACTGTTCAGTAGAGAGTATGCTGTGTGCACTTGAGAAGAGTTGGTGTCTGCTACTGTTCAGTAGAGAATGCTGTGTGCACTTGAGAAGAGTTGGTGTCTGCTACTGTTCAGTAGAGAGTATGCTGTGTGCACTTGAGTAGAGTTGGTGTCTGCTAGTGTTCAGTAGAGTATGCATTGTGCACTTGAGAAGAGTTGGTGTCTGCTACTGTTCAGTAGAGAGTATGCTGTGTGCACTTGAGAAGAGTTGGTGTCTGCTACTGTTCTGTAGAGAGTATGCTGTGTGCACTTGAGAAGAGTTGGTGTCTGCTACTGTTCAGTAGAGAGTATGCTGTGTGCACTTGAGAAGAGTTGGTGTCTGCTACTGTTCTGTAGAGAGTATGCTGTGTGCACTTGAGAAGAGTTGGTGTCTGCTACTGTTCAGTAGAGAGTATGCTGTGTGAACTTGAGAAGAGTTGGTGTCTGCTACTGTTCTGTAGAGAGTATGCTGTGTGCACTTGAGAAGAGTTGGTGTCTGCTATTGTTCAGTAGAGTATGCTGTGTGCACTCGAGAAGAGTTGGTATCTGCTACTGTTCAGTAGAGTATGCTGTGTGCACTTGAGAAGAGTCGGTGTCTGCTACTGTTCAGTAGAGAGTATGCTGTGTGCACTTGAGAAGAGTTGGTTTCTGCTAGTGTTCAGTAGAGAGTATGCTGTGTGCACTTGAGAAGAGTTGGTGTCTGCTACTGTTCAGTAGAGAGTATGCTGTGTGCACTTGAGAAGAGTTGGTTTCTGCTACTGTTCAGTGAGAAGAGTTGGTGTATGCTGTTCAGTAGAGTATGCTGTGTGCACTTGAGAAGAGTTGGTGTCTGCTACTGTTCAGTAGAGAGTATGCTGTGTGCACTTGAGAAGAGTTGGTATCTGCTACTGTTCAGTTGAGAAGAGAGTATGCTGTGTGCACTGCTACTGAAGAGTATGCTGTGTGTGAGAAGAGTTGGTATCTGCTACTGTTCAGTACTGTTCAGAGAGTATGCTGTGTGCACTTGAGAACTTGAGAAGAGTTGGTGTCTGCTACTGTTCAGTAGAGAGTATGCTGTGTGCACTTGAGTAGAGTTGGTGTCTGCTAGTGTTCAGTAGAGAGTATGCTGTGTGCACTGGAGTAGAGTTGGTGTCTGCTAGTGTTCAGTAGAGTATGCTGTGTGCCCTCGAGAAGAGTTGGTGTCTGCTACTGTTCAGTAGAGAGTATGCTGTGTGCACTTGAGAAGAGTTGGTGTCTGCTACTGTTCAGTAGAGAGTATGCTGTGTGCACTTGAGAAGAGTTGGTGTCTGCTACTGTTCAGTAGAGAGTATGCTGTGTGCACTTGAGAAGAGTTGGTATCTGCTACTGTTCAGTAGAGAGTATGCACTGTGAGGAAGAGTTGGTGTCTGCTACTGTTCAGTAGAGAGTACTTGAGAAGAGTTTGAGAAGAGTTGGTGTCTGCTACTGTTAAGTAGAGAGTATGCTGTGTGCACTTGAGAAGTTTGGTGTCTGCTAGTGTTCAGTAGAGTATGCTGTGTGCACTCGAGAAGAGTTGGTATCTGCTACTGTTCAGTAGAGTATGCTGTGTGCACTTGAGAAGAGTTGGTGTCTGCTACTGTTCAGTAGAGAGTATGCTGTGTGCACTTGAGAAGAGTTGGTGTCTGCTACCTTTCAGTAGAGAGTATGCTGTGTGCACTTGAGAAGAGTTGGTGTCTGCTACTGTTCAGTAGAGAGTATGCTGTGTGCACTTGAGAAGAGTTGGTGTCTGCTACCTTTCAGTAGAGAGTATGCTGTGTGCACTTGAGAAGAGTTGGTGTCTGCTACTGTTCAGTAGAGAGTATGCTGTGTGCACTTGAGAAGAGTTGGTGTCTGCTACTGTTCTGTAGAGAGTATGCTGTGTGCACTCGAGAAGAGTTGGTGTCTGCTCCTGTTCAGTAGAATTTCCCATAGAGCTGGTAGAGTCTTCTGTCTTTAGAGTGGCTCAGGTTTTCCATTTTGTCTGAATATCTTATCTATCATTGAGGCTGGTTGAAATCTCCTACCATCCTTGTGTTCCTGTCTGTTTTCCCCTTCGGCTCTGTCAGTACTTGCTTGAAATGTTTTACTTTTCTCATTTGGGTGCATATAGCTTTATACTTGCTCCATGTTCTTGGTGAACTGGCCTGTTTATCCTTATAGGAAGAATGTTTCTGTGACTGTTTTGGCTCAGTCTGTTTAGTCTAATCCATGTGTTGCTTGAGTGGATACTATTTATTCAGTGGATCTTTTCCAGCTTTCACTTTTGGCCTGTTTATAACCTTTTATTTAAAGTAAGTCACTTTTTTGTTATAGTTTTATTTTTTTATTTTTAATTTTCATTTATTTATTTATTTATTTGAGGGAGAAAAAAGAGAGAGAGAGAGAGAGAGAGAGAGAGAGAGAACCAATGGCACGCCAGGGCCTCCCGCCACTGCGAACAAACTCCAGACACACGCACCCCTTTGTGCATCTGGCTAACATGGGTCCTGGGGAATCGAACCTGGGTCCTTTGGCTTTTCAGGCAAACGTTTTAACCGCTAAGCCATCCCTCCAGCCCTGTTGTAGTTTTTTTGAGGTAGGGTCTCACTGTAGCTTAGGCTGTTCTGGAACTCTGTCCATAGTTTTAGGAGGGCCTTGAATTCACAGCAATCCTCCTACCTTTGTCTCCCAAGTGTTGGGATTAAAAGACCTGTGCCACCACACCCAGTGAGCCATTTATTTTTAACACATAATTGGATCAATTTTGTGATTTGTTCAACTTCTTTGTGTCTTTTGATTGGGAATTTTAACCCATTTATGCTTAAACTAATAACTGATAGAGAAGGACTTAATAATACTGTTTTATTGTTTTCTTTTTAAAAAAACATTTTATTTTTATTTTTTATTTGAGAGAGAGGGAGAAAGAGGCAGATAGAGAGAGAGAGAATGGGCACACCAGTGTCTCCAGCTGCTGTAAATGAACCCCAGAAGCAGGTGCCACCTTGTGCATCTGGCTTACTTGGGTTCTGGGGAATCAAACCTGGGTCCTTTGGCTTTGTAGGCAAGTGCCTTAACCACTAAGCCATATCTCCAGCTCCGTTTTGTTGTTTTCTACCAATGTGTAACCTTTATCTCTCCTTTCCTCTGTTCCTGGCTTATTTTTCCACAAATCAAACCATAGTTTAATAATATTTCAGCTATATTTAGAGAATTAGAATAGTTCTTCCTGTTTAACTAAAACAAATTTGAGTATTTTTTAAAAGAATATCCTTTTTAAAAATTTTTTTGAGGTAGGGTCTCACTCTAGCCCAGACTGACCTGGAATTCACTCTGTAGTCTCAGGGTGGCCTCAAACTCACAGTGATCCTCCTACCTCTGCCTCCCAAGTGCTGGGATTAAAGGCGTGTGCTACCATGTCTGGCTAAGAATATCCTCTTTTTAATTTTAACTTTTTTATTTTTGAGAGAAAGAGGCAGAGAGAGAGAGAGAGAGAGAGAGAGAGAGAGAGAGAGGAGAGGGAGAGGGAGAGGGGGAGGGAGAGGGAGGGGAGAGGGGAGGGAGGGAGGGGAGGGAGAGGGAGAGGGAGAGGGAGAGGGAGAGGGAGAGGGAGAGGGAGAGGGAGAGGGAGAGGGAGAGGGAGAGAGAATGGGTGCACCAGGGCCTTTCAGCCCCCTTGTGCACATTTGTGACATTGCATGCTTGTGTCACTTTTGCACCTGGCTATCCATGGGACCTGCAGATTCTAACAAGTGTTGTTAGGCTTCAAAGGCAAGCGCCTTAATTGCTAAGCCACCTCTCCAGCCCTAGTATTTTTTTTTTTTGAGGCAGGTTTCCACTGTGCAGCCCAGGCTAGCCTCAAACTTGGAATCTTCCTGCCTTAGCTGCCTACATGCTGGGATTTTAGATGAGTATTATACCAAGCTAACATTGAGTGGTGACTATATGAGGAAAATGATGTGCTCAAGTTATAAAATGTGGACTAACAATAAGGTTTTAATATTTTTTTTTGAGGCAGGGTCCTGCTGTAGCCCAGGCTGTCCTAGAATTCACTGTGTAGTCTTAGGGTGGCCTCATCCTCATAGAGATCCTTCTACCTCTGTCTCCTCTGCGCCACCACACTTGGCCAAGGTTTTAAGATTTTTATGCAGACCTCTACTGCAAGGTAGGAAAATGCAGCCCTGTATTTGTTGTGTCTGTTTCTCCCCTTTGTTTTTGCCTACTTCTTTAATTATAATCTAAGTTATATAATTATTAGATGCTTACACTTTTGTTTAAAAATTAAGTAAAATTAGGGGCTGGAAAGATGGCTTAGTGGTTAAGGTGCTTGCCTGTGAATCTAAGGACCCGGGTTGAGTTCCCTAGAACCTACGTAAGCCAGATGCACAAGGTAGAACATGCGTCTGGAATTTGTTTGCAGTGGCTGGAGGTCCTGGTGTGCCCATTCTCTCTATCTGCCTCTTTCTCTCTCTCTCAAATAAGTAAATAAATTTAAAAAAGTTAAATTTAAGTAAAGTCAGCCAGGCTTGGTGTTGCATGCCTATAATCCCAGCACTTGGGAGGCAGAGGTAGGAGGATGGACTAGCCTGGGACTACATAGTGAATTCCAGGACAGCCTGGGCTAGGGTGAGACCCTACCTCAAAAAACAAACAACAACAACAACAAAAACCCACCAAATAACATATTAAAAATAAAAAATAAATATTATCACTTACCTTTGTAGTCAAAAATTAACTACATCAGTGAACTCAAGAGCCTTATTTTGCAAACAAGCTTCTTAGATGTCTGAACATATCTTGCATCTTTTTTATGGTATTGGTTTTGGCTCTCTCCCTCTCCCCCACTCTCTCCCTGTCTTCCCTCCTGTCCCTCTATGGTACTAGGGATTGAATGCAAGGCTTTGAACGTGCTAGGCCAGCACTCTACTGTTGAATTATATCCCCAGGCCTTTTATAAAACAAATAGTTGGTGGGAAGGAGGGTTGAGTTTGGGTCACACTCTAGTTCAGGCTGGTCTGGAACTCACTATGATCCTCCTGTCTCAGTTTCCCCAGTGCTGGGATTAGGGCATGAGCCACCATCCCTGGATTAAATTTTTTTAAATTTATTATAAAAAATTTTATTTTAGCCAGGCACTCCTTTAATCCCAGCACTTGGGAGGCAGAGTATCAACAATGTAAATTTGTGACAAGTTTCATCTGGCTTTCTATATTCTACAGATATTTTTATTGTATTCTAAACTAGCTATCCAATAGAGAAATTTGAACAATTTGCTGTCATTCTGAACTTTATTGACATTTTATTTATTTACTTTCAGTTTATTGATTTTACAGTAGCTTATTTTATCCTAATTGAAGACCTAGCATGACCCTTCCATATATACTGTTACTCTGAATATTATCAGGAGATATTTCATATTTTCTAAGCCCTGGCACAAGACTTATATCCAGAAACTGTGAACTAAAAAGCAAATTCTAGTAGCCAATTCATGAGGCACTTCAAACAGAAAAGACTTAGATCAGTGAGAGCCCTAGAGGATTTTTGTTTTTTTGTTTTGGTTAACAGTGATATAATGTTATAGGGAGTTTAAGTATTAAAGAAACCTTCATCATTGAATAATAACAGTAAGCTCTTTTACTAGTGATATATAATTTGATTTGTTCTTAGGAGGTATATTTATAAAATAATAAATAGGGGCTGGAGAGATCACTTAGCAGTTAAGGTGCTTTCTGACAAAGCCAAAGGACCCAGGTTCAGTTCCCCAGTGCCCATGTAAAGCCAGATGCACAAGGTGGCATGTTCAGTTTGCAGTGGCTAGGGGGCCCTGGTGTGCCCATTCTCTCTTTCTCTCTCTGCCTCTCTTGCCTTCTTTCAAATAAGAAATAAAATATTTAAAACAATAAGTAAACCAGCTCATGAAAATTAGTTGGTACTTCTATTGTAATAACTAGTCCATAGAACTCATGACATACAAGCGGTTAAGACAATTAACTTCAATTGTCCTCTCTACCACTGGCCTTTTCTTTCTCATTCATCTGGCTCTCAGTCGTTAATTTCTGTCTTTTTACATTTGCTTCATCTCATTTTCTAGCATCTTGAAAAGGATACTTAGTTCTTTGAGTTTCAAGACACATATATTTCAAGCTATAAGTGTCTTTCCATGTATTGCCCTGCTGTACAACACGCATTTTGATTTGTGAATGCTTTTCTTACCATTCATATGTAAAGATTACATAATCTTATTGTGTTTTGTTTTCATTTATAAATCTATGCTTTTATTTCTGTAGCATAAATTCTTTAAAAGTCCCTTCTTTGGAGCCGGGTGTGGTGGCGCACGCCTTTAATCCCAGCACTCGGGAGGCAGAGGTAGGAGGATCGCCGTGAGTTCGAGGCCACCCTGAGACTACATAGTTAATTCCAGGTCAGCCTGGGCCAGAGTGAGACCCTGGCCTCTAAAAAAAAAAAAAAAAAAAAAAAAAAAGTCCCTTCTTTGAATTCAGTGTTCTTGTTGCTGATAAGATTGCTCAACAGTATCAGGCACTTGCTTGCAAAGTCTGCCAGCCTGGGTTCAGTTCTCAAGGTCTCTTAGACCTTATACAATAAATGGAACAATCATATGGTGTTTGACTAACCTGTTCTTTTAAAATTATTTTTAAGTTTTATTTATGAGAAGGTGGGAGGAACGTGTGCACCATGGCCTCTAGGCATTGTAAACAAACTCCAGATGCATGTTCTACCTTTTGGGTACTAGGGAATTGAACCCACATCCTTAGGATTTGCAGGCAAGTGCCTTAACTGCTGAACCATCTATATAGTCTCAGGGTGGCCTCGAACTCATGGCGATCCTCCTACCTCTGCCTCCCGAGTGCTGGGATTAAAGGCGTGTGCCACCATGCCTGGCTTTTTAAAAAAAATTTAATTTAATTTTTAAAAATTTGAGAGAGAAGGAGATGGGGGGTGGGGGAGAATGGGTGCACCAGGGCCGCTAGCTGCTACAGATATACTCCAGACACATGTGCCACCTTGTGCTTACGTGGGTTCTGGGGAATCAAACCTAGGACCTTTGGCTTTGCAGGCAAGTGCGCCTTAACTGCTAAGCCATCCCTCCAGCCCTAACTTGTTTTTAAGATTGTGTTAGTGTTGAATGTTTTCCAGCTGACTTTATGATTTTTTTAACTGTTGAAAGAAGCCTGGCATGATGGCTCATGCCTTTAATATTTTATTTTTATTTATTTATTTGACAGAGAGGGAGAGAGAAAGAGAGAATGGGCGTGCCAGGGCCTCCAGCCACTGTAAACGAACTTCAGATGTGTGCACCACCTTGTGCATCTGGCTAATGTGGGTCCTGGGGAATCGAACCTAGTTCCTTTGGCTTTGTAGGCAAATGCCTTAACTGCTAAGCCATCCCTCCAGTCCTGATTTTTTAAAAAATATTTTATTTATTTATTTATTTATTAGAGACAGGAGGGAGAGAGAGATAGAGAATGGGCGCACCAGGGCCTCTAGCCACTGCTAATGAACTCCAGATGCATGTGCCTCCAAGCGCATCTGGTTTATGTGGGACCTGGAGAATTGAAACTGGGTCCTTAGGCTTTGCATACATGCACCTTAACCGCTAAGCCATCTCTCCAGCCCCTGATTTGTTTTTAATATAACATTCCATTATTAAGATATGCTTCTGTATGCTAAAGACTGGAATTTGTTTAATTTTTTTTGTAATCAAGCCTATATTTATAATCTATAAATATTCCATTTGTGCTTGAGTCTCTATTATATTTATTCAATTTGGATTATTAATGATGATCAGCTTTTCAAGTAGTGAGCTTATCTTCCTATGTACTGAGTAAAATGATCTCCAAGAATCTTCTTTAGTGTTTAACGATATCAAGAAATTTTACCTTCAGTAAATAAGAAAATATCCATTTTAGGGATTGAGCAGTGAAGTATAGCTTCCTGGTAGAACACATCCTTAGCATGCTCAAAGCCTTAACTTTGATTCCTAGTACTGGAAAAAAAAAATCCATTTAAATATTAAATAAGTTTTTTTTTTCTTGTCTTGCAGTTGCTAGGGTAGCAGTAGTGTTTGTTAATGGTAGTAGTAATGTTATTAGTAGCAACTGCTAATACTGAATTGTTACTGTGGTTGAGGCACTATTCAAGCCTCTTCCAATCTGTTAATGAATTTACCAGTAGCAGCTCTATGAAATAACTGTTTATTTTATAGATGAAAAACAAAGAAAGGCTAATATGTTTACTGTAGCCACATTATAGTTAAAATGGCTCTAAACAAAGGTAAGTTTGCTGAGATGGACAAAGATAATTTGTTCTTTTCCTGTTTTAGTTATTAGAGAAATTAAGAGAACGTTGGCTTTACACCGGCTTATGGAATAACTTGGAGTCAGTGAAGACCGTCATCGTAGAACCACAAGGAGGAGAAAAAACTGATTTTGATGAGTTGCTGCAGACATACTATGATGCTATCAAGTACAAAGGAGAGAAAGGTAATTGGAAATAATTTCATGGTCAATGAAAAGGGTTTTTTTTTTTTTTTTTTTTGTTTAATTATAAAGCAAGAAGTTAGTGTTATCAGAATTTCTTGTATATTTTTAAGTGAAATGCATTTGAGAAGAATTATATCTTATAATCTCAGGTGAAAAGAAAATTGGTTAAGTTAACCCCCCCCCCCAAAAAAAACCCACCTTTGTTTAGAGCAGTCCTGTATCAATTGTTTCATTGCTGGGACAAAATACCCAACCAGTAGCATCTTCGGGAAGGAACGAGTTTATTTTGGTTATACTTCCAGAGAGCGGAGTCTGCCATGGTGGGCCAAGCATGGCAGGTTCAAGAACCTGTTACTACATCAGCAGGGAGAAAGTAAGGAGAACAGCCAGCATTCTGGACAATACCAACGTCAAGGCCCGTGCCCAGTGACACACTTCCTCCAGCAGGGCTCCAGTTCCTAAAGGTTCCACAACCTTCCCAAACAGTGCCACCAGCGGAGATTAAGTATTCAAATGTACAAGTCACTGGGAGACATTTTACATTCAGCTCACCGCGGGTTTCCTGCGAGTATGCTAAATCGACTAAGAAACAGGATCCCACTGTGTGCCTTACATATCACCTGAAATACTTGGTGTAAGAAGGCAGTTAGGACCCGTACAAGTATGTGCAGTACTAACCAAGTGAGACACACGTTGATGCAAGTGACATAGTTCGTGTTTATAGCCCATCAAATAAAATAAATAAAGTTTGTATTTTCGAAACGTACCTAAGGAGCCGATCATGGCGTCTCTTGCCTGTAACTCAGCACAGGAAGCTGAGACAGGCGGATGGCCTGTTCAAGGCCCTCAGACTGTCACATTACAGCAAAGAGTAACTGAGGACTCAACTTCCAGGCTAGTGAGTGTCCATAGAAGAGTTGGATGTGAGGACTAATAGCAGTCCTCACGTTTAGGAAGAGTCCAGCACTGAAGACTCTGTAGCATCACTGTTAATGCTTGTAACGATGAGATTATAGTGAGGTTTGGGAGTCTTAGGAAGCAAAGGCAAGAAGACTGAGAGTTCGTGGCCAGCCTGGGCGACATAGTGAGACTGTCTCAGGTAAACACAAACAAGAAAACAGGTATGGTGGTACACACCTATAATCCCAGCAGTCTAGAGGCTGCAGCAGGAAGACTTGCCAGTTTGAGATCATTCTGGACTACATAGTGAGTACCATGCCATTCAGGGTTCTATAGCAAGACCCTGTCCTAACAGCAACCACAGAGTTGTATATATAAAACTACATCTCATAAAATAATCTCTTACTAAGTTTGCTAATAGGAATAATAATTAGTCTTTACAAAGTGAGAAGAATAAGCAACATCTGAAAATTTTGAGTGTGCTTTAATTTTTTTTTTTCTTCTGTCACTTGAGATGGAGCCCTTCTCATAGCAGTGTGTCGTGGTAAAGTGAGCGAGGGTCTGGATTTCTCGGATGACAATGCGCGTGCTGTCATAACAATAGGAATTCCTTTTCCAAATGTGAAAGACCTACAGGTAGGCCATTAAAGCCCTACAAAGTTTTATTATAGATTTACACATCTAAGTTTTTTGTACACTTAATTATACATTTTTCTTGTATCCTTACACATTTTCTTTTAAATCTCTGGAGACTTTGAATGAGAAAGTTTTAGTAGAAAATGTTTATTTAATTTTTTAATTTTAATTTATTTATTTGCATGTGTGTGTGTGTGTGTGCACATGTGTGCAAGGAAGGAATGTGGGAGCACCACCATGCCCTGGTTGGGGGGGGGAGAGGGAGGGAGGGAAAAAAGGAAGGAAAGAAGGAAGAAAGGAAGGAAGGAAGGGAAGAAAGAGAGAAAGAAGTGGAGCACCAGGGACTCTAGCCACTGCAAATGAACTCCAGACACATCTGCCACTTTGTGCATCTTGCTTTATGTGGGTACTGGGGTGTCAAAACTTGGGTTGTTAGGCTTTATGGGCAAGCACCTTTACCACTGAGACATCACTCCAGCCCTCTATTTGCCTTTTAATAATACAAGTTAAAAAGAGGAGTTACAGCTGGGCGTGGTGGCGCACGCCTTTAATCCCAGCACTTGGGAGGCAAAGGTGGGAGGATTGCTGTGAGTTCGAGGCCACCCTGAGACTACAGAGTGAATTCCAGGTCAGCCTGAGCTAGAGTGAGACCCTACCTTGAGAAACCAAAAAAAAAAAAAAAAAAAGAGGAGTTACAAACCAAAAGCATAAAAATGCTGGCTTTTATATTTATTTACATAGTTGCCTTTATTTCTTTTAAAGCACATACCACAAGGTGTCACTATTTTTAAGGTATTATTTTTAAAAGTTTTATAATCTGCTAGTTGGTATGACCTTGATCATGACATATTCTTAAGCATCTTTCTGTCTACAATTAAAATATTGCTTTGTGGGCCTGGGGAGATTGCTCAGTGGTTAAAGGCCCTGCTTGGGTTTGATTCCCCAATACCCACAAAAAGCCAGATGCACAAAGTGGCACATGTGTCTGGAGCTTGTTTGCAATGGCAAGAAGCCCTGGCCTGCCCTGTTCATATTTCTCTTTCACTCAATAAATTTTCTATCTATCTGTCTGTCTATCTATCTAATCTATCATCTGCCTATCTATATAAATATACTAAAAATATTGTTTTGTCATATTTTCTCCATTCCTAGATAGTATAATTGAGACACTAATAATAGTAATCATTATATGGTAATTAACAAATTGATAGTAGCTATTAATATGACTCATAGTGAGGCAGTGTAGTGTTCTGTAGTTATATGACATTGAACAAGTTATGGAAGGGACTGCTCCGTACCCAACAGCATCTTAAGGTTCCATCTAATGCATCGTAGAACATAACAAATGAGAGGCTATCTAATTTAATTATGCTGGTTGTCACTCTTTGTCTCCGTTTTCTGCTGCTGAGGAACAAGTTATCACATAGTTTCTCAGAACGATCCGTGTTTAATATCTGTGGATCATGAGTCTGACCACGGCTTGCCTGGGTCTCTTCTCAGGGTTCCACAAGGTTGCATTGTCACCTGGGGTTTGGCATCTTCTTCTAAGCTCATTCAGTTTATTAGTGGGATTCAGCGCCTAGTGGTTCTGGGCTGAGGTTCTTTCTAGTTAGTTCCTTAGAGGCTACTCAGGGTTCCTGTGATACGGCCTTCTCAGAGTCCTTCTCATAGTAGCAGGCTACTTCTTCCAGGTCTACAGTGTACGTCCCAGCCCCAGTGAGCTAAGACAACATAATCATGAGAGTCTCAGGAGAGCTTCCTGACCCCTTGCCATCCAGTATAGCCTAATCAAGAGAGTCACTGTCCCATTATCCTTGCTGTCTTCTGTTACCTAGATTGCAAGACACAGGTTCTGCCCTCACTCAAGAGAATATGTAGATGTGACTCTGTGCCACTTTAGACTGTACCCTGCCATACTCTTTGTTTTCTATAAATTAAGATGATTCCCATAATTGTTGCTAAAAACTAAATGATTCCCATAATAGTTCCTTCCAAAACTGCTTCCAATGACCGGATTTTAAAAAAATATTAATACTAATTATACTGTGCAGAAATGAAAGGAAGCTATATATGACGAAAAATTTTTAATACTGTCACATAGAAGCGATACAGGTATCTGTGTTTTCTGTATTTTATTTGAATTTACATTTTAAAGGGTTCAGATCAGTATCTGAGTTAGAAAAGTGATTTGAGCGGGAAAAAGAAGGCAATGACATTAATTTTATGATACCAGTTTTTTTTTTCTTAAAAATAAGAAAGATTATGAAAATAAAATTTTAAACATAACTTAAATACTAACTTAAGACTTTACAGTCTCAATAGCCGAGTTTGGCTTTTTAGAGAGGCAGGAAAATGTGTGTTGGAGCCAAAAATATGACTTCTTTGGCTGTGACCAGGATTTCCTCTTCCCACCTTGGGGACTAGAAAGTAGAGGTAGGAAAATTTCATTTCGGAGCCAAGTGTGACTTGTTTAGTTCAAGTCATAATTTATTACACATACCTCAGGGATCTGAAAATAAAGAAACCCACTATGAAATGTTGATAATGGGCCACTCTGAAGGGCAGCATTAAGCTACTTTCCCAGTGAGGATTTTTTTTTTTACTTCCACCTTTCCCAGATGCTTCTGATCATTCTACTTAATCGTATAATAGTTTCAAAGAAAACTTTTCTCTGTGCTAGACCGAAGCACTTGCGGGGCATGAATGTGAAGCAAGGCTTTTATACGAGTAGAGGTCAGTGGAAAAGCATTACCAAAAGAAAAATTATTTCCTTTAATGCAACTAAGTCACAGTATAACAAGGCCGCCTTTTAAAACCCTTTGGCCAATTACGGCTACAAAGGCTTTGACATTATAATTTAGGCACCCACATCTGAGGTCGATGGCACGACAAATTTGTGAGACATGGTAAAGTATATTCAGATTCTCAAATGCCATTTTATTTGTATTCTTTAATGTAGCCTATAGAAACATTCTAGCAAGCCATGGCATGTAGTTAAAATGTTTTATACTTTAAAAATGAAGGTATGTTGAGGTTTTAATAATTGGCTTAATAAAATTTGATGATAATATTCATTGTCAGGCTCTTAAGCCTAAAATACCAGCTTTCAAAGCAGAGGCAGGAGATGGTAAGTTCAAGACCAGCCTGGGCTACGTAGCAAGTTAAAGGCTTAGTTATACAATGAGACCTTGTCTCAAAAAACAAAATTAAAAACAAAACAAAAGGTCTATGTGTATGTGGTTGTGCATACTTAGAATTACAGCACTCAGCCGGGCGTGGTGGCGCACGCCTTTAATCCCAGCACTCGGGAGGCAGAGGTAGGAGGATCGCCATGAGTTCGAGGCCACCCTGAGACTACATAGTGAATTCCAGGTCAGCCTGAGCTAGAGTGAGACCCTACCTCGAAAAACCAAAAAAAAAAAAAAAAAAAAGAATTACAGCACTCAGAGGTAGAGGTAGGAGGATCTGGAGTTCAAAGTCATTTTCAGGTGCATAGCTAGTTTGAGCGTAGTGTAGGCTGCATGCGGCCCTATCTCAAAACACACAAAAAAGGTGATAAACTTGTTATTTGTGCTTAAAAAAAAAAAAAGAGAGAGAGAATGAGAATGGGTATGCCAGGGCTTACGGTATTGCAAACGAACTCCAGATTTGTGCGCCCCCTTGTTCATCTGGCTTATATGGGTCCTGAGGAGTCAAACCTGGGTCCTTTGACTTTGCAGGCAAATGCCTTTACTGCTTAGCCATCTCTCCAGCCCTATTTGTGCTTTTTAAGCAGGATAATGTATTGAGTTACTCAACCTGTTTTGGGGTTTGTTTTCTTTTTGTTGTAACTGGGGAGCCAACACAAGGCTTCCTTCACACTTGACAAATGCCCTAACAGCTGATAAACTCCTAGCCCCCAATATAGGTTTCATTTGGAAACCATTTAAAATTCAGATAGTGATTTGAATATTTATCTTCATCTTGGCATAAAAGGACCATTACAAATTATTTTTAGTTTAGAAAACCCATCTCTAAATGTACTAAAGAATAGATGCAGTTTTAAAAATCACATTAATGATTGTTGAGGCAACTAATTTATTTTGTTACATTAATTATTGTTTTTGTAACAAATATACATTTATATAAATAGGTTACCATGTATGCATGTATGTGAGCATTATATGAAATAGGAAAAGACAGATTATTTGTCCCAAAGGATGATAGCACCAAACCATGTTAATCTAGTGCTTTAAAAAAATTTGCTTGAGTTGGGTGTGTCGGTGCACACTTTTAATCCCAGCACTTGGGAGGCAGAGGTAGGGGGGTCACTGTGAGTTTGAGGCCACCCTGAGACTACATAGTGAATTCTAGGTCAACTTGGGCTAGAGTGAGACCCTACCTTGGGGAAAAAAAATTACTTGAGCTGGGCGTGGTGGCGCACGCCTTTAATCCCAGCACTCGGGAGGCAGAGGTAGGAGGATCACCATGAGTTTAAGGCCACCCTGAGACTACATAGTGAATTCCAGGTCAGCCTGGGCTAGAGTGAGACCCTACCTCAAAAAAAAAAAACAAAAAAACAAAAAAAAAAAAACTTACTTGAGAGAAAGAGGGAGCGGGAAAGAGAGATTGAGAGTGTGTGTCTGTGTGCACCAGGACCTCTTGCTGCTGCAAGTGAACTCCAGACCCATGTGCCACTTTGTTTATCTGACTTCATGTGGGTGCTGGGGAATCAAACCCAAGCCTGAAGGTTTTGCAAGCAAGCATCTTTAACCACTGAGCCACCTACCCTGCCCAATCTGTGTTTTGTGTGTTGGAATTATTATCAGATGATGGCAGTCTGAGAGCTCTTAAGTCTGAAAGATTTCTTTTGAGGAGAATGATGTTCCTTTTTTACTTTTGTTGTTTTGATGCAGTGTAAGTATTTGTGTGTAGATGAATGAAAGCAGGGACACAGAGGGCCTTAGTATACTAAGATGAACTTGATTTCAGAAGCAAGACTTTTTGAGCCGATTCATTTGTTCCTTTTGAGTAGATAGATCCACTCTTTGAATTACTTTATAAATTTATGTTTCTTAAAATATGCCCATTTATTTGAGAGAGAGTATATGGACATGCCAGGGCTTTTTGCTGCTCCAAACAAACTCCAGACACATGTGCCACTCGGTGCATCTGGCTTTACATGAATACTGGGGAACTGAAACTGGGACATCAGGCATTGCAGGGAAGTGCTTTAGCCACTAAGCCATCTCTCCAGCCCTAATTTCTGTTTTTATTTTTTGTGTATGTATGTTTTTGTGTGTGGGGGTGTATGCATGTATGTGTGCATATGTGGGGGTACCATAAGTTGAAGTTGAGTGTCTTTCCTCTGTTGCTCTCCTATTGTTTGTTTTGAGACAGCCTCTCTCACCAAACCCCAGAGCTTATCAGTTTGGATAGACAAGCTAGCCAGCAAGCCATGGGGATTCGTCCATCTCCGCCACCCCAGTGCTGGGATTATGGTGTGCATCACCGTGCCTGGCTGTTGGGTGGTTGCTGGGACTGTGAACTCAGGTCCTCATGCTCGCTGTGCCATCACTGCCCACTGTGCCATCTCCTCAAGCCCATATTTTAGTTTTTTCCATTTGTGTGTGTGTTTGTGTCCGTGCAGATGGACATGTGTGTATGTGCTTGTGGAGGGCAGAGGACAGTATTGGGTGTTGCTCCTTGGGAACACAATCTACATTAACTTATTTATTTATTTGAGAGAGAGACAGAGAAAGAGATACCAGGGCTTCCTGCCAGTGCAAAGGAACTCCAGGCACATGCATATGGCTTTATGTGAATACTGGGGAATCGCATCCAGGCTGACTGTCAGGCTTTGCAAACAAGTGCCTTTAATCTCTGAGCCATCTCTCCAGCCCACCATCTACTTTTGTTTTGTTTTGTTTTTGATGGTAGGGTCTCGCCCTAGTCCACGCTAACCTGGAATTCACTATGTAGTCTCAGGATGCTCTCAAACTCATAGCAATCCTCTTAGCTGTCTGTGCCTCCCAAGTGCTGGGATTAAAGCTCCACCTACATTTATTTATTTATTTTTGATTTTTCAAGGTAGGCTCTCACTCTAGCTCGAGCTGACCTGGAATTCACTATGTAGTCTCAGGGTGTCCTTGAACTCACGACGATCCTCCTACCTCTGCCTCCCGAGTGCTGGGATTAAATGCATGCACCACCACGTCTGGCTTCCATCTACATTTTTTGAGACAAAGTCTCATTGGCTTGAAGCTTGCCAATTAGGCTTGTTGGCCAGTAAGCCCCATCTCTGCCATACCAGTGCTGGTAATACAAATGCAGGCCACCATGCGCAGCTTCTTTTGAAGGAGAAAGGGAATCTGCATCGTGGAGATTGATTGAATTCTGGTCCTTACCCTTGCCTGGCAAGCACTGATAGCTGTCGCCTCTGCCCTGAAGTACTTTTCTGTCCTAAGTATGCTGTAGATCTTGAATGAACATTCATTTGCTCACTTAGCAAACATTGTCTGAGTCTAACATGTGCTAAATGCAATAGGTATATAAATATGGACCTTGTGCTTTTATTACATGTGATGCCTACAATTTAGTAAAGGACAAGAGCTATTAAATAGGGTGTTTTGGAGTAGATACTGGGTGCTCAATTGCTTAGGAAAAATGAAGTCGAGTAGTTCCTTTCATCTCCCATCCAGACACCAATTTACTGACTTGCCTAAAAGAGATTGATGAGGGCTGGAGAGATGGCTCAGCAATTAAGGCGCTTGCCTACAAAGTCTAATGACCCGGATTTGATTCCCCAGTACCCATGTGAACTCCAGATGCATTTGGAGTTTGTCTGCGGTAGCTGGAAGCCCTGATGTACACATTCTCCCCCCACCCCCATCCCCAGCTTGCAAATAAATAAATAGAGTCATGAGCCAGACAGGTGAGATTCCAATCTATTCAAACATAAAAACATTTATAAAATAAAATGGAATGAATTCATTAGAGGCCAGGTTACAAAACAAAACTATTCAGACTATAACCTAACCTATTTTTTTTGTTTTTTTCTTTTGTATAAACTACCATACTACCATAGTAGGCCTCTGGGAACAAACTGACATACTGCATGGTTTCTAGCCCCTTGTCTCAGGGAGACTGTGGTCTAGCAAGCTCTACTGGCATTAAAGTAATAAACAACCACGTTTGTGGAGGCTAGACGAGAAAGTCAAGGAACCATGGGAATGTTCCAGCAGATCTTTATGGGTCAGGCAAGGCTTCCTGAGGAAGTGATATTTAAGCTGACACAGGAAAGAAGGCTAAGAATTGTGTGAGTGAACTAAGTGGATAATAGTATTCTCAACAGACAGAGTTGCATGTGCTAAGGCCCCGTGTGTGAAAGAGGATAGCCCTTTCCAGGAAGAGAGTGAGGTGCAGGTACAGTGAACTGGGAGAATGGCATGAGAGCAGCGGCCAGAGACGGATTTAGGAGCCGAGTCATTTAAGGCTCCGCATGCCATTTTTAGGAGTTGGGATATTATTCTATACTATGGGAAACCAGATCCAGGAACAGAGCCTGAGGTCGAAGTGAAGTGTTCCGGTTATAGTGTAGCATCTGATATGGAAACCCACCTGGTTCTTGCCCCAATAATAACACGTGGCTACTCTGGGGGAATGGCTGTGTATTCAGACTTAAAGCACTGTAATACTAAACTTCAACATTTAGGAGTCCAGCTGTTTATGTTCGGAGATATGGGAAGTAAAACCTTGTCACTACACTAAACATCTAGAAGGAATTCAATCTAAATTACTCAGACCTTATTTTTACTCAGAATATTTTCTCCAGCTTTTTGTTTTGTTTTGTTTTTGTTTGTTTTTTCGAGGTAGGGTCTTGCGGTGGCCCATGCTGACCTGGAATTCACTATGTAGTCTCAGGCTGACCTTGAACTCACAGTGATCCTCCTACCTCTGCCTCCCCAGTGCTGGAATTAAAGACCTGTGCCACCACCTGCCTTTCTTTCTTTTATTATTTTTTTGAAAGATAGTTTGGCTAAAAAGTATTAAAGGCAGTTTATAAGTATGTCTTGAAATTCCAGAATTAAGTTCTAGTTTAAGCGAGCCACCTAGGTTGACAATTTGTATAATTGGCCTTGGACAAATGAAAAATTAGATAACAAACCCTTTGTGAAACAAATGAACAAACAAATCATCAAAAGACCCATAAAATAGGGGCTGGGGAGGTGGCTCAGCAGTTAAAAGTGCTTGCTTGCAAAGCCTGCCAGTTTGGGTTCAGTTCCATGTAAATCCAGATGCACAAAGTAGCGCATGTGTCTGGAGTACATTTGCAGCCTGGCATGCTCATTCATTCTCTCTCTCAAATAAATAAAAATATTTTTTAAAAAGGTCCACAAGGGCTGGAGAGATGGCTTAGCAGTTAAGTCGCTTGCTTGCAAAGCCTAAGGACTCATATTTGACTCTGTAGATCCCATGAACACCAGGCATACAAAGTGATGCAAGCATGCAAGGTCGCATATATGCACAAGGGAATGCACGTGTCTGGAATTCGATTGCAATGGCTGAGGTTCTGGCATGCCAATTCTCTCTGTCTCTCTCTCTTTTTCTCCCCCATTAAAAAAAGGGGGCCAGTCTGTTGGGCTTGCCTCAAAAAAAAAAAAAAAAAAAAAAAAAAAAGCTGGGTGTGGTGGCACACACCTTTAATCCTAGCACTCAGGAGGCAGAGGTAGGAGGATCGCTGTGAGATTGGGGCTACCCTGAGACTACATAGTGAATTCAGGGCAGCATGGGCTAGAGTGAGACCTTAGCTTGAAAAACCAAATAAAATAAATAAATAAAAACCTTTTAAAAGGTTCATAAAATAATTGAATGAATTGTTTGTTTTTTCCCCTCTTGTCTGCCCTCCCTACCTCCTTCAATAGGCAAGCACTCTACCCACTGCCAAGTGTTGGGATTAAAGACATGCACCACCACGCCAGGCTCATTCCTTATATTTTTAAGGGATAGATTGAAACCAAAGGTAGAAAGATTTCAAATTCTAAACTTTATAATAATTTGGTTTGTATTTTATACTTTATATTCCCTTAACAGAAAATTTCATGTCTGAAAATGGGGTTACATTAAACAATTGGATAATCAATGAGACAAAAATTTTTGAGAATTAATTTTTTTTTTTTATTTGAGACAGAAAGAGGGAGGGAGAATGGGCACACTGGGGCCTTTGGCCACCGCAAATGAACTCCAGACACATGTGCTACCTTGTGCATATGGTTTACGTGGGATCTGGAGAGTCAAACCTGAGTCCTTAGGCTTCACAGGCAAGTGCCTTAACCACTAAGCCACCTCTCCAGTGAGAATTTTTAAAAATATTTTATTTTTTATCTATTTATTTATTTGACAGAAAGAGGGAGAAAGAGAGAGAATGGGTACACCAGGGCCTTCAGCCACTGCAAACGAACTCCAGATATATGTGCCCCCTTGCGCATCTGGCTAACATGGGTCCTGGGGAATTGAACCTGGGTCCTTTGGCTTTGCAGGCAAACACCTTAACTGCTAAGCATCCCTCCAGCCCCCAGCGAGAATTTTTAAAATGTTCTTGAATTAAACTTGTTTTTTTGCAAATGCCGGAACTTTATTGGCCTATTTGTTTTGCTCTCAAACTAGGTTGAAGTCTTTAGAAGTGAAATTATCACCCTGGGGACATGTAAGATTGAGACATGTTCCTTTATGTTCTGTTGACACAGTGCATAGTCAGTAGCATTTTCTCAAGGGAAGCTGTGGAATTAGTTTTTAACTTGTCTAACTTTTTTTTCCCTTTGGAGGAAAACTTTAGTTGTGGATTTTAATCAGTTTATTTTATCAGATTCCCCTCAAAACTTACAGGGGACAGACATATAGAAAGGCTTCAAGTATGTCACTGAGTATTCAAATTACAAAATTTAAACGTCAGATATCACGTAAGTAGATGTCCCTGTTACAGCGTCAGTCTTTCCTGGTTTTGACTTAACAGTTTGATAAACCAAGTGTGGTGATGCAGGCCTCCTAGCCCTTGGGGACTTGAAGCAAGAGGATCTCCAATTCAGGGACAGCTTGAGTTACATAGGGAGACTGTCTCAAGATAGGTGATAGATGGATGGATAGCTAGTTACATAGATAGATAGTTTGAAACCTTGGAAATGAGTTCAGTGTATCCTTTCTCTGTGGTGATGGCTCATGATTTGCCAAATATTTTTAAAAATTGTAATGTCCTGTTATTTAAAAGGAGGCAGCAACTGACCTGGGTTCCAGCCTGTCTCAAGACAAAAACAAAAAATTTGCTTTAGTTAATCTTAATAAAAGCATTTCCAAGTGTGTTAGAGGTGTTTATAAAGATTATCCTTAAAGTGGTTGTCATGTTTTGCCTGTATTCAAAGACTTATAACTTAAAAGTGTATTTTGTGGAGTTTATTTATGGGAGATATGTCAAATCAATGGGTTATATAAAATTTATAGGTATGTGTATGTATATATATGTGTGTGTGTGTGTGAATATATATATATACACACTGGTATTATAAGACAAGTCTAGTCATGTAGAAATTTTTGGTGACATAAATACTAAGGAGATTTTCTACTAAGTTTTTCTAAGACTTTTGTGTCTCTAAATTTCCAATAATAAGATGGTTAATTAACTCTTTGAAGCTAGAGTATTTGCTTCTTTGTCAGCGGGCAATAAGACTAATCAATTTGGTGTAGTTTCTCTTAATAGTCTTATAAGAAGGATGGTTAGGAACTGAGAAGGAATTTTTCAATGTTTGGCATAGAATATTTGTTAAAAATGCTTTTTTTGAGTGGAACTTAGATCAGAATGTTAAAATATGTAGATGAAGGTGTGTGTATATAGAAAGGATATAGCCGATCTGAAAAGAATGAATTTTGCCTAAAATTAATTTCCTTTTATAAGGAACAGAAAGCTAATTTTCAGGTTAAATATAGATAAACACCATAGCTAAAATTAAGGATTTTTCAACTATTTACAGACTCTTAAGGGTGTTCTAAAGGTTTTATATAATCTGAATCCAGCTTACATTAGACACAGGTGATGTCCTGTCCTTGGTGGGCTACAAAGTCATAAACACAGCTGTAATTCACATTCTTTGGAGGTCTAACCAGGTTAGACATAGACAAGACCCTATCACCTTGTATATTACAAATGGATAAAATAAATTTCCTAGGTAAAAACAAACAACTTCAGAATAAGACAGGAATGCCAGGATGCTTAGCTCTCTGCTCTGTCATTTTCTTTTGCTCTTGCCTATTGTTATATGCTATTTAAAGTCATGACAAGTTAAACTCTGGAAAAAGGGATGGTGCCCTCTTTTATCTCAGACGCCACACATGTTTAAGCCATGTGTCCCCCCCAGACCCTGTCCAGAGACAAAATGGCCACTTGTCTCTAACAAGGAAATGGGAATGACAAACATCATACATCTCTGGTTCTCTTTATAGTTCCTCTCTTTTGAACATCTAAAGTCACCTCTGTCAAATGAAATTTCTCACTAGACAAAAAGGTCATCAAATAGGTAAACCGAGTCAAGGTATTTGATCAGTTTACACGCTCTTTACGTAAGACGAGCATCAGCCCTACCTAAAGTGTGTATCAGGGTAAGAACATATGATAGACAATCACAAGTCAATGGTCTCGCTCACCTGTCTCTCTACTATCAGTAAAGGGTACGATCCCTATATTTCAGGTAACAAAACCAAAAATTACCTTTAAAAGAATTCCCGTTAGTCTCCAAACATTCACAAATGGGGGGACCCATATCCCAGGCTCCCACAGAGCGGAGAAGGGAAAGCAGTGGTAGGAAACCCCTCTCCCAGAAGGGCATATAGGCTGTCAAGACAGGAGTGAATGTGGGAGTCTTCCCACTTGGGCCTGTTTTGCCACTAGCAGTGTTTATCTGCCGTGATGTAAGACACGTGCGGGGCTGGGGAGTGCCGGAGGTACTTGGGCTTGGGAGCTGGCCAGGTAGGATGAGCACGGGTATTCTGTTCTGGACCTTCCTTGCTCCCAGAGGCACATAGACCACGCTGTGCCCTGTGATTGGGGAGAAAACAGGGAAATTTGTGTGGGGACTCCTGTATGAAGGAGATTTTAAAAAGCCCTTATTTCTTCTCCCAAATCTGGTGGTAGGGATGCCCCCCTTCTTGGAGAAGATGCAAGTCAGGATTGGGCATAACCTGGCTCTAGACTCTTCTTTTCACTTTCCTCCACTTTGTTTCAGATGGGACAGTTGGCTTCCAGGATACCCCCACAGTCTCTGCTAGCCTGTCTCCTTAAAAACTGGGCTCATTTAGATCATACAGGGAGAACAGGTATTGTCCATCACTTCTCTCCAGAGACTTAAGGAGATGGTTAGAAAACATCCTAATGTAACTCCAGACACCATGGAGGAGGAAATTCTTTTTAAAGATAAATTCTTAACTCAGTCAACACCTGGTATTTGTAAGAAATTACAATAATTGGGAGCCAAACCAGATAAGAATTTAAAACAGTTGCTCCGGGTGGCAGCTTCTGTTTTATTACAATCGGGAAGCCAAGGGGGTTAAAAACAAAAAAGGACCAGAAAGAGAGATAAGGGAGAAAGGATCAACACCACCAGGACATTGTAACAGTAATGAAAGTTGCTTAGGGAAGGGCATTTTAATTGGATAAAATCTAAAATATATTTTCCTGATGCCAAGGTTTTAACCAGTAGAGAAAGTTAACTTATGGTTAAGGCTTCACTTATTAACAGCTCGCTGAGGTGAATTTGTTATGGTTTAAAGGTTCTAAAAACTGGCTTTAAGACCCTCAGTAAAGTAAATTAGGTTTCTCTATTTGCTAAGGTTTTAACTATTGGAGAAACTGAGTCTTAAGATGAAGGTTCACATATAAATGTTAAATTTCTGAAGATGACGTACTCATACCTGAAGACCTTGTGACTTTAAAGATAGCTCCTGTTTTATTTATGCTAATTCTAGCAAGTCATCACCAGGTTTAAGTGATTTAATTTACGTTCCTGTTAGGCAAAAAATATGCTGGGATAGCTTGTCTAAGCTTTATCAATTTTAAGTTACGGGTAAGACATAAAATTGTTTTATGTTAATAAAAATTCTTATATCTAAGATCAATTACTAGCCAAGATTCAGCTAAAAACATTGGTTGTCAATGGTGTTTTCTCTTTCAAAACAGATTTGTCAAGGTTTGTATTAGAGCTTAGCTGTTTTGGCTCAACAATGACTAGATTCTGCTTTATTATATGTACAGTAACTGTCTCATTTCTGGCATCTCAAGTCCAGTACTTATAACAAAATTAACTCTTAGACATATTCCCTGCTTTAGGGTACAGCCTCATGCGCAAACAATGGTCCTCATCTGAGAGAAATAATTTCAAACTGTGGTTCTGTTTCCAACCTTTCCCTGGGTAATTGGTGCCCACACAGGTATCTGGACTAATCAAAGATGTTTTCAAACACAGGTGCCAAGACTTTATACTGTCTTACTTGTCTTTTTGCTGATAATTTCTAGGCTAAATTAATTGGTTTAGATTTGTATTGTTTTCAAGACTGATAACAGGTTCTGCCTGTTTTTATAGCTATTGGATATTTAAAGGCTAATACATGCCTACTCTCTATGCTTCAGATATGGTCTGTGCTGTCACAGAATACATAAACATAGAGGTTAAACAAAATAACTTAAACCCTGGTGTTATTCTTTAACTGGATAGGTTTCAGTAATCAAATATGCCATATACATATACATATGTGTGTGTGTGTGTGTGTATGTAACTTCCTTTCTAAGTGTATTAAGAACCTATGTAGAAGCCAAAACAAATTGGAATCATCAGAGCTAAAAAGGCTTTAGCCCCTGCTCCATGAGGCCACTGGAGATGATGGGACACTTCTACACTGGCCCCTGGTAAGTCACCTGTCTTTCTGACCAGTGAGGATACAGAAATCTAGAAACAAAAAAATCGGTGTAGAGTCTGAAATAGGAGAGTCATAACTGAGGAAAAACCAGTCCTGCTGGCTTCCCAAAGAAGGGAAAAGTACTTGGCCAGCATGGCCCTGACTCATCCTAACAGACACCAGTACTGGAGAAGCTATAGGCTACTTCTGCATTCCTGAAGTCTCCTTTGGAGAGTCATTAGAGACCTCCACAGTTAATCCTTGATTACATTTTGGCTATCTGCTTGGTCTTAAACATTCAGAGAGAAATGTATAACCAAAGATAAAGGGATACCTCGAATGTATAAATGACCTGTTAACACAACAAGAGCTTTCCAAGAAGGGAAACAAACAAGGCCTTAAGACATGTTGTCCCCAG
The DNA here is from genome assembly GCA_036365145.1 of Orientallactaga sibirica. Taxonomy (NCBI): domain Eukaryota; kingdom Metazoa; phylum Chordata; class Mammalia; order Rodentia; family Dipodidae; genus Orientallactaga; species Orientallactaga sibirica. The sequence goes on from JAEOAD010000013.1 coordinate 44,884,754, forward strand.
CTCGAATAGTTCTAATTCTATAAGGAAAAACAACCATAGATGTCAAAAGGATTGTTTTCAAATCTAGAATATATATGGATGACTCTGACCAAGGGTCACTTAATTCAAAAGACTTCTTATACTGGGAACAATGGTTAATCTCTTCTAACTTGTGCCAGGACATCCTTAAATAAGTCCTGAGACCAAAAATACATTTGTACAGCCTTTAATTTGTACACCCAATGGCTCTATGATACCAGCCTTCGGCTCTAGCTATCCCTAGGACAAATTTAAAAAGGTATACTCTGGAAAGCTATTACACAAAATATGGTATATTCACCATTATCAAAGTTAAATGATGTGTATATGTTCCTGATAACTCTGCTAACATCTCATCTGTTTTACAAGCCATACAGAAACAGATTCAGGCCATGTCAAACACTCTTGTGCCATTTGAACAGTTCTGGAAGAAAATCTCAGCCAGCTCAGCTGGTCCCCAGACAACCCAACTCCATCTACCTGGGTTTCTTCCAATGCTCCCCAAGGTCTAGAAGTCCACAAGAAGGACAACCCTAAAGGCAACCAGTTTGCTATGTGCTTACTCCTCATTAACTCCTTACTTATATTCTTTCTCCCCAACATTTTCTTCTAAGACTATCTTCCTGCACTCCATCAATACACTGTTGGGGTCCTTTAGAGTAGTTCCCCTCTCTGGGAAAGACTCTCCAACCGCCACAATTCCATGCCCCATTCAGCAGGAAATAGCTCATGATCTGACATCATTGCCCCTTGTCCTCTAACAGCAGTTAGATTGTCTTCTCATGAGAGGGGGAAATGAGAAGGGGGTAGAGTTAGGGTGACTGGACCCCTAAAGGTAAAAAGGGCAGGAAAGTCTGCGCTTGCTAGAAATCAAAGATAATCTGACTTCTGTTCTCTTGCCTAGTTCCCTAGACCTGTTTTTCCATAAAGAACCAGGAACCCTCCTGGAAGTGAGGTCTTTCATAGAATTTAAATATTGTGGTTGATCAAGTTTGGCCCCTGAACTTAGTGTCAGGGCTAGCCTCTTCCTGAGACAGCCCCTAACCTTAGCCAACCAGCTGTCCCTCTGGTTCACCTGAGTTGGAAGACAACCCACCTCAATTAAAAAGGTTATAAATATCTTTGCAAGGAGAGGATAGGCTCTCCGAGCACTTGGGAACTTCCAGCTGTGGGTGAGTTTTTCCCTCGGCTGGGCCTGGGCTGCTCCACCCACGCTCAGGCCCAGGCCCAGCCCCAGCCAGGAAGGCCCCTAGCCCTTACTGTCTACATGGACTCTTTTATCCCCACATGGCAGGGGCTCCTTGAACTTTCTTTTTTCTTTCCACACCTTTTTTCCCCCAATCCCTCCACGTAGGATATTTAGCCACATGGGTGCTTTCCTTAGCTCTGTACTTCCCTCAACAAATATAATAATTTAATAATTATCCTTCTCAGTCTTCTTTCTTATTCAATTCTTTGATTAAAATTAGAAATGAACCTAGGGCTTGGGGTTCAAGGACTTTACTGGACCCCTAGCACCCCATTACAAATGTATATCATAGATTAAAATGAACAATCTGTTTTTACTTTAAATTATATTTTAACACCTTGAAAAAGTCTATGAAAGCTTTTACTGTGAGTCTAATATATACTAAATACAGTAGGTGGCTTCTTATAATAATAATATCATTGTTTCCACCCCACTTCTGTCCCCCTCCTTCTAAGAAGCAGTGGCTTTCACATTTTTAATTGTTTTGTTGCCATTTTTAAATACTTTACCTTTAAGCAACTTTAAGTGTTATTAACTTCTATCTAAGGTAGGATTTTTAGCTCACTCTATTTTCCCTTTTTATACTTCCTAGTATTAAAAATCACAGTTGTGTTATGAAATCTGTTGTCTGTGTCCACATTATCACGACTGAAATACTGTTCCCTATATAGTCCAGTGATTTCCTTCTTGTCTTAAACTTTAGTTACTAATATCCCCCTCCCTCCCTTTTTGCTTGCTTTTTTCTTTTTCCTTCTGACAGTGTGTAGCTATATGGCCCAAACTGGCCTTGAACTTGGAATCCTCCTGCCTCAACTTCTGAGTGCTAAAGTAAGAAGCATGTGTCACTGTGCCCCACCTCTTATTTCTTGTAGAAGAGTGCCAGGGCCTCCTGCCATTGCAAATGAATTCCAGACATATGCACCACTTTGTGCATCTGGCTTTACATGGGTACTGGGGAATTGAGCCTGGGCCATCAGGCTTTACACAAGCAGGCACTTTTGTTTTTGAGAGAGAGAGAGAGAGAGTCAGAGAGCGAGGGGGAGAGAGAAAGAGAGAGAGACAGATAAGAGAATGGGTGGGCCAGCAGCCTCTCAGCCACTGTGAATGAATGCCAGACACGTACACCACCTTGTGGGCAAGTGCAGCATTGTACCCTTTTGTAACTGCGTCTGGCTAAATGTGGGACTTGGAGAATCAAACGGGTGTTCTTAGGCTTAGCAGGCAGGTGCCTTAACTGCTAAGCTCTCTCTCCAGCCCTCCTATTTCTTTTCAATATTTTTTTGTTTTGTTTTGTTTTGTTCTGATTTTTCAAGGTAGGATCTTGCTCCAGTCCAGGCTGACCTGGAATTCACTCTGTAGTCTCAGGGTGCCCTTGAACTCACAGAGTTCTCCTACCTCCACCTCCTAGCCTCTGAAGTGCTGGGATTAAAGGGGTATGCTACCACCCCCCTTGGCTGTTCAATAGGTTGTTTGTTTGTTTGTTTGTTTGTTTTGGTTTTTCGAGGTAGGGCCTCACTCTGGCCCAGGCTGACCTGGCAGTTAACTATGTAGTCTCAGAGTGGCCTCGAACTCATGGCAATCCTCCTACCTCTGCCTCCCGAGTGCTGGGATTAAAGATGTGCGCCATGATATCTGGCTAGGAAGAGGATATGTTTTGATATGTTGCTAAGGCTGTCCTTGAAGTGACAATCTTCCTTCCTCAGTCTTCCAAATAGATAGTTCTTGCACATGGCACCACACCAGTCCACTCTTTCATCTTTGTTGTTACGTCTTCTCTTAGCTTTGTGTACTAGCTTCCATTCCATTGAGTCTTTATGTGGGTCCTGGGGAATTAAACCAGGGCCGTCAGGCTTTACAAGCAAGCCCCTTCAACCAAGTCATTGCTCCAGGACTCACCTGCACTTTCTTTTTTTTTTTTTTTTTTTTGGTTTTGCGAGGTAGGGTCTCACTCTGGTCCAGGCTGACCTGGAATTAACTATGTAGTCTCAGGGTGGCCTCGAACTCTCGGCGATCCTACTACCTCTGCCTCCCGAGTGCTGGGATTAAAGGCGTGCGCCACCACACCCGGCTTCACCTGCACTTTCTACGTAAGTGTAATTCACTTTGACTATCCATGTTTCTCTTATTTGTTGTAATTACCTGCAGTTTTTCAAAGCTAGAACAAATGTCTTTGTTTGTTTGTTTGTTTGTTTGTTTTTGACTTCTTGAAACTAGAAATCACCTTACTTTTTATAAGGTAAAGTATTAGTTTTCAAGGTGCTGTGGTTATGTGTGTCTTATTCCAATACTCACATGCTCACTAAATTAAAGAAGCTCTAAAAAAAAAAAAAACTATAGCAAAAGTGTTATACTTCTTTAAAACCTGGGGATGTGGAGTTAATAACTTGAGTTTTAATGTTTTAGTTACTTATTTGGAGAGAGAGAAAGAGAGACAAAGAGAATGGGTGTGCCAAGGCTTCCAGCCACTGCAAAAGAACTCCAGATGCATGCGCCACCTTGTGCATCTGGCTCACGTGGGTCCTAGGGAACCAAACCTGGGTCCTTTGGCTTTACAGGCAAGCACCTTAACAGCTAAGCCATCCCTCTAGCCCCCAGCATTTTTTTAATTAAAAAAAAAATTACTGGGGCTGGAGAGATGGCTTAGCAGTTAAGGCATTTATTTGCCTGCAAAGCCAAAGGATCCTGGTTCGATTCTCCAGGACCCATGTAAGCCAGCTGCACAAGGAGGCACATGCATCTGGAGCTCATTTGCAGTGGATAGAGGACTTGGCGTGCCCATTCTCTCCCTCCCTTTCTCTCTGCCTCTTTCTCTCTCTTAAATAAATAAATAAATGAATATATTTTTAAATTTTTAATTATTTTTATTTATTGAGAGAAAGGGAGAGGAGAGAGAGAATATGGGCACACCAGGGACTTTGGCTGCTGCAAACAAACTCCAGACACAAGTGTCACCTTGTGCATCTGGCTTATGTGGGTCCTGGGAAATCGAACCTGGGTTTTTTGGCTTTGCAGGCATGTGCCTTAACCACTAAGCCATCTCTCCAGCCCTTCAGAATTTTTTTTGAAGGGAGAGGAACAACAAAGTCTTACTATGTAGCCCAAACTGGCCTTGAACTCACGATCTTCCAGGTGCATGCTACCAAATTGGTTTTCGTGTTTTCTGATATTCATTTAATCTTTTTTTTTTTTTTTTTTTTGAGGTAGGGTCTCACTCTAACTCAAGCTAACCTGGAATTCACTATGTAGTCTCAGGGTGGCCTCCCAAGTGCTGGGATTAAAGGCGTGCGCCACCATATCTGGCTTACATGCATTGTTTCTCTTACTCATGTTTGGTAAATGTTTTGTCAATACAAAAGCTGAGCTGCTGTCACTGGGAATAACTTCTATTTTCCGTGCACATGCACCTTTGCTCCAACCCTGTATAACTCCCCCAGGGTCATCATTGCTATGTCACATGGAGTCCTCAGTCCTCTTTTATAAGAGATGTGCCCACCTCCAGCGTTAACAGGTACAGGTACCCATCTCTGTAACATGCTCGTTCCCCTTGGCAGAGCCTCTTACTCCGCTCATTCTTTGAAGACCCTGTGGTTCTATTTACAACTTCATACTGTTGTCTTTGTCTTCTTCTCCTCCTCCTCCTTTCTTCCCTCCTCCTCCTCCTTGTCCTCCTCCCTTTTCTCCACTCTGTTTTCTTACTTAAGATTCTTCCTTTTCCTCTAAATACCAGCACTCGGGAGGCAGAGGTAGCATGATTGCTGTGAGTTGGAGGCCACGCTGAGACCACATAGTGAATTCCAAGTCACCCTGGGCTAAAGTGAGACCCTACCTCAAAACAACAATAGAAAAAGATTCTTTCTTTTCTTTTTTCTTTCTCATAAGACAATATTTTGTCTGGCATGGTGGCCATGCTTCTGATCCCAGCACTCAGAAGGCAGAGATAGGAGGATCACCATGAATTTGAGGCCAGCTTGAGACTGCTTAGTGAATCCCAGGTCAGCCCGGGCTAGAGCGAGACTCAACCTCGAAAAACCACAATATTTCATTTTGATTAGTTATTGCTAGAGGGGTTTATTCATTAGTTATGTGACTTTAGCAAGGGAAACACTAGAGTATAAAATGTTTGAATGAAACAATCTTTAGGCTAACTCAGGATGAGTCATGAATTCATCCTTATATACTGCATTATTTGCATATTTTATATAACTGCTTTCTGTGAGAGATCATAGTTGCAAAGTGACCAAAAAGGAAGGAAATTAAAGAATGCTAATATTATTCATAATTTTTTAGAGCTTTTTTGTTTGTTTTTTTGAGGTAGGTTCTCTAGCCCAGGCTGACCTGGAATTCACTATATAGTCTCAGGGTACCCTTGAACTTACAGAGAGCCACCTACCTCTTCCTCCCGAGTGCTGGGATTATAGGCATGCACCACCATGCCCAACCAGAGTATTTTTGATCAATTATAAAATTCTGAAAAAAGGATTTGTTTCAAAATTGAACACTATTCCTTATGTATTATACCAGTGGACATATTTTCATAGACACTCAATGATAATGTAGCTAGTTACCTTTTTAAATTATATATTTCAATTTATCTATTATATGTATGAGAGAGAGAGAAAGGCAAATAGAGAGAATGTTTGCCAGAGTCTCCAGCCACTGCAAACTCCAGACGCATACGCCTCCTTGTGCATCTGGCTTACGTGGGTCCTGGAGAATTGAACTTGGATCCTTTGACTTTGCAAGCAGTGCCTTAACCGCTAAGCCATCTCTCCAGCCCTAGCTACTTACCTTTTAAGTCACCTATAATAATGTGCCTATATCTTTTTTTTTTTTTTTTTTTTTTGGTTTTTTCAAGGTAGGGTCTCACTCTGGTCCAGGCTGACCTAGAATTAGCTATGTAGTCTCAGGGTGGCCTCGAACTCATGGCAATCCTCCTACCTCTGCCTCCCAAGTGCTGGGGTCAAAGGCGTGCGCCACCACGCCCGGCATAATGTGCCTATATCTTTAATACTGTAAATGACTGGGTGTTAAACACTTTGATTTGGGGCAAAAATAGCCTAAGACAGTGACTATATATTCTACTTTATCCTATCGCTTTTTTTCATAAATATGTAGCAGTATATTACAATATCATGTAAAGTCCACGAAAACCTACATTGGGATTCAGAAATATAAAATAAAGACCTGCTTATTTTTTTATTTAACTTATTTTTGGAACCTAGGGTCTTGCACATATTAGCCAAGCACTCTACCACTGATCTGTTTCCTCAGCCTCTCTTTTAACTTTTAATTTTAAGACATAGTCCTGCTCAGTTGTTCAGGCTGGCCTTGAAAAACTTGCCTTTCAGGCAGACCTTGAACTTTTAGTCTTCCTGCCTCAGTTTCCTAAGTAGCTGAGATTTCAAACCTACACCACTGTGCCCTGTGCCCACTTATTCTTAAAGTAAGTGCTTTACCTTTTCATGTTCATTGTTTTAGTCAGTCCAATGTATGAGATTGGCAGCAATTTTTTTTCCTCTTTATTAATGACAGAGAGGGAGAATGAATATGAATGTTCCAGGGCCTTCTGAAACTGCAGAGCAACTCCAGACATGCACCACTTTGTGCATCTGGCTTTATGTGAGTACTAGGAAATTAAACCCAGGCCATCAGGCTTTGCAAGCAAGTGCCTTTAACCACTGAGCCATCTCTCCAGCCCTATTTTTTCTTCTTCTTCTTCTTCTTTTTTTTCTTTTTCAAGGTAGTATGTCACTCTAGCCCAGGCTGACCTGGAATTCATTCTGTATTGTCAGGCTGGCCTTAAACTCATGGTGATCTTCCTATCTCTGCCTCCTGAGTGCTGGTATTAAAGATGTGTGCTACCATGCTGACATTAAAAAAAAAAAAAAGCAGGAGGGAAATTCAGAACAGAAACTATATGTAACTTACGGATATTCAAACAACCAATGGGTGTAAAGCCTTGTCTCCACGTCATGTATGTTTGCCACTATGTATTCTTTCCTCAGAATAGGCCATAGCACGATTGGTGGCATTTTCCAGAGATGGTAATTGCAGCATCTGCAGGTTCATCTGAGCAATATCTTAACATGGATAGCCTAACTAAAATGACACAATCCTATTACTCTGTTAAAACTTTTGGACTTAGCCCTTTATAGAATAGGCACATTAAGATTTCCCTCGTAGCCGGGCGTGGTGGCGCACGCCTTTAATCCCAGCACTCGGGAGGCAGAGGTAGGAGAATTGCCGTGAGTTCAAGGCCACCCTGAGACTACATAGTGAATTCCAGGTCAGCCTGGGCCAGAGTGAGACCCTACCTCGAAAAACCAAAAAAAAAAAAAAGATTTCCCTCGTGTCTTAAATAGTAGCACTTTTAATAGAAAAGTTTTCATCCCTTCTTTTGCTATATGTACTCGTCTTGACAAACTGTTTTCATAATAATAAAAAATCGTACTCCATCCTGACTGGAGTGTTTTTATGTAGTTATTGTCAAAGCATTTACGTGGAAGTGTTTAAATGTTACCAAGTGCCCAATAAACTATTGTGAGTAGTAGCCACAGCTGGGTTTCTGGAACCAGGGTTGTCGAATGTTCAGAGTGCAGAAGATCCCCTATTTCAGATGAATAGACTCTCGCTCCTTTGCTGAGGATTGAACCTAAGGCCTCATGCATGCTGTGCAGGCACTCTACCCCTGAGCCAAATCCCAGATGTTTCTTAAATTTAAATTTTTCAGATGCATTTTCAACAGTTAGAATTTATGACACAAAGTTTAATAGATTTCCCTAAAAAAAAAGTATCTTATCCAAAGCAGTTCTCAAACATATGTGAAATAAGTTATATTACTGTTATGTCTTGCCTCTTCTCACTGGATTATTGTGGTCGAGTCCTAATGTAACAGAGAAAGTAAGTAACAATCAAAACTATTTCTAATGTCTTTAAAAAAAAAAAACTTAAAAGGAAGCCTGGCTCCTTAACTTTTGGCAGCATTTTTTCCCCTCATTTTTTTTTTTTTAAAAAAGCACTATATTTGGTTAACTCAGTGTTTCAGAAATCTTGAAAATATGCCAGATGAAATAAAACCAGCCTTATTCCTTTAATCTAGCTAAATTATTTCACATTATAAGATCTTAGGCTGAGTTGAGAACTCTAACAATGATAAAAATGTTTATACTTGGATGATTCAGAGCAGTAAACGTCCACTATTCAGTCTTCGTCTTCCAGATTCAGTTTACTGTGAGCCCTTGGGCTTTAGGCCCTATACTTTGGCTGCAGTTAAATCTGTTCTTTTGAGCATTTGCTGGACAAATGTGTTTAGTTTTCTGAAGGAAGGTTTTCTTAATATGCTTAGATCGTCCCTTTAGCTGATTATTTGTTCTTTTATTTAGAGATTTGAACTTTTTATTTGTTTATTTTGGTTTTTCAAGGTAGGGTCTCACTCTAGCTCAGGCTGACCTGGAATTCACTATGTAGTCTCAGAGTGGCCTCGAACTCACGGTGATCCTCCTACCTCTGCCTCCCAAGTGCTGGGATTAAAGGTGTTCACCACCATGCATGCCCAGCTCCCAAACTTGCATGGCTCAGCTTGGAGGTTTGAACTTTTGTCTTCAAGCTTCAAACAAGAAAAAAAAAAAAAAAACCCTAAATTCTGGAGTCTGGGGATGAAGTGTCATGCAAGTCTGGGTACTGAGTATGGCTCCCCAGCACCTGTGGAAAGTCAGACACAACAGCATGCATGTATATAATACCAGTGCACCTATGGTGAGATGAGAGGTGGAGGTGGCAGAGTCCCTGAAAGCTCATGGGACAGTTAGCCTGGCAAACACAATGATGCATAAGAGATCCTGCCTCTAACAAGGTGGAAGGTGAGAACCAACACCCAAGATTGTTCTCTGCCGCATGCCTACTATGCTATGTGTGCACCAATTCTTTCTCTCTCACACACACATACTCTCACATACTAACTGAATTCTACTTATATTGGCTGTTTTTAGGAAGGCATTTAATACTGAAATTATAATACATATTTATATAAATTTGGAACATCCACCACCTTTCATGTGGGGTCGTGTGGTAAAGTGAACAAATGCATTTTTAGTTCTAGTTCATTTTTGTCACACCATTTATTTCTTCAGAAGTTTCTTTTAAAAATTATAAAACACTATATAAGGCCAGCACTATTGGGCTTTAACTGAAAGTTGGAAAAATAACTAAGGTTCAAAAATGTGACCTAAGCCTGTTGACATATGGGATATAATCCTTTTGGATTTAATTATTATAGTTTTCATTTTAATTCATTGCTTTATTATTGTATATTATGTATTACTGCTGCTTCTGGTAAAATTGAGGCACAGACAATTTAAGGAACTGACTTTGATCTCAAATATAATTTATTATAAAAATCAGAATATAAAGTCATGTAACTTCTGCTTGATCACAGTTTTTGCCCAATTCTGTTAGTTCCTTTCAGTCTTGATTATCAATGTTTTTGCTAGTTTACTATTTACGTCAGTTAAACTTTGGAGGAGATATATTTTTATTTGTCTAGAAACTACCAAAATTATTTTCATTTTGATGAATATCAATATATATGTAAATTCTGTTTTTGTAAACTCATACACTATCTGAACCCAGTGTATTGCAAACTCCATCAATTAAATTTTTTTGTTTGTTTGTTTTTCAAGGTAGGGTCTCACTCTAGCCCAGACTGACCTGGAACTCACTATGTAGTCTCAGGTTGGCCTTGAACTCATGACAATACTCCTACCTCTGCCTCCCGAGTGCTGGGATTAAAGGCATGCACCACCACGCCCGGCTCCAATTATAATTTTTAAACAGATTATTTAAATGAGTAGGCCAGTTAAGGACAGTGATGCAATAGCTGAATGTGTAAAAGTTGGCAAATAATTCTTATTTTAAGCCATGGCAAGAGGCATACAAAGCCATGGTCTTTCTGATAGCATCCCTTCCTAAAACAGCTTGCCTTTCCTCTTCTGTTCACACATCCCTCCAAAATTATACATATTCTAATTTCTTAGGGATGAGGGAGCAAGTGGACTAAACTCCTTTCAGTACAACAAGGTACAGCTTTTTATTCTGGAAAAGGCTTATAGAATGTATTTGAGCAGTAATGTTAAATGATTTCAATATAAATGAACATCTTCACAAAGCTGCACTTGCTCAGTTTTATGGTGTTGATTTGCTGTCAAAATTTAGAAAAAAAAATTACAGTTCACATCCATCACATAAAACGTCTGTCTCATTAGGCATTGAGGAAGCATTGGTCAACAGGTACAACGTTGCTAGACTGGGTAGCTAATATGAATGTGGCTTGACCTCCCAAATAGATCAAAGACTAATCTCTTTGACAGTTACTAGATGGCAGAGCTTGCCTTGGGCTGTTTGCTGCTTCCTACTGAAACCGTACGCTTGGAAAGCATGCCTGAGGACTGAGGATGTGTTTATAAGGATGAGCAGGTAAAAGGAAAAGGTTGTCTTTTGACATTTCAGCTAATCCCTTCCAGCCTTTGGTTTACTTAACATTTAGGCTATTTGCTGGCAGGAGAAACTGGCTTTTTCACATATGCTGTGTGTCACGTTGAATCGGGCATTGATATTCATGCCTGGTAATCACCAAGTGTACAGTGAAATTGAATCTGATGTCATTTAGATGAGGCATCTTGGCTGCCTACCTTTTCTAAACTCTTAGTTTTATGTTTTTCTTATTAGATGTGATTCCACAAAGATAATTTCTATTATTTATTAATTTTTAAATTTTTGGGGGGCTGGAAAGATGGCTTAGCAATTAAGGCACTTACCTGCAAAGCCTAGAGGCTCAGGTTCATTTCCCCAAGTACCCACGTAAGCCAGATGCACAAGGTGGCGCATGCGTCTGGAGTTTGTTTGCAGTGGCTGGAGGCCCTGGCGCGCCCATTCTCTCTATCTGCCTTTTTTCTCTCTCTCTCAAATAAATAAATAAAAAACTTATTTATAGCAAAATAAAATATAAAATATTAGCAGTGTTCTAAACTCCTTTTGGATTGTTAAAAAGTGAATATTTGCAAGAAATGAAATAAGGTAGTCATGAAAAGTTTAATGTAAAACAAAAATACAATTTTTTATTGTTTTTTTATATTTATTTATTTGAGAGGGCAAGAGAAGGAAAGAGGTACACACATAAAGAGAGAGAACTGGAGAGATGGCTTAGCGGTTAAGGCGCCTGCCTGCTAAGCCTAAGAATGCTGGTTCCAATCTCCAGGTCCCACGTTAAGCCAGATGCAAAGTGACGCAAGGGCGCAATGCTGCACTTGACCATAAGGGGGTGCGCGCATCTGGATTTCGTTCACAGCAGCTGAGAGACTGCTGGCGCGCCTATCTCTATCTGTCTCCTTCTCCTTCTCTGTTTCTCTCTGTGTCTCTCTCCAAAAATAAATAAAATAATAAAAAAAAATTTTTAAAAACTCAGCATTCAAGATCAAAAAAAAAAAAAAAAAGAAAGAGAGAGAGAGAATGGGCGCTCCAGGGCCTTCAGCCACTGCAAACAAACTCCAGACGCATGCGCCATCTTGTGCATCTGGCTTACATGGCTCTTGGAGAATTGAACTGAGGTCCTTTGGCTTTTCAGGCAGATACCTTAACCACTAAGCCATCTCTCCAGCCCAAGAGACATAATTTTGATTGCTTGTTTAAGTGAATAGTTGCTACATCATCTCTAAATAATTCATTCATAAATAATGCTTCCCAGAACAACTGTTGTCAAAGGAACAGTCTTCATTATACAGTATTAGTCTGTTTGTGGCAAATGCAATTTTGAAAAGCCCCAAAGTATAGAAATCAAATTTCTTTGAGGAAATACTTAAAGAAAAAGAAGAATGTCTTTAGGTAGCTTTTGGGAAATACACAGGAAATATGTATGTTTTTCTCAGTTGTATGGAATTTTTAAGTAGTTCTTCTAATCTCGAAGGATGAACCTTGCTGAATTTTCAGAAATTGTTTTTACATATTATCTAATATTCACTATGTTGCCACATTTACTGCTGTTGCTACTTTAAAAACAGTCTATATTCTAATTATGCAGATTTGACAGACTGTTTTAAAGGTGTATGAGATAAAATGTGTTAACAATTTGAAAGTTCCTGTCAGAAATGTATTAATTATTCTGTTTTCTTTTCTTTTTTAAGGCATGCGGCACCATACCTGGCTATTTTCATTTATTTATTAGAGACAGAGCAAAGGAGAGAGAAAGAGTGAGAATGGGTGCGCCAGGGCCTCTAGCCACTGCAAACGAACTCTAGACGCATGTGCCACCATGTGCATCTGGCTTACGTGGGACCTGGAGAATCGAACCGGGGTCCTTAGGCTTCTCAGGCATGCAGCTTAACCGCTAAGCCATCTTTGCAGCCCTATTATTCTGTTTTCTTCCTAAAGCATGTCTTTTTTTGCATGTGTATGTGTATTCATGTGAGTGGGTACACTTGTCTGTGGGTACATGTACATGCTTGTGAAGGCCAGAGGTTGATATCAGATGTTTAGCTCAGTCACTGTTTACCTTTATTATGTGTGTGGTATGTGTATATGTTTACATGTATGTAGGTGCACATGTGTAAATATACATGTCTGTGTGTACCTGCATGTGAAGATCATAGGTTGACACTGGTGCCAGAGACCCCCTGTCTCCACATCCCAACTGCTGGGATTATTATTAGTGGGCCACCATGCCTGCCCAACATTTACATGGGAGCCAGGGAACCAAACTCAGGTCCTCACATAGGTGTGTAGAAAGTGTTTTACCAACAGAGCCATCTTTCCAGCCTTTCTTTTTATGTTTTTAAAATCTGTGTGTGTGAGTGTGGATGTGTGCATGCCAGTGCATGCGTGTGGTCAGAGGACAGCCGTGAGTGTGTCCTCATCTTCCACCTTGTTTGAGACAGGCGTTCTTATTCTCCTGCATATACCAGGCTAGCTGGCTGCCATGGATCTCCTGTCTCCACTTCCTAGCTCCCTACGGAAGAACTGATTACATACTCTTGGGCTACCACATCTGGCATTAGTGGGTTCTGGGAGCCTGAATACAGATCATGTCACTTGCATGACAAGGGCTTTATCAACTGAGCCATCTCCTCTGCCCCTCCCACCTTATTTTCGAGGTAGGGCCTCTCACTAAACTCGGAGCTCACTGATTTGGCTGGAGTAACTTGCCAGAAAGTCCTAGGGATTCTCCTGTGTTTGCCAGTGCTAGGATTACGTGTGCATGCCACCACACCTGGCTTGTACATGGGTTCTGGGGATATGAACTCAGGTCCTTGTGCTTGTATAGCAAGCATTTTGCTGTATGAGCCACTTCCCCAGGTCCCTTACAGTGTATCTTTTTTGCTTTAGAAGGTCAGTAGAATTATAGGCTGAGTATCCATTATCTGAAATATTTGAGAGCAAGTGTTTTGGATACTGTACTTTCTTAAATTCTGGAACATATGCATGTGTATTAATAAGATATCTTGGGGAGGGAGCCCAAATCTAAGTATAGAATTTACTTGTTTTCATAGACACCATACCCACAAGTCTTACAATATCTCGTGTGCCTGTCACACTAGGTCATATGTCTATGCCTTCAAGTTTTAGATTTCATAACATTTTATTTTAGGCTTTCATGTCATGCTCAGTCTATATAAGCTGCAAGACTGTCTTCTTGAGTAGTTTTACAACTTTATATAACTATAAATTCAGCTGGACATGGTGGCGCACGCCTTTAATCCTAGCACTGGGGAGGCAGAGGTAGGAGGAGCACCATGAGTTTGAGGCCACCCTGAGACTACAGAGTGAGTTTCAGGTCAGCCTGAGCTAGAGTGAGACCTTACCTTGAAACCACCCCCTCAAAAAAAAAAAAAAAATATATATATATATGTAAATTCTGATAATTTATCTTGAGTACTAGGGACTCAAAGCCGAGCCATCAGTCTTTCAAGCACCTTTAACCACTGAGCCATCTCTCCAGCCGACATCCTTAATTTTCTTACCTCTGTAGTAAAGTAATCATATCTAATGAAAGTTTAGGTAGAATTAAATAAGATAATATCTGTGAATCACTGCACTACTCTTGTAACTGTATAAAAGCTCCGAATATCATTACAGTCTTCGGCTTCCACCTTTTCCGAGTTGGAGTGTTCAGCTTACTGTCAATTTTTATTTTAACAATGTGTCCTTTCTCCTTAGTTTGTTGTTGTTGTTTCAGACAGGTTCTTGCTATGTTGCCCAGGCTGTGTTGAACTCCTAGGCTCTAGTGCCCTGTCTGCTTCATCCTCCTGAGCACGGGTTTCAGTGGGCACCATGGTGCCCAGCTTATTGCCTACCTTTCCTAGCTTAGAAATTCAAGCCTATGTCGAGTCAAATTTATCTTTTTTTAAAAACATACTTATCTTCTCTGGGTATCTCTTAGACTCCTCTTAGTAGCTGGAAACTTGGAGAAAGTTCAGGATTTTTCCTCTTTAATTAAAGTCCCACATCTCCTTGGCAGCTCACCCTGTAGCTACAGTGTGTTCCCAGCTGAGCCTCTTTTCTGTTCATTTAGCTTTCCTAGTCAGGCCCTCATTATTTTTGCACATCGCTCAGTGCCCCTCATTTCTGGACACTGCATTTGAAATTAATAGCTTTTTAAAAAATATCTATTTATTTGCAAGGAGAGAGTGGGAAGAGAAGGGAGAGACAGAGAAAAGAGGAAAGAGGAAAGAGAATGGCTGTACCAGGGTCTCTTGCTGCTGCAAACAAACTCCAGACATATGTGCTACTTTATGCATCTGGCTTTATTTGGGTACTGGAGAATCAAACCTTGAACCATCAGGCTTTGCTTTGCAAGCAGGCACCTTAATGCTGAGCCATCTCTCCAACCCCAGAATTAATATCTTTTAAAGGTATTTTGATTATCTATCTATGCATCTGAAATAGAGAGAGAGACAGAATGGGTGTGCCAGGGTGTCCACCTACTGCAAACAAACTCCAGACCCATGCGTCACCTTGTGTATTTGGCTTACATGGCTCCTAGGAAATTGAACCTGGGTCCTTTGGCTTTGCAGACAAGTGCCTTAACTACTAAGCCATCTCTCCTGCCTAGAATTAATATCTTAACACATTCATTTGATAGCCGTTTGGCAGAAAATATTTTTAACTTACCTTTGCATTCCCTCGTACTTGGCACAGATGCCTTATACTCAGCCCAAACCACAAATACTGAGCTGAGTTCAGTGTTTCCTTAATCTACCTAAATTCTCTTCCACTGCACCAGTCTTCCTGCTTTAAGTGTTCTATTTTTAATCTTTCTGCAGCATCCTTAAGGGGAGCCTCCCATGAGCTTCCTTTTTTCACACAGAGTGAAAAGTATAAAGTCATAATCACCTGCCAGCATCTACACTGGTCCTGGGACATGTGGATAAGAAACTTTGCTGAGGCTTCAGGTTCTCGTATGAAACAGTGCAGTGTTTGCATATCATGTGCATGAGGCCTCCTGCACACTTTCAGTCATCATAGTTGCTATGTGAATAGTCATTATATTGTGTTGTTTAGGAAGTAGTGACAATAGAGTATACATGTACAGCCTCAGGTAATTTTTGTTTCATTCTGGATATTTTCCATCTGTGGTTGGTTGAATCCGCTGATATGAGACTCATCAGTATGGAGGGATTAGACCACTTAGAATTTGAATTGTACTGCTTTAAAGGAGAACTTTTTTGTCATATGCATAAAAGTTGTTTGCTCTTTGGAGAATCTAGTTTTAATGGCTTAACAGGACAGACTCATTTTTGGATGTATTGATTTCAGATGTATTTACTTAACAAGTGTTTATTAGGTACCAGCTATAAGCTGGGACGTTGGTGCTCACACTGAGGAATAGAGCGGGGTGGGAACCTCTCCTAATCCGGCAGAGGCTTTAGAGCCTCTGATATGCTAACCAAGCTCTCGACACTGAGCTATGTCCCAACCTGTGGCACTATGTATTATATCAGAGGCATTAGTATTATTTCCACTCTGAATTCGAAATGTGTGTAGATCATCACTGAATGCCTTCTCGTGCTTTGATTCTTCTACACAGATGTCATTGTGGTGCGCATGTGCTTTGTTCATATGATGTGCTTTGTTGTATGGGTCCCATTTTCCTAATGCTTTTCCCTTCCCTCTCTCTCTTTCTCTTTCTTTCTTTGAAGACAAGCTCAACAGATTGGCTTTTTTTTTATGAGAGAGAAAGAGAGACAGACAGACAGACAGAGAGAAATGGTGTGCCAGGGCCTCCAGCCACTACAGTCAAACTCCAGATGAATGCGCCCACCCACCTTGTATGCATGTGCATTCTTGCGCGCTTGTGTCACCTTGTGTGTCTAGCTTGCATGGGACCTGAAGAGTAGAACATTGGGTCCTTAGGCTTCACAGACAAGCACTTAACCACTAAGCCATCTCTCCAGCCCCTCCTAATGATTTTTAATTATATGGTAGACATTATGGATAGTACATGATAGAGATTTTGGACCCTCTTCTTCTTTGAAGAATACTGATTTTTGTTTTTTTTTTATAGCCAGTTCAGGTAGCATCTGGTGATCTTGAAGGTGTGTGGACCTTATTTGATTTGTGAAGGAGATTGGAGAAGAGTTCAAAGTACTTACTGTAAACTGTGTCCCCTGTGGGTCTCGTTAGGGTTTGGGTTAATTCTTCTCAGGGGTTGATTTAGAGTTGTTGTCCTCAACCCTAACATGGCATTTGGTCTTTTAGCAAGTGTTCACTAGCATAGCTCCAGCTTTGCTGGTCCAGAGTTCTGGCATTCTTAAGCACCCCTTCCCTGTTTTTATGTCTTTTCTGTTTTTTTATGTTTTTCTTATTAGATGTGATTCCACAAAGATAATCTCTATTATTTATTAATTTTTAATTTTTTGGGGGGGCTGGAAAGATGGCTTAGCAATTAAGGCACTTACCTGCAAAGCCTAGAGGCTCAGGTTCATTTCCCCAAGTACCCACGTAAGCCAGATGCACAAGGTGGCACATGTGTCTGGAGTTCATTTGCAGTGGCTGGAGACCCTGGCGCGCCCATTCTCTCTATCTGCCTTTTTTCTCTCTCTCTCAAATAAATAAATAAAAAACTTATTTATAGCAAAATAAAATATAAAATATTAGCAGTGTTCTAAACTCCTTTTGGATTGTTAAAAAGTGAATATTTGCAAGAAATGAAATAAGGTAGTCATGAAAAGTTTAATGTAAAACAAAAATACAATTTTTAATTGTTTTTTTATATTTATTTATTTGAGAGGGCAAGAGAAGGAAAGAGGTACACACATAAAGAGAGAGAACTACAGAGATGGCTTAGCGGTTAAGGCGCCTGCCTGCTAAGCCTAAGAATGCTGGTTCCAATCTCCAGGTCCCACGTTAAGCCAGATGCAAAGTGACGCAAGGGCGCAATGCTGCACTTGACCATAAGGGGGTGCGCGCATCTGGATTTCGTTCACAGCAGCTGAGAGACTGCTGGCGCGCCTATCTCTATCTGTCTCCTTCTCCTTCTCTGTTTCTCTCTGTGTCTCTCTCCAAAAATAAATAAAATAATAAAAAAAATTTAAAAAAAACTCAGCATTCAAGATAAAAAAAAAAAAAAAGAAAGAGAGAGAGAGAGAGAGAGAATGGGCGCTCCAGGGCCTTCAGCCACTGCAAACAAACTCCAGACGCATGCGCCATCTTGTGCATCTGGCTTACATGGCTCTTGGAGAATTGAACTGAGGTCCTTTGGCTTTTCAGGCAGATACCTTAACCACTAAGCCATCTCTCTAGCCCAAGAGACATAATTTTGATTGCTTGTTTAAGTGAATAGTTGCTACATCATCTCTAAATAATTCATTCATAAATAATGCTTCCCAGAACAACTGTTGTCAAAGGAACAGTCTTCATTATACAGTATTAGTCTGTTTGTGGCAAATGCAATTTTGAAAAGCCCCAAAGTATAGAAATCAAATTTCTTCGAGGAAATACTTAAAGAAAAAGAAGAATGTCTTTAGGTAGCTTTTGGGAAATACACAGGAAATATGTATGTTTTTCTCAGTTGTTATGGAATTTTTAAGTAGTTCTTCTAATCTCGAAGGATGAACCTTGCTGAATTTTCAGAAATTGTTTTTACATATTATCTAATATTCACTATGTTGCCACATTTACTGCTGTTGCTACTTTAAAAACAGTCTATATTCTAATTATGCAGATTTGACAGACTGTTTTAAAGGTGTATGAGATAAAATGTGTTAACAATTTGAAAGTTCCTGTCAGAAATGTATTATTCTGTTTTCTTTTCTTTTTTAAGGCATGCGGCACCATACCTGGCTATTTTCATTTATTTATTAGAGCAAAGGAGAGAGAAAGAGTGAGAATGGGTGCGCCAGGGCCTCTAGCCACTGCAAACGAACTCTAGACGCATGTGCCACCATGTGCATCTGGCTTACGTGGGACCTGGAGAATCGAACCGGGGTCCTTAGGCTTCTCAGGCATGCAGCTTAACCGCTAAGCCATCTTTGCAGCCCTATTATTCTGTTTTCTTCCTAAAGCATGTCTTTTTTTGCATGTGTATGTGTATTCATGTGAGTGGGTATACTTGTCTGTGGGTACATGTACATGCTTGTGAAGGCCAGAGGTTGATATCAGATGTTTAGCTCAGTCACTGTTTACCTTTATTATGTGTGTGGTATGTGTATATGTTTACATGTATGTAGGTGCACATGTGTGAATATACATGTCTGTGTGTACCTGCATGTGAAGATCATAGGTTGACACTGGTGCCAGAGACCCCCTGTCTCCACATCCCAACTGCTGGGATTATTATTAGTGGGCCACCATGCCTGCCCAGCATTTACATGGGAGCCAGGGAACCAAACTCAGGTCCTCACATATGTGTGTAGAAAGTGTTTAACCAACAAAGCCATCTTTCCAGCCTTTCTTTTTATGTTTTTAAAATCTGTGTGTGTGAGTGTGGATGTGTGCATGCCAGTGCATGCGTGTGGTCAGAGGACAGCCGTGAGTGTGTCCTCATCTTCCACCTTGTTTGAGACAGGCGTTCTTATTCTCCTGCATATACCAGGCTAGCTGGCTGCCATGGATCTCCTGTCTCCACCTCCTAGCTCCCTACGGAAGAACTGATTACATACTCTTGGGCTACCACATCTGGCATTAGTGGGTTCTGGGAGCCTGAATACAGATCATGTCACTTGCATGACAAGGGCTTTATCAACTGAGCCATCTCCTCTGCCCCTCCCACCTTATTTTCGAGGTAGGGCCTCTCACTAAACTCGGAGCTCACTGATTTGGCTGAGTAACTTGCCAGAAAGTCCTAGGGATTCTCCTGTGTTTGCCAGTGCTAGGATTATGTGTGCATGCCACCACACCTGGCTTGTACGTGGGTTCTGGGGATATGAACTCAGGTCCTTGTGCTTGTATAGCAAGCATTTTGCTGTATGAGCCACTTCCCCAGGTCCCTTACAGTGTATCTTTTTGCCAAGGTCAGTAGAATTATAGGCTGAGTATCCATTATCTGAAATATTTGAGAGCAAGTGTTTTGGATACTGTACTTTCTTAAATTCTGGAACATATGCATGTGTATTAATAAGATATCTTGGGGAGGGAGCCCAAATCTAAGTATAGAATTTACTTGTTTTCATAGACACCATACCCACAAGTCTTATAATATCTCGTGTGCCTGTCACACTAGGTCATATGTCTATGCCTTCAAGTTTTAGATTTCATAACATTTTATTTTAGGCTTTCATGTCATGCTCAGTCTATATAAGCTGCAAGACTATCTTCTTGAGTAGTTTTACAACTTTATATAACTATAAATTCAGCTGGACATGGTGGCGCACGCCTTTAATCCTAGCACTGGGGAGGCAGAGGTAGGAGGAGCACCATGAGTTTGAGGCCACCCTGAGACTACAGAGTGAGTTTCAGGTCAGCCTGAGCTAGAGTGAGACCTTACCTTTAAACCACCCCCTCAAAAAAAAAAAATATATATATATATGTAAATTCTGATAATTTATCTTGAGTACTAGGGACTCAAAGCCGAGCCATCAGTCTTTCAAGCACCTTTAACCACTGAGCCATCTCTCCAGCCGACATCCTTAATTTTCTTACCTCTGTAGTAAAGTAATCATACCTAATGAAAGTTTAGGTAGAATTAAATAAGATAATATCTGTGAATCACTGCACTACTCTTGTAACTGTATAAAAGCTCCGAATATCATTACAGTCTTCGGCTTCCACCTTTTCCGAGTTGGAGTGTTCAGCTTACTGTCAATTTTTATTTTAACAATGTGTCCTTTCTCCTTAGTTTGTTGTTGTTGTTTCAGACAGGTTCTTGCTATGTTGCCCAGGCTGTGTTAAACTCCTAGGCTCTAGTGCCCTGTCTGCTTCATCCTCCTGAGCATGGGCTTCAGTGGGCACCATGGTGCCCAGCTTATTGCCTACCTTTCCTAGCTTAGAAATTCAAGCCTACGTCGAGCCAAATTTATCTTTTTTTAAAAACATACTTATCTTCTCTGGGTATCTCTTAGACTCCTCTTAGTAGCTGGAAACTTGGAGAAAGTTCAGGATTTTTCCTCTTTAATTAAAGTCCCACATCTCCTTGGCAGCTCACCCTGTAGCTACAGTGTGTTCCCAGCTGAGCCTCTTTTCTGTTCATTTAGCTTTCCTAGTCAGGCCCTCATTATTTTGCACATCGCTCAGTGCCCCTCACTTCTGGACACTGCATTTGAAATTAATAGCTTTTTAAAAAATATCTATTTATTTGCAAGGAGAGAGTGGGAAGAGAAGGGAGAGACAGAGAAAAGAGGAAAGAGGAAAGAGAATGGCTGTACCAGGGTCTCTTGCTGCTGCAAACAAACTCCAGACATATGTGCTACTTTATGCATCTGGCTTTATTTGGGTACTGGAGAATCAAACCTTGAACCATCAGGCTTTGCTTTGCCAGCAGGCACCTTAATGCTGAGCCATCTCTCCAACCCCAGAATTAATATCTTTTAAAGGTATTTTGATTATCTATCTATGCATCTGAAATAGAGAGAGAGACAGATAGAATGGGTGTGCCAGGGTGTCCACCTACTGCAAACAAACTCCAGACCCATGCGTCACCTTGTGTATTTGGCTTACATGGCTCCTAGGAAATTGAACCTGGGTCCTTTGGCTTTGCAGACAAGTGCCTTAACTACTAAGCCATCTCTCCTGCCTAGAATTAATATCTTTTTTTTTTCACTTTTTTTTTTATTATTTATTGACAACAAAACATACTTACATACAAAAGGTGCATAGTTTTCCCTTCCCTCCCCAAATTCCCCTTTAGAACTCCACTCTCCATCATATCCTCCCTCTCTCCATTAGTCTCTTTTTTAATTTGATGTCATCATCTTTTACTTCTATTATGAGGGTCTTCCGGAGGTATTGCTAGGCACAGCAAGGTCATGGATATGAAGGCCAATTTCTGTCTGGGCAGTTGCATTGTAAGGAGTCGTACCCTTCCTTTGGCTCTTCCATTCTATCCGCCCCCTCTTCCGCAATGATCCCTCTGAGCCTTGAGGGTGTGACAGAGATGTTTCAGTGCTGGGCACTTCTCCATCCCTTCTTCTCAGCACTATGTTGCCTTTTGGATCATCCCAGTGGTCATCGCCATCTGAAAAGAGCTTCTCTAACCAGAAGTGAGAGTAGCATTAATATGTGAATATGAGCATTAAGTGTAGTATTTTCCGGGCAGCTTGGTGGGAATAGTATATACATTTAGATAAGGGCATGCTTTATACCCCTAAGGCTCATGACCTTACCTACCATAGACTTTGCTTAGGTTTTCAGTACCAGGTATGTATTCCCTCCGTAGAGAGGGCCTTCAGTCCAATTATAGAGCAGTTGGTTACCCCACGAGTAGACATGCCACTATTGCACCCGTTCAGTCTTTGGGCCTGTCTGGCCAAATTTGAATATTCAGCGTCCACTGTTTTCCTGCTGATGACTTCTGTCTCCCATACTCTGCATGCAGTGCAGCTTTTTCCAGCTTTCAGTTGGCTGGTCTACAGGGAGAAGGTTTTCTGCTCAGCACCAGCTTGCTTTCTCAGTGACCTTGCCTCTCAGGCAAGAGATGTCTTCAGCAATAGGGTCTTACTATCTGTTTCTCAGGAAACCAAGGGCTTTGGCAAAAGCCTTTAATGTTTTGGAGGCTACCGGGACCTCCTTGGCCAACAACTCACTGGAAGGTATCCCATCCCAGGTACTGAAAATTTTCTAGTAACAGTCTACAGCTTCTAGATGTACCATTATTCAAAAAAGTAGTTTTACATAAGTCTTATTCACAATCTTTTGAAATTAGATTGACCCTCCCCCTGCCCTTCTTTTATGCATTCTCTACCCATGGCCTTGGTTAGGCCATTCCCCTCCTTGTAATCAGTCCTTCCACTTACATATGTGCAATACCATACACTTCAGTCCTTCCCTTTCCTCCGTCCCTTATAGCCTTTTACCAGCTTACTGGTTTCTGGTACCAATTTTTGGTTCCAGTTCACACACAAGTCTGTCTATTTGTAGCTAGGATCCACATATGAGAGAGAACATGTGACGTTTGGCTTTCTGAGCCTGGGTAGAATTAATATCTTAACACATTCATTTGATAGCCGTTTGGCAGAAAATATTTTTAACTTACCTTTGCATTCCCTCGTACTTGGCACAGATGCCTTATACTCAGCCCAAAACCACAAATACTGAGCCGAGTTCAGTGTTTCCTTAATCTACCTAAATTCTCTTCCACTGCACCAGTCTTCCTGCTTTAAGTGTTCTATTTTTAATCTTTCTGCAGCATCCTTAAGGGGAGCCTCCCATGAGCTTCCTTTTTTCACACAGAGTGAAAAGTATAAAGTCATAATCACCTGCCAGCATCTACACTGGTCCTGGGACACGTGGATAAGAAACTTTGCTGAGGCTTCAGGTTCTCGTATGAAACAGTGCAGTGTTTGCATATCATGTGCATGAGGCCTCCTGCACACTTTCAGTCATCATAGTTGCTATGTGAATAGTCATTATATTGTGTTGTTTAGGAAGTAGTGACAATAGAGTATACATGTACAGCCTCAGGTAATTTTTGTTTCATTCTGGATATTTTCCATCTGTGGTTGGTTGAATCCGCTGATATGAGACTCATCAGTATGGAGGGATTAGAACACTTAGAATTTGAATTGTACTGCTTTAAAGGAGAACTTTTTTGTCATATGCATAAAAGTTGTTTGCTCTTTGGAGAATCTAGTTTTAATGGCTTAACAGGACAGACTCATTTTTGGATGTATTGATTTCAGATGTATTTACTTAACAAGTGTTTATTAGGTACCAGCTGTAAGCTGGGGGCTTTGGTGCTCACACTGAGGAATAGAGCGGGGTGGGAACCTCTCCTAATCCGGCAGAGGCTTTAGAGCCTCTGATATGCTAACCAAGCTCTCGACACTGAGCTATGTCCCAACCTGTGGCACTATGTATTATATCAGAGGCATTAGTATTATTTCCACTCTGAATTCTAAATGTGTGTAGATCATCACTGAATGCCTTCTCGTGCTTTGATTCTTCTACACAGATGTCATTGTGGTGCGCATGTGCTTTGTTCATATGATGTGCTTTGTTGTATGGGTCCCATTTTCCTAATGCTTTTCCCTTCCCTCTCTCTCTTTCTCTTTCTTTCTTTGAAGACAAGCTCAACAGATTGGCTTTTTTTTTTTATGAGAGAGAAAGAGAGACAGACAGACAGACAGACAGACAGACAAACAGAGAGAAATGGTGTGCCAGGGCCTCCAGCCACTACAGTCAAACTCCAGATAAATGCGCCCACCCACCTTGTATGCATGTGCATTCTTGCGTGCTTGTGTCACCTTGTGTGTCTAGCTTGCATGGGACCTGAAGAGTAGAACATTGGGTCCTTAGGCTTCACAGACAAGCACTTAACCACTAAGCCATCTCTCCAGCCCCTCCTAATGATTTTTAATTATACGGTAGACATTATGGATAGTACATGATAGAGATTTTGGACCCTCTTCTTCTTTGAAGAATACTGATTTTTGTTTTTTTTTTTATAGCCAGTTCAGGTAGCATCTGGTGATCTTGAAGGTGTGTGGACCTTATTTGATTTGTGAAGGAGATTGGAGAAGAGTTCAAAGTACTTACTGTAAACTGTGTCCCCTGTGGGTCTCGTTAGGGTTTGGGTTAATTCTTCTCAGGGGTTGATTTAGAGTTGTGGTCCTCAACCCTAACATGGCATTTGGTCTTTTAGCAAGTGTTCACTAGCATAGCTCCAGCTTTGCTGGTCCAGAGTTCTGGCATTCTTAAGCACCCCTTCCCTGTTTTTATGTCTTTTCTGTTTTTGGTTTTTCGAAGTAGGGTCTCTCACTAGCCCAGACTAACCTGAAATTCACTGTGTAGTCTCAGGGTGGCCTTGAACTCTTGGTGATCCTCCTACCTCTGCCTGGAGAGTGCTGGGATTAAAGGCGTGCGCCACCACGCCTGGCTTCTGTGTTTGTTTGTTTGTTTTTTTATTAAGAACATACTTTGTATGGATACATCATGTGTTGGTGCCATCTTTTCCCTCTTCCCTGCCCCTATTCAGCTGGAGGCCCTCCATAGTGGAGTTGCTGAACCTGAATCAGGTACTCTCAGATAAACTGTGGGTGGATCACCCTAGATCCATGCAATCAAATCCAACCGAGGAGCTTACTGCAAACTTGGACCTAGGCTATGTGATGTTCCCCATAAATTCCCTCCTCTTTGCTTGGCCCCTGATTCCAGGAGCTTCAAAAGCTCTCAACCTGAATGAGCTCAGCAGATACACTGTGTTCTGTAGCATAGTGGAGTGCACTGTGCTTTGTGGCCCAGGAGTTCTAAGAATATGGTAAAAACTTTGAACTCGGCTGAAGAGATGGCTTAAGCGGTTAAGGCGCCTGCCTCCTAAGCCTAAGAACGCCGGTTCCAATCTCCAGCAGTTCCAATCTCCAGGTCCCATGTTTAGCTAGATGCAGTGACGCAAGGGCGCAATGCTGCACTTGACCACAAGGGGGCGCACACATCTGGATTTCGTTTGCAGCAGCTGAGAGGGTGCTGGCCCACCCATCTCTATCTGTCTTCCTCTCCCTCTCTCTGTCTCTCTCCAAAAAAACAAAAAAAAACTTTGAACTCAGAAATATGCACATGGGTACATATCAAATGCAAAGCTTTCATGCGCAGTGGAAGTCTATCTTTCAACCCTCTGATGATACATGGGCTGAAGTCTGACCTCCTAGAAAGAATTATTCAAGCATCTAATTATTCTAGTCAGCATGTCTTCAATTTGATGGTGCTAAGTTATAAATCTCCCTATGCCATTTTACTGAAAAATATCCTGTGATCCTTCATTCTTCCTGTCCCCATGGGAAAATGGGCAAGGTTACATATTAAGCAAGACAGAAAAGATATTGACAGTACTTCTTAGTGGAGGTAGGTTAGGCAATTCTCTGTATGTATTCAAAGTAAAAAAAAAAAATTAATATAAGATTCAGCCCCAAGGGAGTAACAGAGCTATCCCTTCCTGTTTAAAAGAACTACAACGGGCTGGAGAGATGGCTTAGCATTTAAGGCACTTACCTGTGAAGCCTAAGAACCCAAGTTCAACTCCCCAGGACCCATGTAAGCCAGATGTACAAGGTGGTGCATGCCCCTGGAGTTTAGTTGCAGTGGCTGGAGGCCCTGGTGCGCCCTTTCTGTCCCTTCTTCCCCCACCCTCTTTCTGTCATAAAATAAATAACAGAATATTTTTAAAAAATACTACAAAACTGAGCCTGGCATGGTGGCACACACTTTAATCCCAGCACTTGGGAGGCAGAGTTAGAAGGATTGCTGTGAGTTCGAGGCCACCCTGAGAATACAGAGTGAATTCCAGGTCAGCCTGGACTAGAGTGAGACCCTGCCTCGAAAAACCAAAAAAAAAAAAAAAAAAAAAAACCTACAAAACTGGATGTTTTGATGAACCCATGTTTTAATATTCAACACCAGGTACAGTAGGAGGAAGGAAATAAGATGATGACCCCCATAGGAATACTAGATGGTTGTATGGAGGTGGTCACCAAGACAGTGCACAGTGTATAAGAATAAACCCGGAAGAGGCAGATTGTGTGGAGGTTGTGGCAGTGAGGATTTGCCAGGCAGAGTACCAAAGGAGGTGAAGCTATGTACAGACTCTCTGTGACCTTTTAATTTACTGACTGACGTGTTCATGAGAGGGGACGAAGGCCAGGAAGGGGAGTAGGCAGACCCTCTGTGAACACCTGTGTTCTTACCAGCCGTCACAGGGGAGGCTTTGCGGTACGTGATGTACTGGTTATAATCGGAAGAGTTTTGTTCTTGCTCTGGGGATAAATTAGCTATAGATGAAAGCCTGCTCTGGAGCCATCCTAAAGCCACTTAAAAGCAAATTTCCAAAGAATCAACTGGACTTGGGAGATGGCTGTACAGCACGATGACCTGAGTTCGGACCCCCAGAACCCATGTAAAGCTGCTCATGGCAGTGTGGGTCTGCCATCCCGTTGTTGCTATGGTAGGATGGGAGGCAGAGACAGAATTCCCAGAAGATCACGGCCAGCTAGCCTGACACATGTAGTGGTGAACAAAGGAGACCCTGCCTCAAACAAGGTCGAAGGAGAGGAGCAGCACCCAAGTTTGTCTTCTGACTGCCACACATGTGCCGTGGCATGCACATGCCCACACACAAAAGAATCAACTGGTTTCAAGTAAATTAGCTGCACTTCAGAAAAAAAATACAACACCAGTTACTATGACAAAAATCTAGTAACCATTGAGGTAATATTCATAATGCCTCATAGCCAATCACAAATTAGCAGACACACAAGAAGAGGAAAATACAACCTCTCACTAGAAACAAAACCTTAAATTTTGTGTGTGTGTTTTACTTTACGAGGTAGGGTCTCACTCTAGTCCAGGGTGACCTAGAACTGTGGTCCCAGACTGGCTTCAAAATCACAGTGGTCGCCGGGCGTGGTGGCGCACGCCTTTAATCCCAGCACTCGGGAGGCAGAGGTAGGAGGATTGCCGAGAGTTCGAGGCCACCCTGAGACTACATAGTGAATTCCAGGTCAGCCTGGACCAGAGTGAGACCCTACCTCGCAAAACCAAAAAAAAAAAAAAACAAACAAACAAACAAAAAAAACAAAAATCACAGTGGTCCTCCTACCTCTGCCTCCTGAGTGCTGGTATTAAAGGCATGTGCCACCACACTCAGCTGAAACTTTTTATTTTTCTATATTTATTTTCAAGAGAGAGAGTATAGGTCTCCAGGACTTCTAGCCACTATAAACAAACTCCAGACACGTGTCACCTAGTGCATCTGGCTTTATGTAGGTACCAGGTAAGCTAATCTAGGCTAGTAGGCTTTGCATGCAAGCACCTTTAACTGCAGAGCCATCTCTCCAGCCCACTCTGCCATTTCTTGACATGAATATATATATATATGCGACTAAATTGCAATGGGACAGTTAGGCACTATAAAGGAAAGAGCAGTAAAGCTGAACACAGAAATAAAAACTTACCCAAAATTAAATCTAGAGTGGACAAAAACTGGGATAAGTGCACAACATATCTGTGACATGTGCAGTAATATAAAGTGGTCAATTGTCAATTGGGAATCCAAGAAGAGAAGGTGTGGAGGTATAAGGTTTTTTTTAAATAATAGCTGAGCCTTCCAATATAATAGAAACTCGAAACCCACTGGTCCTAAAGTTCAAAGACTTCTACTCAGACCTAATCAAATCAGAAAATAAGATCTTTAAAGTACTAAAAGTAAGAGACAAAAAAAAAAACAAAAACTCATCAGCTTGAAATTCTTGATTCAGTGAGAGAATCTCTCAGAAATGAAGATGTAAGCCGGGCGTGGTGGCACACACCTTTAATCCCAGCACTCGGGAGATAGAGGTAGGAGGATCACTGTGAGTTTGAGGCCATCCTGAGACTACATAGTTAATTCCAGGTCAGCCTGGACTAGAGTGAAACCCTACCTCAAAAAACTGAAAAAAAAAAAAGAAGAAGAAGAAAGAAAGAAAGAAAAAGAAAAGAAAGAAAGAAATGAAGATGTAGTCTACAGTCTCAA
The DNA here is from genome assembly GCA_036365145.1 of Orientallactaga sibirica. Lineage (NCBI taxonomy): Eukaryota > Metazoa > Chordata > Mammalia > Rodentia > Dipodidae > Orientallactaga > Orientallactaga sibirica. The sequence goes on from JAEOAD010000013.1 coordinate 44,913,160, forward strand.
GACTGAGGAGGTCAGGAGGCTGAATTCTGCAGGAGATCAATGTGGGCTATCTCACATAAATGGATGGATGGAAGGAAGGCAGGCAGCTATGTTCACTATACCACCAATGCCACACCACTAGGTGGATGGATGGATGGGATAAAATTATAAGAAAGACTTTTTAGAAAAACAGGAGCTGAAAAGCTGAAATTCTTTGACAGTGAACCTGTTTTACTCTTAAGTAATGTTAAAAGAAATCCTGAGAAACAAAATACCTGTCTACTCTTTTAAAAAATCAAGATATTAGACATTAATATAATGTTTTAATTATCTACTACATCTTTTACCTTTCACAAAAATTACCAGGTTGAACTAAAACGACAATACAATGACCACCACTCAAAATTGAGAGGCCTTTTGCCCGGCCGTCAGTGGTATGAAATTCAAGCATACAGGGCCTTAAACCAGGCCCTAGGAAGGTAAGTAGAGTATCGTGTCTTGTAATGTTACTATAATTTTATCTGTGCCTGTGGATATGTGTAGGACTAATGCTTGCTACTCTTTAAATGTAAAATTTTATTTAACTTAACCCTTAGCAAAGTGTATTTTTCATGTTAGCTATTATAAGTTGAAAAGAGTAAATAGATTAAACTAGAGCCAAAATAGAACTCAAAATTGCAAGTTTAAAGAAATTTTGTATGGCATGCAAAGTTGCTCAGTGTTTATTAAAAAGAGGACACCAACAAAGCCAAAAGTTGTCTCATGTACACATCAGAACCAAGACAATGCTTTTTATAGATTAAAAAAAAAAATGTTTAAGGCTGAAGAGATGGCTCAGCAGTTAAGTACACTTCCTGCCCCCAGCATGAGGGCCTGAAGGGGCCCGAGACTGCCAGAGTTCAAATCCCCAGAGTCCATATAAAACAGCTAGGCAATACCATGCTCGCCTGTAACCCTTGTTCCTCAGGGAAGCAGAGATCTAGGTCACCAGAGTCCCACAAGCTCCACAATCAGTAAAAAGAGACTGACATGGGGCTGGAGAGATGGCTTAGATGTTAAGGTGTTTGCCTGCAAAGGCAAAGGTTCCTGGTTCGATAATCCAGAACCCACATAAGCCAGATGTACAAGGGGGCACATGCATCTGGAATTCATTTGCAGTGGCTGGAGGCCCTGGGGTGCCCCCCCCACTCTTTCTCTCTATCAAATAAATAAATAAAATCTATTAAGAGAGAGAGAGAGAAAGCGAGAGACTGACTCAAAACAAGACCAGGCAGGAAGAGTCATGGAGTGGGACACCTGATGTTCCACTCTAGCCAGCTCAGGTTAGTGCATGGGGTGCCACAAATGCACACCACACTACGCACACACACACACACACACACACACATAAAATTTTTTTTAAAGTTTAAATTGCCCCTTGAAAAATTGGGAAACAAAATTGCCGTACCAGCCATTGTTAGGAGGTACTCTGTTTGCAGAGTTTTATTGACTGAATGTGTACAATCCTTGTGCCTGTTACTTTTATCAAATCTTCAAATCTGTGTACTGGCCAGTGAGATCTTATAGTTCCGCCATTTTTTCACTGGAAAAAAAAAAAAAAAAAAAAAAAAAAAAAAGGAAACTGATAGGAATAATACCATTTTCATTTTAAGGTCATTTGTAAATTTAAATTTGTTTGCATCCTACACTATGCTATGCCTTCTATATGTAATGATAATATTGTTAGAGAATTGAAACAGGGCTGGAGAGATGGCTTAGCTGTTAAGGTGCTTGCCTGTGAAGCCTAAGAACCTAGGTTTGACTCCCCAGAAACCATGTAAGCCAGATGCACATGGTGGCACATGCATCTGGAGTTCATTTGCAGTTCTAGAGGCCCTGGTGCCACCCATTCTCTCTCTCTCTAGTAATACTAAATAGATAAAAATATTTAAAAAAACATTGAAACTAAGGGATATTGAATAACTAAAGAAAAGGTGAAATAGTTACTTTTTACAAAAGTAGAAACTAGCAGTAATACATTTAGCAAATCATGCAAGAAAGGTTAAAAGAAGCTATTAGTACTGATTAAATAACGTTTAATTGTAATACTCATACATATATGTGTGCATGTGCTTTTCGTAGAGATTGAACCTATGGCTTCATCATGCATTGTAGTCAAATACTCTGCCAGTGAACTACATTCCCCAGCCCACAGTACTTCCTAAGATTTGTGCTTATAATTTCTTACTGTAGCACACTAACTTCCAATTTATAAACATATGACTAGATTTTATACAATCTAATTTAAAGGTTTGTGTTTTCTGTTTGTGATATTATAATTAGTTATCTGTGTAGTATTTCTCTTTTTGTTCTGTGTAGTATTTCATTTCCCAATGAAACTATATTCTGATAATTTAAATAAAAGAAACAGGATAAGAATAAAAATCATGACATGAAGATTTGACATATTTGCAATTTAACCAGAAGATCCACAGGTAACTAATCTGACCTGAGCAGACCCAGACTTTAGAGTTTTCTCAGGTATCTTATTAAATTAAATTAAATCATTAAATCATTTGCGTTCAGTTGACATGTAGCTAAAGATATGGGACTACCTGTAGCTTTAAGTCCCCGAACACATAGCCCACACTCTTCACAATTTCAGAATGCCGTTTTACGTCTCTTCAAACTCAGCGGCTCACTTCTGTCACTGAGCTAGTGAGAGCCTGCTGCTGTCTACCTAGAAACATAGCTGCCGTGGCATCAAGGAAGTCCTTGAAACAATTTATTTACTTTTTCTTTTCCTAATGACGAATCTCTTCAGCTAAGAGTTTCTAGGGGAGGTTGAAATACATTTTAACTTTTTTTTTTTTTTTTTTTTTTTGGTTTTTTTGAAGTAGGGTTTTACTCTAGCTCAGGCTGACCTGGGATTCATTATGTAGTCTCAGGCTGACCTCGAACTTATGGCGATCCTCCTACCTCTGCCTCCCGACTGCTGGGATTAAAGGTTGCGCCACCATGCCCAGCCCATTTTTAGATTCTTGACTTTTAGTTATTATGGACACTTTTTGGAAAATAAATATTCTTATTGATTTTTTTTAAAAGTTAATGTAAGTACGAGTTCCATTCGTATTCTTTGCATTTTTCACATACTATCTCATTTGATTCCTCCATTGATAACTTCCAGGAGCAGTGCCTATTGGTGCTTCATATCTTATTTGATTGTTTTGTTTTGCTTTTAAACTGGTTGACCTGAGGCTAAACTGTGTGGCTAAGGTCATACGGAATTTTTTTTTTTTTTTGGTTTTTTGAGGTAGGCCTCACTCTAGTCCAGGCTGACTTGGAATTCACTATGTAGTCTCAGGGTGGCCTCGAACTCTCGGCGATCCTCCTACCTCTGCCTCCCAAGTGCTGGGATTAAAGGTGTGCGCCACCATGCCCGGCTAGGTCATATAGTTTTTAAATGATCCTTCACAGCTTTAGCCCTGCCCACTTATATATATAAGATGCTGTTTCATCTATATACCCTACCTCTATCCATTAACATTTTGCATTAAATATAAGCATCATGCCGGGCATATACCTCACTGTCGGGTCGTAGCTTCTTTATATGTTTGTGTTCTATCCAGAACATATGGTGTACATATTCACGTTCTCAGCAACCAGCTCTGTCTCAGTTTGGTACATAGTGCTTCAGAAATGCTTGTTGAATTAGTGAAAAATGCCAGATTTCACTGGTTCCCCAGTACTCTTCATTGCCAGCCAGCTTCCACAGCCTTAAAACATGCTTTTCCAGAATATCATTTAAAAAAAAACAAACATATATTTTGTAGTATCAGTGTGTACTGTACTTTTTGTATTTTACTGATTTTATCAGTTTTCAGGGAAACTATCAACAAGTGGTAATTTGTTATGAAGGAGTATATCCTTTTAGTAAGCAATAATTTTTTTAAAGATTTAAAAAATAGCCGGGCGTGGTGGTGCATGCCTTTACTCCCAGCACTTGGGAGGCAGAGGTTGAAGGATCACCATGAGTTTGAGGCCACCCTGAGACTACATAGTTAATTCCAGGTCAGCCTGGTCCAGAGAGAGAGAGAGAGAGACCCTACCTCAAAAAAAAAAGTTAAAAAATAATGATCAAGTGAATATTTTGTATCATTTGATAAAACTCATAATACCTGTTAATTGATGGAGAGTGTGTTTAAACTCTGTGGTAGTTTGATTGTATGTTGTCCTCCCCCAGTAGATTCAAGGGCTTGTCTCCGGCCACCTGTCTGGAGAAGGTATCACTGGTGGCAGGTCTGATTTCTACCTTATGCAGAGTGCTTGAGCTCCAGCCTGGGTCCCTACTGCTGGCTGTTCAGTTGTGTCTCTGCTTGGATCTGTGAAAGGAATCCAGCTTCTTCTACAATTATGGAACTTTCCCTGGCTCTGTAAGCTTCAAATAAATCCCTTCCCCCCCATAAACTGTGTCTGGTTTGGAAGTTCATCCCAGCAATATGAAGCTGACTACAACATATTTTTATAATGGGTACATTTAGAAAATCTAAAGCAGAACCAATTAGTTATTCTAATGTTATCTTTTTATAATGCCTACACAGGCCTGTTCTATTTGGAGTAATAAAGTCCATGAGATGTGACAGCAGCCTTCAGCAACTGATTGTTAGATGGTTTTATAACCAGGTCTTAGAATACTAAGAGTTTCTCACGAGTCTGTGTGATCATTTCTCAAGTGGGTATAATTCACTTGAGCAAGGCAGGATGAAAACAATGGAAACAAGAAAGGGTGAAAGCTTTTCTTTTCGCTCAGCTGGCTTGTTAACTTAAATACTTCTCTGCCAAAGGACACTTTAAGCACAAACAGAGTGGACCCCCAAAATAGGTTTCCCAGACTTCCCATTGACTTCAGTAGTATCGGCAGTATTTGATGCCTTCCTGTCCCGCCTGATGGTATACGGCCTTGGACCTGTATTCTACTTCTAAATGATTTCAAAGAGAAATGTCATATGAAATCTATGTTTTCAAAGCATTTGCGGAAAAGCTGAACATTTGTTATCTTCATTCCCTCAAAATCCCATCTCAGTGAAAGAATAAAAATGTCAGGCCCACAGAGTTCTAAAGGGCGAGAAGGAAGACAAAGGGAGACAAAGACATCATCAAATTCTGAATGCTGAAAAACAGTTGAGTGACTAAATGACTTAGCAGGCAAGGGAAAACCGAAATTTTAAGCTGTACAGATGAAAGCCAATAAAAACTTCCAGATTCGTTCATGTAAAAGCTTAAGATTTGAGGCATTCTAGAATTTCTATGAAAATCAGGAATATTAGTAATAAGTTAGTACAAAAACGAGGCAGACAGCCCTCTCTTCCACCCAGATTTACTCGTTGAAAGGTTGGACAAGACTCTATATTCTTTAAAGAGCTAAGAAAGTATTAAAGATGAAGTTTAAATTAACTCTATATACTGTGTTAGAAAGTCTGTATATTAATGTGAGACTTAGATCTCTTTCCCTCTTTTACTCTGAGGAGGGTATCAATTCATTTGATATTCTTCTTTAAGAAATAAACAAATGTAATGCAATGTTCATCTCCATGGAAACTGTCCACTATGCAGAAAGTGTCTACAGGGTGGCCCTGTTCCTGCCAAATGATCCCCCAACAAAACCCCCTGGCCTGTGAGTTCTTTCCATGTATATACACAGCTACTATATATGTTAGGGGAAAAAAAACCCAAAAACTAGAAGCAATATATAACAGCCAACTTTGATAAATTAGAATTAACAGGCAAACTCCTAAAGATAGCTTTAACAATATTATTAGTTAACTGAATTAAATTGGCATAGAGTACTCCACCAACAGAAAAATACTGATTTCAAGTACATATGGAATATGGACCATTAAGTCATCCTAAATATGTTCTGTAGTTATAATACAATTGAACTTGAAATCAGTGTAAGAGAAAATGCTTGAAAATTAAGCAGTATGCTTCTAATAATCTATAGGTAAAACAAGAAGTCTTATGGAAAAATTAGAAAACATTTGTACTGGTCCAAAATGAAAATCCAAGGTAGATATGGTAGTGAATGCCTGTAATGCCAGCACTCAGGAGGCAGAGACAGGTGGATCACCACTTTGAGGCCAGTATGAGTTTGTTTTGTTTTGTTATGTTTTTTTCGAGGTAGGGTTTCACTAACTCAGGCTGACCTGGAATTCACTATGCTGTTTCAGGGTGGCCTCGAACTCATGGTGATCCTCCTACCTCTGCCTCCTGAGTGCTGGGATTAAAGGCATGTGCCACCACACCCGGCTCCAGTATAAGTTTTATAGCAAATTCTAGAACAGCCTGGACTATATAGCAGGATGCTATTTCAAAATCAAATAACAAAACTGAAAATACAGCCCATCAAAAGTTGTGCTCAGAAGAAAGTTTGTATCATTTAAAGCCTGTTCTAGAAAAGAAAAAGGTTTTTTTTTGTTGTTGTTGTTGTTGTTTGTTTTTTTTTGAGGTAGGGTCTCACTCTAGCCCAGGCTAACCTGGAATTCACTTGGTAATCTCAGGGTGACCTCAAACTCACAGTGATCCTCCTACCTCTGCCTCCAAGTGCTGGGATTAAAGGTGTGAGCCACCGCACCAGCTAAGAAAAAGGTTTTTAATCAATATTCTGATTTTACCTTAAGAACTAGATAAGTCCTAGCTATTTTTCTCATTGCTGTGACAAAATGCCTGAGGAAAGCAACTTAAAGAAGGAGGGGTTTGCTGGACGTGGTGGCACACGCCTTTAATCCCAGCATTCGGGAGGCAGAGGTAGGAGGATCACCGTGAGTTCTAGGCCACTCTGAGACTACACTAGTGAATTCCAGGTCAGCCTGGGCTAGAGTGAGACCCAACTTTGAGGAAAAAGAAGAAGGAAGCAGGGTTTGTTTGGTTCATGGTTTGAGGGGATATATCTATCGTGGTAGGGAAGGCATGGAGGCAGGATGTGGCGGGTCACAGTGGTCCACAGTCAGGAAGCAGAGGGGGTGGGGAGGGAGAAATGCTAGTGCTGAGCTCCCTTTCTCGTTTTCCCTTTTGACTCAGTCTAAGACCTTAGCCCGTGGGATGGTGCCATCCACATTCAGGGTGGCTCTACATTCCTCAGTTACGTCTTTCTAGGAATGTCCTCGCAGATAATGCCAACAGATGCAAATCCAGTCAGGCTGACAGTGAAGACTAACCATCATAGTACGGGGGGGGGGAGAAAAACATATGATTACAGGGGCTGGAGAGATGGCTCAGTGGTTAAGACACTTGCCTGCAAAGCCTAACGACATGAGTTTGATTCCCTAGTACCCATGTAAAGCCAGATGCGCAAAGGGGAGCATGCATCTGGAGTTTGTTTGTAGCAGCTAGAGGTCCTAGGGCACCCCCCCACACACACTCTCTCCCTCTTTCTTCTCTCTTTGCTTGCAAATAAATTTAAAAGATTTTATAAAACATAGGGATCCATGAAATTGAAAACAAAGCCAATGAAGGAAAGTATTCTAATAGCAGGCTCTTTGAGCCAGAGGTGGTGGTATGTTATTATTATGTGACCAAAAAAAAATTAGATGCTAATAAAGCTATCCTTTAAAACTGAGGGTAAAAATAAGACATTTTCAAATACAGAATTAATGTCTAGAAAATTTATTCTATAAGAAATACTAAAGAGAGTCCTTCATGCCGAAAGGACATTAAGCATTTACTCAAAACCCACATGAAGAAATAAAGAACTGGTCTAGAACAAGATCTGACCTCAAAAAAACAAAAAAGGTATTTTTAAAAATATTAGTGGGCTGGAGAGATGGCTCAGTGGTTACAGAATTTGTCTGCAAAGCCTAATGACTGAAGTTTGACTCCCCAGTACCCACATAAAGCCACATACACAAAGTGGAGCATGCATCTAGAGTTGGTTTGCAGTGGCTCGGGGAGCTGGTATGCCTATTTCTCTCTCTCCCGCTCTCTCATAAACAAATAAAAAAAGCTATTTTTAAAGATATTTTTACAAATACTAGTAGATTGACTCCAACAATCCATAAGAATGATCATAAGCCGTGACCCTTTGTGGTTCTCTTAGGAGTGTAAGGCTGGTTCAGCATTTGAGTTGACAACTGCAGTCCACCAAGTAAGAATTCAAGAAGAAAACCACATGGTTATATTAATTGCCCTGTAAAATATTATTCACAAAAATAAGCATTCCTGGTTTGTTTACATAGACATTAAGTCCAGAATTGTTAATAATATTGTGTGTAGATAAGGAAAAATGTCATGGAAAATATTTCCTTGCTTACAAAATAAAACGCAAATACTATTTTTGGATATAAGTTATCAGTATTTAGCAGATGGTATGGGTTTTTAATATGTCTACTTTGGTACATTTTCTTGAGTAGATTCTGTGACTTCATGTATAATGAATTCATTACTGTGTTATATAGCTGGTACACCATTTTTTAAAATTATCACTCGAAAAACCTGGCTTTTATATTCAATGTTTTATCTCCTTTTCCACATGTTGCTTATAGGTGCATTCGACACAAAAATGATTGGGGAGCTCTTATACTGGTAGACGATCGCTTCAATAATAACCCAAGTCGCTATATATCTGGTAAGATTCTTAGTGTACAGTAGAAACTATCATCTTTGTTTTTCCATTGTGATAAACATGAGATCTACCTTATTTAAAAAAAAAAAAAAAAAGATATTACATTTTTATTTATTGAGAGAGAGAGAGGGAGGGAGAAAATGGGTGCACCAGGGCCTCCAGCCACTGCTAACAGACTCTAGTTGCATGTGCCACCTTGTGCATCTGGTTTATGTGGATCCTGGGGAATTGAACCTGGGTCCTTTGGCTTTGCAGGCGAGTGCCTTAACTGTTAAGTCATCTCTCCAGCCCTTTTTAAAAATAATATTTTTGTTTTGTTTTGAGTCAGAGTCTCATATAGCCATAACTGGTTTGAGCTTGCTGTATAGTCATGTTGTCCTTGAATTCTTGATCCCCCTGCCTGCACCTTCCTGGAATGTGTCATCACATCTGGCTTTAATAACATATCTTTTATTTTTTTATTTTTTTTATTTTTGGAGAGAGACACAGAGAGAGACAGACAGAGAGGGAGAGGGAGACAGATAGAGATGGGCGCGCCAGCAGTCTCTCAGCTGCTGTGAACAAAATCCAGATGTGTGCGCCCCCTTGTGGGCAAGTGCGGCATAGCGCCCTTGCATCACTGCATCTGGCTAAACGTGGGACCTGGAGATTGGAACCAGCGTTCTTACGCTTAGGAGGCAGGCGCCTTAACTGCTAAGCCATCTCTCCAGCCCTAATAACATATCTTGATATTGACTTCTGGGTAAATTCTAGGTGGATTTGTTTGACTTCTTGAATCTGGATATCAGTTTTTTTTAAATATTTTATTTTTATTTATTTATTTGAGAGAGAGAGGCAGAGAGAGAGAGAGAATGAGCATGCCGGGACCTCCAGTCACTGTAGACAAACTCCAGATGCATGCACCCCCTTGTGCATCTGGCTCATGTGGGTCCTGGGGAATTGAACCTGGGTCCTTTGGCTTTGCAGGCAAGTGCCTTAGCCACTAAGCCATCTCTCGAGCCCTCAATGTCAGTTTTAAAAAATATTTTATTTATTTACAAGCAGGGAGGATAGGGGAGATAGAGAAAGAGAGAGATTATGAGCACACCAGGTCCTCTAGTCACTGTGAACAAACTACAGATACATGCACCACTTTGTGGCTTTACATAGGTACTAGAAAATTGAACCCTGGATGACAGGTTTTGCAAGTAAGCACCTTTAACCACTGAGCTATCTCTCTAGCCATGGTTCCTTTTTATTTAATTATTATTCTCGTATTACCTCCCACCCTGTCATCCCTTTGACAGTTACATGTTGTTGGGATGGAGCTATGTTCCCTGCATCTTTGGGTTTGATGAAACAGACACTTCTCCAAGTACTTGTACACTGACGTCACACAGCAAAGCCCTTCACTCCTCAACCTTTGCAGGCACCTGGCAGCCTCTCAGATCCTTTCTTTGGGCCAGTTTTCGCTGGACTTTTCATGTGTGGGTTTCATGTGTCCAGTTTCTTTCTTTTATCCCCCTGGATGTCTTGTACTCTCTTGTCTGTCTCTTGTATTGCGAGGCCTTAGGTAGTTTCATGCTATGCAGATCTTTTATTCCCACTGCCCCCCTAGGCAAGTAGAATATGCCAGATCCTCTGTGCCCCATGATAAGTAAGACAGAAACAAGTCCATTGGAGGCCCATTGAAAAGCCAACCACTGAACACACACTCATGTCCTCTCTCAGGGTGAAGTAGCCTGTGCTTTGTCAGCCTCTGTCTCCTGGACCAGGGTTCCTCTGGAGCAGCAAAAACACTGAGTTGCCCGTGTTTAGTCAGCAGGTGGAGCTCAGGCCCTTTCTAGTGTTCAAAAGCAAACAATGACATTTGTAATGAAAAGGCTTTCTTTCATTGTAAAAAGATCAAAATGAACAAGTAAGGATAATGCTAATTTTTTTTCAATTTTAAAGAATTTTGCATTTTTCTTTGGTATAATTGTTTTCCCCAAGCAAACAAAATAAAGTTAATGTAAATGTACAACTTCAGGGCTGGAGAGATGGCTTAGTGGTTAAGGAGCATGTGAAGCCTAAGGCCCTGGTTTGATTCCCCAGGTCCCTTGTAAGCCAGATGCACAAGGGAGTGCATGCATCTGGAGTTCATTTGCAGTGCCTAGAGGCCCTGGTGTGCCCATTCTCACTCTCCCTCTTTCCCCCTCTCTGTCTCTAATAAATAAATAAAAATAAGTAAATAAAAATAAAAATCTTTAAAAGTACAACTGCAGCCAGGTGTGGTGGCACACGCCTTTAATCCCAGCACTCGGGAGGCAGAGGTAGGATTGCTGAGAGTTCGAGGCCACCCTGAGACTACATAGTGAATTCCAGGTCAGTCTGAGCCAGAGTGAGACCCTACCTTGAAAAAAAAGTACAACTTCAGCTTTTATGTAATAGCTCAGGTTTATTGATTTTTTAAAAATTAAATATTTTCTATTATTTCTGGCTGAGGGATGTTTATTTTCTTTTTCTAACATTTATAAAGTATAAAATGTTTTCTTACCTTGGTAATACTAGCACAACTTGCAAATTCAATTTTTTTAAATTTAAATTTTATTTTATAGAGAGAGGGAGAGAGAATTGGCACGCCAGGACCTCAGCTACTACAACCAAACTCCAGATGCTTGCACCACCTAGTGGGCATGTGTGACCTTGCACTTGCCTCACCTTTCTGTGTCTGACTTACATGGGATCTGGAGAGCCAAACATGGGTCTTTAGGCTTTGCAGGCAAGCGCCTTAACTTCTAAGCCATCTCTCCAGCCCTGTGAATTCATTTTAATGGCAATTTTAATTTAAATTGAATTTGCATAGATAATTGCTGGAAAAACTATATTATAAAAATTTAAGTAGCTCACAGTGTTTGAATTATCTGAATTTATAGTGCCAAAATAACTTTTAGAACAAATTGTTCCAAAAGATGATGCTAGTTTTTATAGAAATACTCAGAAAAATACTCATTTTGTAAAAGTCCAAATCACTTTTTAAAATATAATTAAAAAATATTTATGATTGAGAGAAGGAGGGAGAAAATGGGCATGTAGGGCCTCCTGCCACTGCAAACAAATTCTAGGCGTGTGCACTACTTTGTGCATCTGACTTTACATGAACACTGGGGAATTGAACCAGGATTGTCAGGCTTTGAAAACACCTAACTAACTGCTGAGCCATCTCTCCAACCCTAAATCCAAATATTTTGAATTTCATTGTAAAATGCACCATACTAGAAAATACTTCATACTCACAACATGGTTTATTTATTTTATATAGTTTTTTTCTTTCTTCCCTCCCTTCCCCCCTCCCTCCCTCCCTCCCTCCCGCTTGCTTGCTTGCTTTCTTTCTTTCTTTCTTTCTTTCTTTCTTTCTTTCTTTCTTTCTTTCTTTCTTTCTTTCTTTCTTTCTTCTTTCTTTCTTTTTTCTTTCTTTTTTCAAGATAGGGTGTCACTGTAGCCCAGGCTGACCTGGAATTCACCATGGAGTCTCAGGGTAGCCTCGAAATTATGGTGATCCTCCTACCTCAGCCTCCCAAGTGCTGGGATTAAAGGTGTCTGCCACCATGCTCGGCTTTGTATAGTTTTCTTTTTTAAAAAATTATTTATCAGAAAGAGAGAATGGGTACTCCAAGACCTCTTTCCACTGCAGATAAACTCTAGATGCATGTACCATTTTGTGGATATTGTGGAATCCAGGCCAGCAGGTTTTGTAAGCAAGCATCTTTAACTGCTGAGCCATCTCCTCAGCCTTATTTTTGTACAGTTTTCATATGTTGCCAGTCAAATCCTACATATCTCTTACTTTGACTGTATTTGAATTTTTTGTTTGTTTGGTTTTTTTTGTTTTGTTTTTTCGAGGTAGGGTCTCACTCTAGCCCAGGCTGACCTGGAATTCACTCTGGCCTCGAATTCACGGCGCTCCTCCTACCTCTGCCTCCGGAGTGCTGGGATTAAAGGCGTGCACCACCACACCCGGCTTTGTTTGTTTTTTGAGGTAGAGTTTCACTCTAGCCCAGGCTGACCTGGAATTTACTATGTATGGCCTCAAACTCATGGCGATCTCTGCCTCCTAAATGCTGGGATTAAAGGCATGTACCACCATGCCTGGGTTGTATTTGAATTTTTTTATTAATTTTTAAAAATTTTTTATTTTTGGAGAGAGACAGAGACAGTCAGAGAGGGAGAGGAAGACAGATAGAGATGGGTGCGCCAGCAGCCTCTCAGCTGCTGTGAATGAACTCCAGATGTGTGCACTCCCTTGTGGGCAAGTGCAGCATTGTGCCCTTGCGTCACTTTGCATCTGGCTAAATGTGGGACCTGAAGATTGGAACCGGGTTCTTAGGCTTAGCAGGCAGGCACCTTAACCGCTAAGCCATCTCTCCAGCCTTGAAATTTTTTTTTTGAGGCAAGCCCAATAGACTGGCCTTTTTTTTTTTTCATGTGAGAGAATAAGAGCAAGAGCGAGGCATAGACAGACAGACAGGTAGACAGATGATTAGAGAGAGAATTGGCACACCAGGACCTCCAGCCACTGTACTTGAACTCCAGACATGTACACCACCTTGTGTGCATGTGCGACCTTGTGCACTGTCATTTTATGTGTCTGACTTACGTGGGACTTAGAGAGTTGAAAATGGGTCCTTAGGCTTTGCAGGCAAGTGCTTTAATTGCTAAGCCATCTCTTCAGCCCGTGTTTGAATTTTTGATGCCACAAAGACTCAAATAGAGTATGATTCTCCCACCCTGTTACTTCTTTCACTTCCAGAATGTTTTTAAGATGAATAAGGGGAGGATGGAACCAAAAAGCCTTTGAGACTGGAATCTTGAATTTATTTTTGGAAAAGAAGACAAATTTTGGACTGGGGCATGGATATTATTTATGACTTCTCTCCTGCATTATATTGATAGGTGATTTTTGAGGAATTCTGATGAAACTAATTTGTCATGTTCCTCCATTATTCTCAACTGAGAGATACCGATAATTCCCAACTTACAGGGATTCACCTTACATTGAACTTTACAGTTCCGTGACTGCAATAGTACCTTTCGTAATGAAGTTTGATCCCCCACCCCCCAAGAGCAGTGGCACCATGAGATGCTGGCAGAGCCCATGAGCTGCAGCTCACTCAGCTACGTGCTCACACCAGTGAACAGTTGATACTGTGGTGTATTGTGTTGCTAAGCTATGTGATCAGATAAGTTAAGTATATGATGTGTATTTTTAATACAATATTGATAACATTTTGATTTAAAATATTCTGAACCTCATGATACATTTGTCAAGCCATAATCCCCATCGTAAGTCGTGTGTATATCTTGCATATAAAATAGTACGGTAGGAAATATGTCAAACTCTATGTTCAAATAGAAATCAGATCTCTTCTTCAGCAAAGGTGAATTTTATCTTAACACATAAAGTCTTGGTAATTAAGTGACCAATTTTCTCCTGGGTTTTCTTTTCCTCTAGGGCTTTCTAAGTGGGTGAGGCAGCAGATTCAGCATCACACAACCTTTGCAAGTGCACTGGCATCCTTGACTGAGTTTTCTAAAGCACACCAAAAATCCACTGTTATACCCAAAAAGGAGAAAAAGTGTATGGGTGACAGTGAGTCTGCTCTTGAAGCAGCCTGTTTAGAAGACAATGCCCCTCCATGCTTATTGGAAACAACAAGTTGTTCATCACCAGAAAAGGCTATGGAAGAAGCAGCAGCACAAATTTGTGACCAGGAGCTACAGAGTCCAAAAATGATTACTCAAGATCTGTCACTACTGAGTGAAGTCACTTCTAGCAAGGAAAAAAGTATATAAAATTCTTCCCATTTACATTTATATATACATTTCAATATATATATATATTTCATGTTTAATAGTGAAATGATACTTATTTGAGTATAATTTTTTGAAATAGGTTACTTGGTAACATAAAGTGTTATAAAATAATAAAATAGCTGGGCATGGTGGCTCATGCCTTTAATTCCAGGCCAAGGTAGGAGGATTGCTGAGTTCAAGGCCAGCCTGAGACTACATAGTAAATTCCAAGTCAGCTTGGGCTAGAGTGAGACTCTACCTCAAAATCCCCCAAAATAATAAGAAGAAGAAGAAGGAGAAGAAGAAAAAGAAGAAGAGGCAGCAGTAGTAGTAGTAGTGGTAAAATAATGTGATATATTGGAATGGGACAGGGTTTTCTTAGAACATCAAAGTATTTTTTTCTAGATTGCTACTTAACTTGCTTTGTGATTATGAGCAAGTACCTTAACCTTTTTGGTCATAAAAAAATTAACTATATACCTATCCCTCTCAGTTAATTTGTAAAGGTCAATTAAGATGAAAAATATATATATCAGGGCTAAGGAGATGACTCAGCCATTAAAGGTGCTTGCTTGCACAGTCTTCTGGCCCAGGTTGGATTCCCTAGTACCCATACAGAGCCAAATACACAAAGTGGCACATGCATCTGGAGTTCATTTGCAGTGACAAGAAACCCTGGCATGCCCATTCAGTTCCCGCCCCCATCTCAAACAAATAGAAATATATTTTTTAAAAATACCATAGCATTGTAAAATTCTACATAAATGACATGCTATTCTACAGGGTATATAAAAATTGGGTTGACCTAGGTTTGATAGCACACACCTGTATGTTTTAGCATTCATGAGGCTTAGGCAAGAGAATCAAGAACTTCAGGCCAGCCTAGTATATATAATATCTTGTCTCATAGAAAGTCCAATTTAGAGTTACTTTTTCTTTAAACTTAATGTTTGGGCTCCAAGAGTCATTTGTTCTAAATGATAAAAGTTAATATTTTTATTTATTTATTTGAGGCAGACTGAAGGAGAGAGAGACAGACAGAGAGAGTGAGAATGGGTGCACCAGGGCCCCTAGCCACTGCAAATGAACTCTAGACACATACACCACCAAGTTCATCTGGCTTACGTGGGACCTGGAGAATCAAACCTAGGTCCTTGGGCTTCACAGGCATGCACCTTAACCGCTAAGCCATCTCTCCAGCCCCAAAAGTTAATATTTTAAAATCTATTAGAAGTAATGGTCTGTGGCAGGGATTAGCAAACTGGCCCACCCTGCTGGCTGTTTGTATAAGTAAAGTTTAATGGAATTAGGCAACAACAAGGTTGAGCAGTTCCATTTGTTGTATCAGAATAGTGTAATTGAATATTGCAGCAGAAATAATTATGGACCACAAAGTGTATGGTATTTGCTATCTGGCCTGCCACAAAAAGTTTGCCAAATGTTGATGATTGAGGTATAATTTTGTTTAATTCCTATATCATTAGCTTAAAATATCTATTTCTAAAGATTTACTTTCTGAACCAATGTGGTGGTGCACACCTTTAATCCCAGCACTCAGGAGGCAGAGGTGGGAAGATCACAGAGAGTTAGAGGCCAGCCTGAGACTACATAGTGAATTCCAGGTCAGCCTGGGCTAGAAGGGAGACTTTAATCTCAAGGAAAAAAAGATTTATTTTCTAGTATATGGTTTAAAGTTAATAGTCACAGTGAATTCAGTGCGATTGTGATGGTCATTAGGAAACCCAGGTTCTATTACAGGCCTTAAATGCTAAGTAGTTCCATATCTGAGCAAATCATATAGCCCTGTGATTGTCAGTTTCCTTATTTGTTATAAAGAAATTAGTCTTGGGCAATTTTTGTAAATCACTAGTTGGTGAAAAAAAGTGTGTGGGACTCTGTAGTCCCAGGATGGCCTTGAACTCACAGTGATCCTCCTACCTCTGCCTCCCGAGTAAGTGCACTACCACCATGCCTGGCTAATTAGTGGATTTTTAAAAATATATATTTTAAGCCGGGTGTGGTGGCACATGCCTTTAATCCCAGCATTCGGGAGGCAGAGGTAGGAGGATCGCTTTGAGTTCAAGGCCACCCTGAGATTACATAGTGCATTCCAGGTCAGCCTGGGCTAAAGCAAGACCCTACCTCGAAAAACCAAAAGAAAAAAATATATTTTATTTATTTATTTGAGAAAGAGAAAGAGAAAGAGGCGGGGGGAGGGGAGAGAATGGGCACACCAGGGCCTCCAGCCACTGCAAACGAACTCCAGATGCATGCGCCCCCTTGTGCATCTGGCTTACGTGGGTCCTGGAGAATCAAACCGGGATCCTTTGGCTCTCCAGCCCCTAATTCGTGGATTTTTAAAGACAGATTTCCCTTGTCTTCTCTCTTTTTGTTTTGCTTGTCTCCTGTAGTACTAGGAGTGGAATACAGGGTCTAGCCGATGTTAGGCAAGTGCTCTACCCTGAGCTACAGCCCCAGCATTGGTCCTATTGCCTCCTTCACTCAGTCATCCTCCTCTTCCTTTTTACCTTTCCTCTTTTAATTCGATATTGTGATCTTTGTTATGGCTGTTTGAATCTTTGCCAACAGCATTATAACTTGGGCTAAGAAACGCTGATGGTCTGCTGTTCCCTTCTGAGTTAACGTTCTCTTCTTTAAATTGTAAGATAAAGGTCCAATACTGGGCTGGAAAGGTGGCTTAGTGGTTAAGGCACTTACCTTCAAAGCCAAAGGACCCAGGTTTGACTCCCCAGTACATATGCAAGCCAGATGCACAAGGAGTTGCAAGTGTCTAGAGTTGTTTAAGTGGCTAGAGGCTGTGGCATGCCCATTCTCTATCTGTCTCTCTCTCAGATAAATAAATAAATAAATAAATAAATAAATAAATAAATAAACAAACAAACAATTTTTTAAAAGGTCTAGTGTTACTGGTTTGGGGTTCTAAACTATATTTTACACCGTTATGAAAATATTTCTAATTAAAAAAATCTTAATCTAAAAGTTAAATTTTTGTATTCTTAGATGATCCAGTGTTATTGGAAGAGCCAGTCCAGGCAATGAAAACAGAAAAAATTGGGATTTCCAGATCGTTAAGCCCAACTTTTGAAAAACAATCGCGAGCTAGCTGGTCTAGCTTTAATTTGGGCGGACAGTATGGTAGTGGTAAAACACAGACTAGCATGCCTAAGCACCAGTCTGCAGAGAGGCGTGCTTCTAGTTTTGCCATGTTCCAAGCAGAAGAAACGGTTAACAAAACTGCCTTGCCTCTGGCTGGCACATGCAAGTCCTGGGATCTAACAGTCAACGGACGGGCTGGGCCGCGCGTCGGGACGGGCGGCGCAGGTGCATCGGGAAAGGATGCTGCTTGGGCCGCTCAAGACGGTGCTTGCAAACGGCCGCTGCGCCGCAGGAAGGCCCTGGTCCCCAATGTGGAAGCATCTCGACCACGCGGCGAGGACGGCTGTGGCGGTTCACAGCTTAAAGCTATTGAAACAGAGGCGGAAGATGACTCTGTATATTTCAGCCCTGAACTTTTTGATCCTGTAGATACGGGTGAAGGAAACAGTGACCCGGGCTGCCCTTCGGATGAAGACCTTTTTTGAAAGCAGGCCTGCGAATGGAGTGGGTTCAGTCGGCCAGGGAAGCTAAATGGAGACATGCGCGTGGAAGAAAATAAAGTTGATGGCACTGATGATAAGATACATGGACTGCAGCTGAGGGAAACACGCAGAACAATGAATGTAAGCAGTGGAGATGTTCCCTCCCGTTCCTTAATAGTACTGTCGGAGCTGTCAAAACGTCATGCCTGGGTGAAGCCCTGCTGTAAATAGTAATTTATATATTGGATCACCGTGGTACACTTGAAAAGTTTTCAAGATGTATTTTCCTAATTCACTGTTTTTAGATCTATTTTGTATTTGGAAATATAAGTTTTATTCTCAAGTTTTGTGATTCATACCTAGTACTTCCCTCCTCCTAAGCCTTAGCTAAATTCAATTGAAGATTAACCATTCTGAAATACAGTTTCCTAAGGCACTTCCAATCTCATAACTATTCATATTTCATAGTTCAGTTCATCTGCTTGTATTTATATTACTACGTAAAGATTAATAGCAGTTGACTCTTCTCACTTTAGCCATATCTCAGCGTATGTTTTAATACAAATTAGTTAAGATGGGCTGGAGAAATGGCTTAGCGGTTAATTTGCCTGAGAAGCCAAAGGATCCCGGTTCAATTCTCCAGGACCCACTTAAGCCAGATGCACAAAGGGCACATGCGTCTGGAGTTCGTTTGCAGTAGCTAGAGGCCCTGGCATGCCCATTCTCTCTGTCTGCTGCTCTTCTCTCTCTCTCTCTGCTTGCAAATAAATAAATAAAAATTTAAAAAAATTAGTTAAGATATATATATATATATATATATATATTTAGAAGCCAAAGTTTGTCTCAAATGGTTTATTGCCTATGAAACTACCTTATGCCAGGTATATAGTAGCACAAACTTTATAATCAGAGCTTAAGCACCTGAGGCAGGAGTTCAAGGCCAGCCTGGTCTACATAGTAAAATCCTGTTTCAAACAATGAAAAAGTTTCGAAATAAACTGCTGTATTAGAGAATTATGGAAGGGAAGAGTGTGCATATTTAATTAAGATTGTTTTACTTTTTTATTTGATAAACCTAAAATATAGGAGGCTGGGGAGATACCTTGATAGTTAAAAGCACTTGCTTACAAAGCCTGCTGGCCTGGGTTCAATTCCCCTGACACTCATGTAAAGCTGGATGAGCATTCGTTTTCAGAACAAAGAGACCTGGCGTATGTGTGCACACACATGCAAGAAAAATAAAAATTTCAAAAAGCTAAAATGTAAAATAGAAATTACGTAGTTACATAGTTACAAACTGCCAAATGAAAGCTTCCAAATATTCAATTATTTAACTTCACTGTTATTGTGCAAAACAGTGATATGCAATCCCCAGCAATGCTGAAAAGTGATCTGTTCTAGCACCAAGCTTTAATTATGTAACTATTAAGAGAGATGATTTCAGCCGGGCGTGGTGGCGCACGCCTTTAATCCCAGCACTCAGGAGGAAGAGGTAGGAGGATCACCATGAGTTCGAGGCCACCTTGAGACTACATAGTGAATTCCAGATCAGCCTGAATTAGATAGAGTGAGACCTTACCTCAAAAACAAAAAAAAAAAAAAAAAAAGAAGATTTCATATGTCAAGTTACTAAGCATATATATATTTCAGGGGCATTATATATATTCATATTATGCCCCTGAAATTTGTTCTCTTGGAGCACAGCAATCTCTTCTGTGAATTTTGAGTGTGTTTGAATTTTGAGAGGGTGAAATTGTACATCTGATCAAAAATGGTTATAAAAGATGTTTGTCTCTGATTTTTTTCTCAGAAACATCTCTTATTCAATGGGCATTTAGATGTGTTATAGTCAATTGACTTGTTATAAGTCAGTTTGACTTAAATTGATTTTGTGTGTGTGTGTGTGTGTGTGTGTGTGTGTGGCGCGCGTGCACGTGCAGTGGGGGATCAAACCCAGGGCCTCACACTTGCGAAGCAGGCTGTGTGTCTGTGAGCTACATCTCTAGACAACTGAAATTTTAGAAGCTATTCAAGTAGTATGAATGGTTTTTATTATTATTATAAAGCTATAATTGCTAGTAATCAGAGTTTATGTTTAGTTACATTATTATATGCATATATTTACTTTTTATGCACATGCATGTGTGTGCATCTATGTGTGTGGTGGTATTCATGTGCACATGGAGGCAGGATGACAGGCTCAGGTGATATTCCTCAGGAACACTCCACGTTTTCTGAGACAGGGTCTCATGAACCTGGAGCTTACCAATTAGGCTAGACTGTCTGGCCATCCAACCCTAAAGATCCTCCTGTCTCTGCCTCCCTAGTGCTGGGATTACAGAGGTGTGACACCATGGCTGGCATTTTTACATGTGTTTGGGGAATCAAACTCAGGTCCTCATACTTGCAAGGCAAGCACTTTTATTGACAGAATTATCTCCCCAGTCCCCCTTTGCTCTCTTTTGATAGCATTCAGCTTTAATTCATGCTTCTATAGCATGACATATTGCTATCCTGAGCATAGTTGAAAGAAATTTGAATTTAAAGCTTACCAATTAAAGAATTTATACATTTAGAGAATAGTTTTCACATTGTTTTAAAAGTGGGGAATTGTTTTTGTTATGTTTGTTTGTTTGTTTGTTTGTTTGTTTGTTTGTTTTGAGGTAGGGTCTCACTCTAGCCCAGCCTGACCTGGAATTTACTATATAGTCTCAGGGTGGCCTTGAACTCATGGCGATCCTCCTACCTCTGCCTCCCGAGTGCTGGGATTAAAGGCGTGCACCACCATGCCCGGCTAATTAATTTGTTTTGAGGTAGGATCTCCCTGTAGCCCAGGCTGACCTGGAATTCACTATGTAGTCTCAGGCTGGCCTCAAACTCACAGTGATCCTCCTACCTTTGCCTCTTGAGTGCTGGGATTAAAGGCATGCACCACCATGCCTGGCTTCAATTTTTTTTTTTTTTTTTAGGCATTTAAAAATTTTTATTTATTTATTTGAGAGGGGAAGGAAGGGAGGGGGAGAGGGAGAGAGAGAGAGAATGGGTGTGCCAGGGGTTCCAGCCACTGCAAATGAACTCCAGATACATATGCTACCTTGTACATCTGGCTTATGTGGGGTCCTGAGGAATTGAGCCTGGGTCCTTTGGCTTTGCAGGTAAGTGCCTTAACTGCTAAGCCATCTCTCCAGCCTTTTTATTGCTTTTTGTTTTTGAGGTAGAGTCTTATTCTAGTCCAGGCTGACCTGGAATTCACTATGTAGTCTCAGGCTAGCCTCAAACTTACAGTGATCCTCCGACCTCTGCCTCTTGAGTGCTGGGATTATAGGCGTGGGCTACCATGCCCAGCTCCTTTAACTGAATTTAAAGCATGGCAGAAGTAGCAGGGTTCTGAAAAAAACATGGGGTGGAAGACAAGAAACAGGGGCTCCATTCCTAGTTTGGCCTCTGATTTGCTGAGTTGTATTGGCAATGCTGTGCCTTGCATGGAGTGGTTTCATTTGTGAAATGTGGACTTCAGTAGTATAAAGCCCTGCAAATCCCTTTAGCTTTAAAGTTTGTAATTTAAAGGAATGTTTATTGATATTTTATTCTCAGTCCATTTCTATTCCCAAATGCTTAAAGCATAACATTTTGTAGAAAAAGTGAAATGACTCTTACTTATCTATATTAGGGAACATATGAGTATGTGTTTAGTAACTTAGAAAGCTAGGTACTAGTTTAACTGATACAATCAAAACACTTTAAAAATATTTTATCTATTTATTTATGAGAGAGAGAAAGAGGCAGATAGAGTGAGAAAGAGGGCCAGAGAGTGCAGGGGCCTATAGCCACTGCAAACAAACTCCAGACACATGTGCCCCCTTGTGTATCTGGTTTTATGTGGGTACTGGGCAATTGAACCCCGGGTCCTTAGGCTTTGCAGGCAAGCACTTTAACCACTGAGCTACCTCTCCATCCCCCCCACCCCCAATTAAAACATTCTTGAGGCTTTTGAAATTGTCTTTATTTTGCTGCTCCTGTTGTTGGCTGGTTGGTTTGTTTAAGACAGGGTCTCTGGCTGGAAAGACGGCTTTCCAGTAAAGTGTGCTTCCTGCACAAGTATGAGGGCCTGAGGGGACCCTAAAACCACTCAAGTTCACATCTGTAGGATCCATGTAAAAGAGCTGGGCATGGTCAGGTATGCCTGTAACTCTAGTCCTGTGGGAAGCTAAGATTGGAGAATCCTGGGACTCATGAACAGCAAACTCAGTAAGAGACTACCACAAGAAAAGAAAAGTGGATGGGTGATGGAGGAGGACACCCAATATTTTGTTCCTGCTGCTCAAGTAAGTGTATGGGTACTGCATCAGCACATACACACGTGCGTATACCACAACACACTGCACATGCATACACAAAAACAGAGGGTCTCATACTCCATACTGGTTTTGAACTCCCTGTTTAACCAAGGTTGACCTTGAACTCCTGATCCTCTGGCCTCCACCTCCCAAGCGCTGAGATAACAGGTGTGTGCCATTGTGCCTTGTTTGAAATTGCATTCAGAAGAACTGGTAAACTACGTGAAAAGAAAAGAAAACATTATTTTACACTCAGGTCATAGTGCTGTATTACTCAGCCTAGGTTTTTTTTTTGTTTTTTTTTCAAAATCTAGTACTTCTTGCATATCACAAAGAAATTGTTATAGAGATATGCCATAACCTTTTAGTATTCCTAAAGTGTTTCAAGAATTTTGCACAATGAAGTCACTGTTGGAATAGATCTGTGAGCTCCTTGAATCATCACTGTTATTAAAATGAGAGTCAGAGGCTGGAGAGATGGCTCAGTGGTTAAGGTGCTTGCCTGCAACACCTAACGACCTGAGTTCAGTTCCCCAGTAGCCGCATAAAGCCAGATTCACAAAATGGCACATGCATCTGCAAGCCCTAGTATGCCCATCCATCCTGCCTCTCTCCCTCCCTCCCTCCTTGCAATAAATAAATAAAATGTATTTTAAAAAATGAGAGTCTCAGAAGTGAAACACCATTTATTCTGTTAACATACTCTTATTATTTTTAAAAGCAAAAAAAAAAAATATATATATATATATATATTAAATAAGTTTTGGGGGAGGGTTCGAGGTAGGGTCTCACTAGCTTAGGCTGACCTGGAATTCACTCTGTAGTCTCAGGGTGGCCTTGAATTCACAGTGATCCTCCTACCTCTGCTTGCTGAGTGCTGGGATTAAAGGTGTGTGCCACCACACCCAGCTTTTTAAAAAATATTTGTGGGGCTGGAGAGATGGCTTAACAGTTAAGGCATTTGCTTACAAAACCAAAGGACCCAGGTTCAATTCCCCAGGACCCATGTAAGTCAGATGCACAAGGAGGCACAGGCATCTGGAATTTGTTTGCAGTGGCTGGAGGCCCTGGCGCGCCCATTCTTTTTCTCTCACTCTCTACCTCTTTTTCTCTCTCAAACAAGTAAATAAAATATATGTTAAAAATAATTTTTAAAAATAAAAGAAAAGGGGAGCTAGAGAGATGGTTTAGCGGTTGAAGGCACTTGCTTGCAAAGCCTGAAGGCCTGGGTTCAATTCCCCATTACCCACATAAAGCCAGATGCACAGGATGATGCATGCTTTTGGAGTCTGTTTGAAATGGCTGGATGCCCTGCCTCGCATGTGCTTTCTCTGTGTCTTGTAAGTTCATAATAAAATACTTTAAAATATTTTAACTTATTTATTTACATGCAGAGAAATAGAAGAAAAACAGAATGGGTGCCCCAGGGCCTCTAGCCACTGTAAATGATCTCTAGATGCATGTGCCACTTTGACATCTGGCTTTCCATGGGTACTGGGGAATTGAACCCAGATTGTTAGGCATTTCAGGCAAGTGCCTTAACCACTGAGCCATCTCTTCAACCCATAAAATACTGACTCAGCAGTTAAGGTGCTTGGCTATAAAGCTTAATGACCCAGGTTCAGTTCCCCAGTATCGACATAAAACCAGATGCACAAAATGGCGTGTGCATCTGGAGTTTGTTTGCAGTGTCTGGAGGTCCTGTTGTGCCCATTTTCTCTGTTTCTCCCTCTCTCTCTTTCCTGTCTCTGCTTGCAAATTAAATAAATAATTTAGAAAATATGCTACTAAAAAGAATTTTGTTTGTTAAGGTTTCATTTGGTGGGATCATAACTTCCTGGCTTCATATATATACTGCATAATGGAGCCTTGTTATAAACTCCATGGGACTTGAGCCAGTGGGTCACCTTATAGGCCACCTTATAATGAAGTGCTTTCAGGAACTAAGCCCTCTTGGACTAGGCCCCAAATAACCCATCTTATACCAAATTCCACTCTAAACAACAGCTTGAATATACTGAAAAGAAAACAAAAGCTATGTGAAACTTGTCTTTACTGAGATTAACCATTGAGAAGTCTAACCGTACATGCTAATTAAAGGAATATTTGCAAATAATCTGTCATTTTAGTGCTTTTCTTTTTGAGACAGATTATCATTTAAATTGTTCAGATTGGGCTGGAGAGATGGTCTAGTGGTTAAGGCACATGACTGCAAAGCCCAAGGATCCCGGTTCGATTCTCCAGGTCCCACAAGGGGGCACATGCTTCTGCAGTTCATTTGCAGTGGCTAGAGGCCCTGGCATGCCCATTCTCATTTTCCCTCTCTCTGCCTTAAATAAATAAATAAAAATAAATTGTTCACTTTGACTCAAACTTGTGATCTTCCTGCCCTCAGTCTTCCAGGTCCTGATAGTATAGGCATGCACCACTATAGTTTTTTAGAAATTAACTTGCTCATCCTTTTGAAGGATCTTTGTATCATTCTGATTGTTTTAAACTTTGCCCCCAAATTTATATATTTCTATTTTATTTGCAAGGAGAGAGAGAGAGAATGGGCACACCAGGGCTTCTAGCCACCGTAAACGGACTCCAGATGCATGCGCCACTTTGTGCATCTGGCTTTACATGGGTACTGGGGAATCAAACCCAAGTTGTTAGACTTTGCAGGCAAGCGCTTTAACCGCTGAGCCATTTCTCCAGCCCCGTAGTTGAAAAGCCTTATTTTTTAAAAAAATATTTATTTATTTATTTATTTATTCATTCATTCATTTACTACTTACAAGCAGAGAGAGAAAATTGGCCTCTAGCTGCTGTAAACAAACTCTAGGTGCATGCACCACTTTGTGCATCTGGCTTTATGTGGGTTCTGGGGAATAAAACCAGGATCGTTAGGCTTTTCAGGTAAGTACCTTAACTGCTAAGCTCTCTCTCCAGCCCCATAGTTGAAACGTTTTAAAGGCTGATTTGTTATTATTTGAAGTGAAGTTTTGTCTTGTTTTTTTTTTTCCTTAAATTTTTTTTTTTTTATGAGAGAGTGGGCAATAGAGGGAGAATTGGCATACCAGGGCCTCTAGCCACCACAATAGAACTCCAGATATATGCACCGCCTTGTGCTCATATAGTGACCTTGTGTACATGGGTCACCTGTGCGTCTGCCTTACGTAGGTTCTGGGTAGTTGAACTTTGGTCATTAGTCTTAGCAGGCAAGCCCCTTGACCACTAAGCCATCTCTCCAGCCCCTCCTTTCTTTTCAAATTGGTGTGGTGATAGTCATGTTTAAATGTCAAGTAGCCTTTCAGACATTTACCTTTTAAAAAAATTTTTTTGAATTATTTATTTATTTATTTGCAAGCAGAGAGAGAGAGTAGAAGAGAGGCAGACAGTGAGAGAATGGGCATGCCAGGGCCTCCAGCCACTGCAAATGAACTCCAGATGCATGTGCCCCTTTGTGCATCTGGCTTACGTGGGGCCTGGAGAGTCGAACTGGGATCCTTTGACTTTGTAGGCAAACGCCTCAACCTCTAAGCCATCTCTCCAGCCCCACATTTACCTTTTTTATCTGTTGTATAAGGACCCGAATAAGCTGTCTTGCAAGTCAGGACTTTATTGTCTTGCTTGAGGAATTGAATTACTACTTAAAGCAGGAAGTAGGAACTATTAAAGCTTACTTTGCCATCCTTAATATTGTTGAAGACTGAGCATGACCTAAACTAAAGAGTTATTTCCAGTGTAGGCTTACTATAATCTAAATTACAGTAAAATAGATTGATGTTTTAATACTTCCATATTTCATTCTTTAAAGGTGCTTGGCAAACATACATGGATTTCAATACCATTAGACTAGGAAACACTTTCCAACTTCATCTACTGACTTAATTTGGGCAAGCTGTCTTAACCTCTCTGGAATCCTGTACACATTTGTCATTTCACTATTCCAGTCCTGCAAAATCCCCAAACCTAGTGTAAGGGTGTAGGCTGCCTCTGTTCTTTTATGCCTGCAAAGTGAAGTGCTGCTGAGAAGAGTGTGGTATGGCGGCATGGGCTGGTGCTACTACAGTGTCAAGACAGTCTAATTATGGCTCTCGATACTGCTTTTCAGCTTACATGTTCCTGCCTTAAACACTCTCTCTCCTCACTGATCAGTGATTAAGCTACACTTGCATGTTACTTTTCCCCTTTGTTCCATTCTTTCTCCAGTGTAAGTACTTCACTGGATTATTTTATTTTATTTTATTTTTTTCGAGGTAGGGTCTCGCTCCAGCTCAGGCTGACCTGGAATTCACTATGTAGTCTCAGGGTGGCCTCGAACTCATGATGATCCTCCTACCTCTGCCTCCCAAGTGCTGGGATTAAAGGCATGCACCACCACCACGCCTGGCTGGATTATTTTATAATTTCTTGGCCTGTAGGCAAAAGTTTCTTGACTCATTTCTCCGTGTGTTTCACCTCTTGTATGTCCCATAGCATCTCTTTGTACAAAAGAAGTCGTTTTTTAAATCTTCTTTCTCTTTCAGCTGGCACTGCCGTCATGTGTTTAGATTTCCAGACCTTACTTTGTTAAGCAGTCCAAATTTTTGTTCCCTGTTTGTGAGTTACAGTGTCCGATCAGTCACCAAGTCCTTTGTGCCACTTTTACCCCCAGCTGCTGTCCAACTCTTCCTTACCATTTTCATGCCTTCTGTTAAGTCAGACCTCACAATTGCTTTTCTAGACTATAGGAGTAGTCTCGCTCCTGTTACTCGCCTGCTTTGTTGCTAATAGTTAACCTAACTCACCTGTTTTTAAGCCCGTCCTTTCTGCAAGGGAAGTCAAAAATCCATGAAAAAACATACCAGCTTTTGGGATGTGGTCCTACTCTACATCTCCAACTTCATCTGCCATCCTTTGTTAAGTATTTTTTTTTTAATGTTTTAGGGCTGGAGAGATGGCTTAGTGGTTAAGGTGCTGCGAAGCCTGAGGAACCATGTTCACTCCCCAGATCCCACATAAGCCAGATGTACAAGATGCTGCATGCACAAGGTTGCACATGCGCACAAGGTGACACACGCATCTGGGGTAAGATTACATTGTCTGGAGGCCGTGGCATGCCAGTTCTCTCTGTCTCTTTCTCATAAAAAAAAAAAAAAGGCCAGTCTGTTGGACTTGCCTCAAAAAAAACTTTTATGGGCAACTTCTATAAATATAAACAATATGCCATGATCATAATACCCTCCCTCCATTCTCTCTTTCCCCCCTCTCAAGTCTCCTCCCTCTGCTGAATCCCTTCTTTCTAACTAGTCTGTCTTCTATTTTGATATCACCATCCCCCCCCCTTATGCAGTTCTTATGGAGGTAGTGTCAGCCACTGTGAAGTCATGAATACTATGGCCACTTTGTGTCTGGAAGACAGTATTACCTTCCTTTGGCTCTTACATTCTTTTCTTTTCTTTTTTTTTAATGAGAGAGAGAAAGAGAGAATTGGTGCTCCATGGCCTTAGCCACCGTAAATGATCTCCAGATGCATGAGCCACCTTGTGCACAGGTATCACCTTGTGCAGCGGGGTTATGTGGGTTCTGGGGAGTTGAACCTGGGTTCTTAGGCTTTGCAGGCAAATGCCTTAACTGCTAAGCCATCTCTCCAGACCTCTTACATTCTTTTGGTCACCTTTTCCTCCATGGTCCTTAAGCCTTGGAGGGTGTGATAGTGATGTCTCATTGAGTGCTGAACACTCCACTGTCACTTCTTGGCAGTTGGGTGAGATTTGAGTCAGCCCCAGGGGTCACCACTACCTGAAAAGAGAAGCTTCTCTACACAAAAGTGAGAGTAGCATTAATATATGGGTATAAACAAAAGTACTTAGAGGGCTGTTTGTGGGCATAATAAATCAATTTACCCAGACAACAGTAGTCGTTTCCCACTAGGGCTTATGATCTCCCCTGTCATAGGCTTTTCGTTAGGTTTTTTAGTACCAAGCACAAATTCCCTTTAGTGGAGTGGGCCTCAAGTTCAATCAGAGAGTAGTCTCCCCCATATAAGACATGCCACCATTGCACCAGCTGTAAACTGTAAAGCTTGTAGGGTCCACTGTGGTTAAGAACCATTGATGACTTTTCTTCTCTAATAGACTGCACAGCTCTTTCCAGCATCCTGACAGCTAGTGAACAGAAAGCAAGCTCCCAGCTCAGCTCCAGCTCGATTTCTCAGTGACCTGCAGCCCCAACATGTGGAGTCTAAAGCAATAGGGTCCTACCATCTAGTCCTGATGAGCAACCAAGAGCCTTGGCAATAACCTTGTATGTAATGTTTTGGAGTCATCAAGGGATACCTGGCCAACAACTTTCTGGAAGGTATCCCACCCCTGGCACTAAAATAATAATCTATTGCTAATTTCTAAAAACCACTCTATAGCTAATTGTTCTTTTTGTAAATATTTGTGTGTATGCATGTGTGTGTATGCACACGTTTGAGTGTGGACACGTATGCGCCCCAGCACATGTTGGGAGGTTAAAGCTTTCAGGTTAGTCCTTGCCTTCTACCTTGTTTGAAGCAAGGTATCATTATTCACTACTCCATCCATCAGGCTAGCTGGCTCACAAATTTCTGGGAAATTCTGTCTTTGCCTCCCTTCTCACTTGAATTAGAGAAGCTCCTCGCAGCTTCTGGCTTTTACATGGGGTCTGAGGATTTATTTATTTATTCACTCATCCATTCAAAAGTGCGAGAGAGAGAGAGAAAAAGAGAGAGAGTATAGGCACATTAGGACATCTTGCCACTGCAAACATACTCCAGATTCATGTGACAGCCACTTTGTGCCTCTGGCTTTATGTGGATACTGGGGAATTGAACCCAGGCCAGCAGGTTTTGCAAGCAAGGCATCTTTAACTGCTGAGCCACCTCTGTAACCCACAACTTAGAGTTGTGCAGCAATAACTTTATCCACTGAGCCATCTCCCCAGTTAACTTTAATTCTTAAGAACAAATTTAGGGCTGGAGAGATGGCTTAGTGGTTAAGGCACTTGCCTGTGAAGCCTAAAGAGCCAGGTTTGATTCCCCAGAACCCATGTAAGCCAGATGCACAAGGCGGCACATGCATCTGAAGTTCGTTTGCAGTGGCTAGAAGTCCTGATGAACCCATTCTCTCTCTCTCTTAAATAAATAAGTAAATAAAATATTTTAATAAAGAATAAATTTAAACACAGACTATGCTGTTTTGTATCCATTACATTTGCTAAAGCTTTTTGCCTGCCTAAGAGTCCTCTTCCTTTTCCTTTGCCTGGAAAACTCTTACTCTTACTCATTCTGAGAAATTCAATTAAAGCATTATTCCTCTGGAAGCTTACCATGTCCTCAGGAAGGGATTAAGCAAGCGTACCTCATCTAATTACCTTGGCCCCTAGAGTATCCCCTCAACAGAGTATTTTCAATACCATTTTAAAGTTTTTATTTTTGCTTCTGTCTTCTACACCAGACCCTGGTGCACCTATTCTCCCTCCCTCCCTCTCTCCTTTCTCTCTCCATCTTGGTCTCTCAAAAATAAAATAATAATTTAAAAAAGACTTTAAAGTTAGGCCTTGTTTTGCATCTGGTATATGCCTTAAAATATTAAATGGGGGCTGGAGACATGGCTCAGCGGTTAAAGGCACTTGCTTGCAAAGTCTGATGGCTTGGGTTCAATTCTCTAGTATCCACTTAAAGCCAGATACACAAAGTGGTACATACATCTGTAGTTCACTTGCAGTGGCAAGAGGTCCTGGCAGGCCTATTCTCTGTCTCTTCTTCCCTCCCCCTTTGCAAATAAATGTTAAAAAATATTATTAAAAATATGAAACACCTAATTTATGGCACTGTGTTGAATTCTGAAAACTGAATTGAACTATGGGATCTTACAGCTAGCTACTTTCATGTAGATATTGCTTCAATTTGTTTATCATATCATTACTATTTTAATAGTTTAGAGTGGCCCAGCATTTTAGAAGTTTAATATAAGCTTCCCTTTTATTAAACATGAGGTAACTAAGGCCCAGAGAAACTTAATACTTAGACCAAGGTCATATCCATAGCAACATACAACAGTGTTTGTTTTTAATGCAGTTCATTAAAGAAGTTATTCAGTTACATACTTTGCAATATTATATTTGTTTATGGTGAGAAACAATATATATTAATGATAATAGATTTTAATGACATTATTTCTGCCTATTTTATTTGTATCTTTGTTAGCAAAAATATTTCCATAGAGTTATCTTCTGATTTATTAATGTCCATATACTAATACATCTTAACAGATTTAAATTCCCACACTTTGGCCATTCATATTTTTTTAACTTTTATCCGTTTAATCATAAACAAGAGATACTTCTTTCTCGTTATAATAATGGGTGTACTTTAATCAACTACTTACAGCAGAACATTGGGCATTTTGCAATTTTGTTTGAGAAGAACAATATTTTTCTGGTCTAATTAGATTCTAAAATATAAGTTGGGGGCTGGAGAGATGGCTTAGGGGTTAAGGCGCCTGCCTCCTAAGCCTAAGAATGCTGGTTCCAATCTCCAGCGGTTCCAATCTCCAGGTCCCACGTTTAGCCAGATGCAAAGTGCCGCACTTGACCACAAGGGGGCGCATGCATCTGGATTTCGTTCTCAGCAGCTGAGACACTGCTGGCATGCCCATCTCTGTCTTCCTCTCCCTCTCCCCCCCTCTCTGTCTCTCTCTGTGTCTCTCTCCAAAAAATAAATAAAAAAATATAAGTTAGGTTTCAACTATTATATTAGCCATAATGTTAACTCTTGGGCATGGTATTGCTTGCCTGTAATACCAACTACTCAGGAGGCTGAGGCAGGAGGACCTCTCAAACCCAGGAGTCCCAAGCCAACCTATTTCAAGCAAATACTTTTAACTACTGGGCAATCTCTCCAATCCCAAAGCCAACCTATTTCAAAACAAATATATATATATAAAAAAAAAAAAAACACCAAATGACTACAACAAGCAGTACTGTTAAAGAAAATTAAGGATTATTTCTGTGGTATGCCTTTGCTAAACATTTTGTATCTTGTTTTATTTTTAGGAATATTAAAGCTTTGACTACAAATACTGGACTGACAAAAGTACAAAGAGTCTTCCTGAATGTTAACCAAAGTTGCACAAAATTCCTGTGTCATTGTTCAAATGAGCCAGAGTACAGACCAATAGAAAAAATGTTTGTCATCAGGAGTGGTGCTGCCTCCACCCTTTAAACACTGAAGGCTCATCAGGCTTCCATGAAGAATAAAGGGAAACTCAGTGACCATGTTGCTTATCATTTTCTCAAGTCTGAGTGCAAATAAGACACCTTTTCACTTACATGTAAGTTCTGAAATAAAAGGCAATATTGAAATTGTTTTTTAAATTTATTTATTTATTTATTTATTTATTTATTTATTTATTTATTTATTTGAGACAGAATGGGCATGCCAGGGCCTCTCGTCATTGCAAACGAACTCCAGATGTATGCACCACCTTGTGCATCTGGCTTACATGGGAACTGGGGAATCAAACCTGAGTCCTTAGGCTTCTCAGGCAAGCGCCTTAACCACTAAGCTATCTCTCCAGTCCCTCAAGTTGCATTTTTTTTTAGCGAAGTTCTACTACCTTAAGACTTGAAAACGCAACAATCTCAAATTCAATTTATATAAAACAAAGGTACAAATACAGATATATTGGGATAGATGAGGCACTGACCCATCTGCTTCTGATAACAACTCGGAAGAAAGCATTCCAGTGGCCTACCAACCCAAATTTGTGCTTTAGCAGGCTCAGCTCTGGTACAGGACGAGCAGTAATTTGTGGAGGCAGTGTGTGAGATAAAAGGAATGGGCTCTACCAGCTGTTCCAAAAAAAAAAAAAAATTGAAAAATGGCCTGGGAATGTATAGACAAGCCAATGACCCGTCAACCTAAGTCTTTCTTCCTTTGCTTTAATTTTTTCATGGTGCCTGTTGCTCATGCACAATTTCCCAACTATTCTTGAGGCTGTTCCCATTCACTTTTATCCTGTTAGTACCTATTTCTAATGGTGGTTAGAAAGGGCTACACTATAGCCTGTGATTTATCTCATGCCCTGTACTCACTCTAAAATATAGTGCTACACTCCACTTACTTCTAGAAACAATTGTGGCTCAGGAGAAGCATATTTAAAATAAACCACAGGCTGGGCATGGTGGCACACACCTTTAATCCCAGCACGCGAGAGGCTGATGTAGGAGGATCGCTGAGTTCAAGGCCAGCCTGGGCTGTAGAGTGAGTTCCAGATCTGCCTAGGGTAAAGTGAGACCATACCTTGAAAAAAGAAAAAACTGACTTCAAATAGTCAAGCCTCTATTATGTCCCCATTTACAAAATCAATGAATCCACCTTAAACTCTTTTCCTACCTGTGTAAAATCTAAGGGTAACAAGTTTTATGATAATAATACCTATCGTTCAACACTTCCCTATAAAAGACACTTAAATACTAAAATTTGGGGTTTTCCCTTCTGCTCCCCTCTCAAAAATGGACCATTCATGGCAAAGCTGTGTTTACTTTGGTTGCAAATGTCTGCAGAAACATATGGTCAACTCATATGGTTCCAATAATGTTCCCTTTGCAGCTTTGACCAATTTCAATATTTTTGCTGGAATTGGAAATTCTTTCTTGTGGTAATGTACTCATTTATCAAAAAATGAGTATGTGGTTATAAAGAATTTTTGGCTTATTGCGGTATGGAAGATTGTAAGAAGTTTTTCTGAGAACTACAACTTTACATACTTACATCGTTAGCCCAGTCCATCCCATTTCCAACTGTATATCCTTGAGCTTCAAGTGACAGGCCGTGTTGTTACTTTCGCCCTGAGCCACCTCACCCAGTGTCTCCTCAAGTCAGATTTTCCATACTCCTCTCTTTTTTATTTAATGGGCAGGTGACTTCCAGGCACAAATGAAGTTCCATCCTCCATAAATGGGACTGGCAGGTCTATGTGAGGTAGGCTTCCTCTTGGTCCGTTGTCTTCCTTCTACCATGGATTCTTCTGTTCCACGGCGTTGTAACTTCTACAGAATGTAACAAATGTTTGCTCAGAAATCACTCAATGTCATTCGGCACCTGGAGTTCTCACTTCCGCTAGGAAAACTTGTAGCTATATACATAAAGAAGCTGGGCCTTGCGAATCTGAAATTCAGATGGTCTGGTTGATTGTTCAATTGAAGGCTATGCAGAAACTTCTCGTCTGGAAACCAGATCTACAGCAATGATCCCCACTCTGGTTATGAATGGACTGTAAAAGGAACAGCAATACTCCCACAGACAGATTGCCAGGGGCAAGTGTCAGCAAATCTACATTGCTATTTCTAAATGCTCAAGAACTCGTTGCCTTTTTAAAGTTTCTCTTAAAATAACCTTTACCTGGAATATGAATTTTCAGGATCTGCCTGAAATAACATATCAGATTAAAATGTAGGGCTGGAGATAAGGCTTAATGGTTATAGCACTTGCCTGTGAAGTCTAAAGACCCAAGTTCGATTCCCCAGAACCCATGAAAGCCAGATGTACATGGTGGCACATGCATCTGGAGTTTGTTTGCAGTGGCTAGAAGCCCTGGCATGCCCATTCTCTCCTTCTCTATCGCTAATAAATAAATAAAAATGTACAAAAAGAAAATGCATTTTTTTTTATTGTGTGTTGGTGCAATGTGTGTGGGGCTCCAGGTAGGTTCTGAAGATTTGAACTCCCATCTCAGGCCCTCAGACTTGCGCAGGAAGTGCAACTTGACTGCTGAGCCATCCCTCCAGCCCTAAAGTAAAATTCTGCAAGGTCCCACTTTACGTTTAATTAATATATACAGATCTTTGTATTGACAGTGTGGAGACGTTAGTGTTGTTCTCAGGTGTACAGTTTTCTTTGAAGACAGGGGTTTATGTTTTCTCTTGAAGACGTTTCATTCCTAAGAAGGCAGTCAGTCAAATGCATGAGAGTTTTGGCTGTGCGCATTTTAAATGCCAACCTAATGCTTTGTGGCTGTAACTTTGACTCCCTGAAGAGCAGTTTTCTCATCCATAAAATGAGAACAGTAACACTCAGTGTGACTATAAAGCTAAGACAGATTTTTACGGGCTGGGGAGATGGCTCCATGGTTAAAGACACTTGCTTGTAAGGCCTGTTGGCCCAGGTTCGATTCCCCAGTACCCACATAAAGCCAGATGAACAAAGTGGTACATGCATCTAAAGTTCATTTGCAGTAGCAGGAGGCCTTGGCACGCTCAATCTCTCTCTCTGTGCTTGCAAATAAAAATCTTTAAATAATGATTTTATATAAATAGGCATTAGCATAGGTAAGCTATTGTCACTCCTTTTGCCTATTTGTCTTGTTTTGTTTTGTAGAGGCAGGTTCTCAGTCCGACCTGGGACTCACTCTTAGCTCAGGCTAGCCTGGAACTCACAGAAAACCTCTTACCTCAGCCTCCCTGATGCCAAGATTAAAGGTGGCGCCACCACGCCCAGCTAATGCTTTAAAAAACATTTTTTTTCTAATATTTCCAGAAATTCTCTATTACGCAGTATCCCAGGAATGGATGCTCGAACATTTTCATGAAGTTCAGGAGACGCATCCCAGTTAAATGCAACCGCTGTCCAAATTAATGAAGCTGCAGGAGCGAGATCAACATGTGATCTAGGCAAGAGGAAATGGGAGAGAAAGAACTTACAGTATTCATTTGATGGTGAACAACATGAAACATCAGGTATCAACTTGACAATTTCAATATGAGAACTCAGTTGACTCCCAGACCAAGCTAGTTTAACTGCAGTACCTAAAAGAGGTGATTTAAGTACTTGGTCAGTTTGAAATGTTGTCATTGTTTCGATCGGATGTCACCCGCAAGAGGGCCTGGGCCGATAACCTCTATTCTGTATGAGTCGATCTCGAACTGTGCCGCAAATGCATGTTGACTCACTTCAGGTGCTATATCAACATGCCCTTGACGTAGAAACTTCTTTGGTTTAACTAATTTTGATCAAAGGTCAAGGTATGCAGTTTCTCCCCAATGGTAAAAGAGCCCAACGGACTGAGCAGATACAGGTTGGAGATCAGTGGTCAAAGATGCAGGAAGAAAGGGAATGTGAAAGGTTGTAGTCATACTTGCAAGTGCAACTCTCATAAAGTGCCTTGAATTTTTGAAGGTTATGTGTAGGATTATGGAGAAGTATCCAGGGGACAATGCATCAGAAGGGTCAACTCGTGGAAAAGCTTTTAGAGGCATCGTGTCCAAGAAACATTTTTTGTCTCCGTTTTTCCATACTGTTAGACTAATGATGCTTATAGTTAGGTTTTTCTTTGAAATACATTAAATCAATGTTTTTCAAAAACATTTTGTGGGTTTTTTAATATTTATTTTTATTTATTTAAGAGAGAGAGGCAGATAGAGAGAATGAGTGTGCCAGGGCCTCCAGCCACTGCAAATGAACTCCAGACACATGCACCATTTTATGCATCTGGCCTATGTGGGTCCTGGAGCATCAAACCTGGGTCCTCTGGTTTTCTAGGCAAGTGCCTTAACCACCAAGCCATCTCTTCAGCCCCATTTTACAGTTTTAACATCTAATCCACTTTTTTTTCCAAGGTAGGATCTCACTCTAGCTCAGGCTGACCTGGAATTCACTATGTAGTCTCAGGGTGGCCTTGAACTCACAGCAATCCTCCTACCTCTGCCTACTGAGTGCTGGGGTTAAAGGTGTGTACCACCATGCCCGGCTCCCAATGCACTTTCTATTAGACCGGTATAAATGAAATCAAATTGTTGAATATTGTATGTATTCATTTTTATTTTTAATTTTTTTGTAGGCATGGAGACAAGCTTACCTTTAAATGCCACCTGGAATATGGAACAATGTTCTTTAGTCAGTTTAGCCACTTACACTGTAGAAATTGTATGATCCAGCTTCTGCTGCTTTGTCATCTAACCCGGGAGGAAAAAACTAACCCTAGGCTTGCTGCTGATTCAAAGGTGAGTTTATATGAGTGTTCTTGAAATTTAATACGGAGTTGTTTATGCATAACTATTTTTATATAATGATATATGAAAACATGACCATACTGCACATAAATATAATTAATAAGTTCTATTTCTCATATTGATAAAGAAGTATGTAGTATGATATACTAAGAAAGATGAGCTGTTCCTAGACATAGTACGTAAGTAAATTTATCATTAAACCATAAGTATCAAAGCCAAAACGAAAAAGTTGCCTTATAAGACAACATTAAAAGATATAGAAACTCTATGCCTCCATATTATAATGAAATTATTCTTTAAAAACATGCATAGATAATCTACTCATCTATTTGCATGTTTAAGCTGCTTCTTTAAGCCTAATCAGGATTAAATATACATGGGAGACAAAGACATGACCCAAAGATTAGCTTTGTAAAATAAGAATCAGATTTCCAGCTCAATGTAAATTCCAATTGCCCATCCCTAAACCAAGCCGATTCAAAGTTATCATAGTAATGTAAACAGTTTGGTCATAAGTACAATTCCATCAGCGGTGGTAGTGCTTTCAGCCAATATTTTCTACAGCTAAGACTGGGCGCCTTTTTAACGTACTATAAATGCCACCATTTTATTTTTTAAAAATATTTATTTATTTATTTGTTGGCTGATTTATTTATTTAGAATGAATTTGACTTATTTATTTAGAATATAGAGAAAGAGTGAGTATGAGTGTGCCATGGCCTCTTGATGCTGCAAACGAACTCCAGACGTATGCACCACTTTGTGCCTCTGGCTTTATGTGGGTACTGCAGAATCCAATCAGGGCCAGCAGATTTTGCAAGTAATTGTCTAACCACTGAGAAATCTCCCCAGCCCAATACCATCACTTTAAAAAAACACTGAATCCACATAACTATAAATAGTTAAGATTTTTAAAATATTGGGACTGGAGAGATGGCTGAGCGGTTTAAGGTACTTGCCTACAAAGCCAAAGGACCTAGGTCTGTACCCACATAAGCAAGATGCACAAGGTGGTGCATGCATCTGGAGTTTGCTTGCAGTGGCTGGAGGTCCGAGAGCACCCATTCTCTCTCTTATCTTCCTCTTTCTCTCTCTCCAGCTTTCAAATAAATAAATAAATAAATTTTTTAAATCTTAGTGTAATACTTAACTTCCTATGCTTGTTTTATTTATTTTGATGTTTTAAAGCAGGATATCACTTTAATCCAGGCTGCCCTAGAACTTACTCTGTAACGTAGGCTGGCCTTGAGCTCACAGTGATACTCCTACCTCAGCCTCTTGAATGCTGGGATTATAGGCATGAGCCACCACACACAGCTCTGCCCTTTCTGGTTGTGAAAAATTGTGGAAATAATGTCTAACCCAAAGAGTTGTTATGAGGATTGCTTACGTCCATTGATATAACCACTGAAGATAGTGTCTGGTGTGATACAAGAGCTCTCTATTTGCTAGCTCCTGTAATCATGCTATATTAATATTATTGTTGATATTACTTTTCAATTAGCCCTTTCGTTCTAAGAATATGCAGAATTACTCACTATCCCAGTATTAAATACTATAATTAGAGGTCAGAACATTTTCTTGTTCCAGTGCTTAAATTGTCTGATGATAGCTAGACATATGAGCAGTTTAATATATAATATTCCTATTTTAGCATCATGAAATGGTATCATAGTCCCTTAGCAACAGGAAGGGCTCTACTGCTAGGGATTTTATAAGGTGAGTTTCAATACACAGTCAGAGGAAATGCCAATTTATAAGCACACAGTTAATTGAGTGCTCACAGGAAGAGCATAGTTAAGTACTATTCCTTTGTGGGCTGGTGAATTATACCTTACAATTAATACTTCTCTATGGGAACAAAAAGGGAGCTTGTCTTTCTTCTCAGGAAGGGAAAATTGGCAGTGTGGGAACATTGAAAAATTCTTTCAGAGTTGAATGTTTTATTCTTTAAAATTTACTCTTCCCAATTGCAAATGAATGAAGATTTCATAATAAGATTTTGATAAGAAATATAGATAAGAGAGTTAAGTGTACCCTTATTTTGGTGAAGACTACTAATGGGAATGACCTTTCAAGTGACCTTGGCTTTCCCTTTTGTAAATATGCTCATGTTATATCCATCCATTTGTACTCTTGGGAATTAGGAAATTGCATCATTACTTATCATAATATGCTAATATGCTAACTGAATAGAACCATCACCCCTGTTCCTAAGAAATGGCTTACCTTTTACTCCCTAGTTCAGTCTTACCTAATCTTCTCATAGCAAAATTCAGATATTTCTTAGCTTACTTGATGTCATGATTGTTTTTATTTTTTAAAATATTTGATTCGTTTATTTGTGAAGAGAGAAAGAACAGGTGCTCCAGGGCCTCTTTCCACTGCAAATGAACCCCAGGCACACAAGCCACTTTGTGCAGCTGGTTTTAGGATACTTGGGAATTGAACCCTGGCCAGCAGGCTTTGCAAGCAAGTGCCTTTAACCCCTGAGCTATTTCCCTAGCCCAAGATTGTTTTTATGTATGAAGAAGTTTGGGGATCTCAAATCTGAAATGGCTCCATGCAGATATACTGTGTCTGAAGAATTATTGCTGATTGGCTTTACTGAAAGGGGTTCTTATAACTTGGTGATCCTACTGGTGGACATGACTAGTGTTCTAGAAATACAAATCTTTGTCACCCAGATATGTAATCCTCTACAGCATGCTCAGTACTTTGTCCAAACCTGTAGCTCCCTGGGAAACCTCTATTCCAAAGTGCTGGGTCTATGTAACTTAACACAACTGAATGGGGGTGTGGGGGGGACCTTATTTCCCCGACTCTACTGATTGATGGTCTTCATCGCAGCTACCTAAAGCTGTGACTCAGTTGGGGTGTGCATATAAGAGCCCAGCTACGAATTTAACCGGAAATAGACATAAACTCTGAAAAGCTCAGAAATACTTATTCCCGAGGAATCTAAAAGGCTGCATGCTTGAGCAAGGCAGTGTATATAGTTGCAGTAGATGTGGGAGAGAAGAAGGCCTCAGACAGTGACCTCTCTCTGGCTTTGCCCACAAAGGAAGTGAGAGGCACTGGCTATCCTATAACCTGCTTGAAGTTTGAAGCTGGGCCTTCTCATACTGACTCCCACAGCAAACACAAAGGCAAGGTGTTCTCAGGACATCTTTTGGACTAGTCATTGTCTAGCCACTAAATTAAGGTGACCATTGGTTAACTCGTTGATTAAAAATAGAACTTCAAGCCGGGCGTGGTGGTGCACGCCTTTAATCCCAGCACTCGGGAGGCAGAGGTAGGAGGATCGCCGTGAGTTCAAGGCCACCCTGAGACGACAGAGTGAATTCCAGGTCAGCCTGGACTAGAGTGAAACCCTACCTCGAAAAACCAAAAAAAAAATAGAACTTCAGTTAGTGGTACATGCATCTGGAGTTTGTTTGCAGCAGCAAGAGGCCCTGGCATTCCTATGCACCTCCCCACCTCTAAATAAATAAATAAATAAATAAATAAATAAATAAATAAATACTTTTAAAATAAAACTTCAAAAGCCAGGAGAGGGCTGGAGAGATGGCTTAGCAGTTAAGGCACTTGTCTGCAAAGCCAGAGGACCCAGGTTTGATTCTCTAGACCCACGTAAGCCAGATGCACAAGGTGGTACATGCATCTGGGGTTTGTTTACAGAAGCTGAAGGCCCTGGCATTCTCATTCTCTCTCTCTCTCTCTCTTTCTCTCTCTCTCTCTTCCTCTTTCTCTTTCAAATAAATAAAATAAATAAAAAATTTAGAAAAAAAGAAAAGAAAAGAACGCTCACCCCCCCCCCAACAATGCCAGGTGTGGTAGTGTGTACTTGTAAATCAAATACTCAGGTGGTGGCTGAGGCAGGAAGATCTTAAGGCCAGCCTGAGCTGCAAAGACTGTCTCAAAATAACCAAGAGCTGACAGAAGAGAAGTGGGTTTATGACACATGGCTGACTTCATACTTTTGAGGCCTCTTTTCTGGCTTCCAGGAGGTAGCTCTCTCCCGGTGTAAGGACATGGTCAGACCTGGATGTACTGGTATTTGTATCTGTATCCTACTTTCCTCTTACAAGACATGTCACATCAGATCAGTGGCCTCAGGTTAGCTGAATTCATTCTAAAAGCTCTATCTCTGGTTGCAGTCACAGTCTAAGGTTATTATACATTAGAATGCAACAACTCTTTACTCTGATATATATCATTTTCCTTCTTTCTGAAGAAGTTCTTGTAAGGAGGGTATACTGGTGACAAATTCCATCAACTAAAATGTGTGTGTGTGTGTGTGTGTGTGTGTGTGTGTGTGTGTGTATTTGTTTGTTTTCAAGGTGGGGGTCTCTTTCTAGCTCAGGCTGGTCTTGAACTCTCAGTGATCCTCCTACCTCTGTCTCCTGAGTGCTGGGATTAAAGTTGTGTGCCACCATGCCCAACCTTAAATATATTTTTAAATTTTCTTATTTGCAAGCAGAGAAAAAGAGAGAGAGATGGAAAGAGACAGAGAGATAGAGTATGCCAGGACCTCTTTCTACTGCTGCAAACAAACTCCAGACACATGTGCCATTTTGTACATCTGGCTTTATGTGAGTACTGGGGAATTGAACCTGGGCCAACAAGCTTTGCAAGCAAGTACCTTTAACTGCTGAGCCATCTCCTCAGATCTCCATAATTTTTTCCTTCACCTGAAGGATAATTTAGCTGGATATAGAATTCTAGGTTGTTGGTGGGTTTTTATTTCAACACTATAGGTAGGGTCTCACTCTGGCCCAGGCTGACCTGGAATTAACTATGTAGTCTCAGAGTGGCCTTGAACTCATGGCGATCCTCCTACCCCTGCCTCCCAAGTACTGAGATTAAAGGTGTGCACCACCACGCCTGGCTATTTCAATACTTTAAATGTGCCACTCCACTGTGTCCTCTTCTTTTCTTCTCCTTCTTTTTTTTGGGGGGTGGTGTTGTGTTTGGTTTTTGATTTTTGGTGCTTCTAGGAAGGATCTCACTCTAGCCCAGGCTGACCTGGAATTCACTGTGTAGTCTCAGGGTGGCCTTGAATTCATGGCAACACTCCTACCTCTGCCTCCTGAATGCTGGGATTAAAGGTGTGTGCCACCACGCCCGGCCTGCTGTGTCTTCTTGTTCACATGTTTTATGTGATGTAATTCCTTTTTAGTTGTTCATGCACATGCAGGTACATGTGTGTGCCTGTGTGTGTGGAGGCCAGAAGACAACCTTGGGGATAATTTTTTAGGCACTGTCTACCTGTATTTGAGACACATCGTCTCATTGACCTGGTGCTCACCAATTAGTTTACACGGCCTGGACAGCAAGCTCCAAGGATCCTCCTGTCTCCACCTTCCCAGCACTGGATTTATGGGCATGGACCACCATGCCTGACATCTTTAAGTGGTTATAGGGGTTGGACTCAGGTCCTCATGCTTGTAAGGCAAGCTCTTTACTGATTAAGCCATTTCCCTACCCCATATTGTACTATTCTTTAAAAAAATATTTATTTATTTATGAGAGAGAGAGAATGAATGGGCATGCCGGGGCCTCCAACTATTGGAAATGAACTCCAGACACATGTACCGCCTTGAGCATCTGGCTTTACGTGAATGCTGGGGAATTGAACCCTGGTTGTTAGGCTTTATAGGCAAGTGCCTTAGCTGCTGGAACCATCTCTCCAGCCTTTTTTTTTTTTTTTTTTTTTAGAATTATTATTAATTAGGAGCTGTCTTTTATTGAATCATGTGTTGGTCCCATTCTCCTTGTATTACCCTATTATATTCCATCCTCCTCGTTGGGGTCGCTGTAGCAGGCAGTCACTGTGGAGGGGTGTACTCTTCTTGATAGCATTCATTTTCTTTTCTCTCTCTCTCTCTTTTGAAAGTAGGATCTCACTCTAGCCCAGCCTGACCCAGAATTCACTATGTAGTCTCAGGGTAGCCTCAAACTCATGATGATCCTCCAATCTCTGCCTCCTGAGTGCTGGGATTAAAGGCCTGAATAGCCTAGGTACTACTTAGTCCAATTCAAGGTGACAATCAAAACAAGACCATCATAATAGGAGGAAAAGATCATGACATCAAAATGAAGAGAGAGAGACTGTTTGAGAGGGGGAGGAGCTATGATGGAGAGTGGAGTTTCAAAGGAGAAAGTGGAGGGAGGGAGAAAAGTACCATGAGATATTGTCTACAATTAAGGAAGTTGTCAATAAAAAAATTTTAAAGAATAACTATTTCATTATATTTTATTATTGTCATTTCTGTCTGGTCTGCATCTAACTTTTTCTTTTTTTGGCTTCCTGAGGTAGGGTCTCATTCTAGTTCAGGGTGACCTGGAATTCACTGCGTAATCTCAGGCTGATCTTGAACTCACAGTAATCCTACTTCTGCCTCCTGAGTGCTGGGATTAAAGGTGTGCATCACCACGCCCAGCAATTTTCTTTTTTTCTTAGAATTTCTATCTCTGCACATGTTGTCCATCTGTTCTTCATGCTTCACTCTTCCCATTACAGCCTTTAGTATATATTATGGCTGTTTTAAATTCCCAATCTGATCATTTCAACATGTCTTTCATATCTGAACCCTCTTCTGAGGTTTGTTCTGGGGATTCAAAACTTTTTTCTATATATTTTATTTACCTATTTATTTATTTGAGAGAGAGAGAGAAGCAGAGAGAGAGAGAGAGAGACAGAAAGAAAGAAGGAGAATGGGTGCACCAGGGCCTACAGCCACTGTAAATGAACTCCAGATGCATGTATCACCTTGTGCATCTGGCTTATGTGGGTCCTGGGGAATTGAACTGAGGTTCTTTGGCTTTGCAGGCAAGCGTCTTAACCACTAAGCCATCTCCCCAGCCCCAAAACTTTTTTTTAAAAAGCCAGTCAGAGGTAGGAGAATTTCTGTGAGTTAGAGGCCAGCCTGAGACTACATAGTAATTCCAGGTCAGCCTGGGCTATAGTGAAACCTACAAAGCTTGCCTACAAAGCTTAACAACATGGGTTCAATTCCCCAGTACCCACATAAAGCCAGATACTTAGAGTGGCGCATGCATCTAGAGTTCATGGTGCACCATTCTCTCTTACTTTCTGTGTCTTTCCCTCCTTGAAAAGAAGAATTAGCCAGGTGTGGTGGCACATGCCTTTAATCCCAGCACTCGGGAGGCAGAGGTAGGAGGATCACCATAAGTTTGAGGCCACTCTGAGACTATATAGTGAAGTCCAGGTCAGCCTGGACTAGATAGAGTGAGACCCTACCTCAAAAAAAGAAAGAAAGAAAGAAAGAAAAAAAGAAAGAAAGAAAGAAAGAAAGAAGGAAGGAAGGAAAGAAAGAGAGAGAGAAGAAAGAAAAGAGGAATTGAAAAAGTAGCTTTATTATGAGGTTTTCATGTTTATCTAGCTAGAGGTCAGGCTGTTTTTTCTCTCTCCTTTTTTGAGGCCTTGTCTCATTCTGCCCAGGCTGACCTGGAACTCACTTTATAGTCCAGGCTATCCTTGAATGGATGTCCCCGTTTTTTTTTGTTGTTGTTGTTTTGTTTTTTGTTGGTTTTCCAAAACAGGGTCTCACTCTAGCTCAGGCTGACCTGGATTTCACTATGAAGCCTCAGGGTGGCCTTGAACTCATGGTAATCTTCCTACCTCTGCCTCCCAAGTGCTGGGATTAAAGCATGGGACACCACGCCTGGCTCCAAGGCTATACTTTAATTCACAGTGCTCCTCTTACCTCTGCCTCCCAAGTGCTGGGGGGATTGCAGACAGGAGCCACAGGCTTTGTTTGTTTGTTTCTTTTTGTGGAGAGGAGGAGACAGAGAGCTGCTGTGAATGAACTCCAGACGTGTGCGCCCCCTTGTGGGCAAGTGTGGCATTGTGTGCTTGCATCACTTTTGCATCTGGCTAAAAGCGGAACCTGGAGAATCGAATGGGCATTCTTAGGCTTAGCAGGCAGGTGCTTAACCACTAAGCCATCTCTCCAGCCTCAGGCTGTGTTTCTTGATGGCTGTACCTATAGGTGTCAAGAGGGTCAATTTTCCTTTAGTCACCTTGCCTTATTTATGCTGTCTTTCCTGCTATCTTTGAATTTCCAAACAGTCTTTTTTTTTTTTTTTCCTGGAGATCGAACCCAAGGTTTTATAGATGCTAGGCAAAGGCACTCTACCCTCAGTTCCTTTTTATTTATTTTTTCTTTTTCTTTTTCTTTTTGTAGGGAGGCTCTCACTAGGTTTCGGGTTGGCCCGAGCTACAGAGCCTTGTGATGGTCTTGCCTCAGCAAGTAGCTGATAGTACAATTGTGTGCCTCCATGCCCAACTTCAGATTTTCTAAATAAGGCCCCGAGCATGTATTGTACGCGTGTGTTTCTCTATTATTCAACAGGAGCCCTGTCAAGGTAGTGGGGGTGAGGGTTGGTGGAGAGAAAGAATTCTAGACTTTAATGATTCTCAGTCTTTCAATAAGCCTGGACCCCAGAGATGTGACCTTTACAAATGCTTT
This sequence comes from Orientallactaga sibirica, assembly GCA_036365145.1. NCBI lineage: Eukaryota > Metazoa > Chordata > Mammalia > Rodentia > Dipodidae > Orientallactaga > Orientallactaga sibirica. Next base: position 44,957,984 of record JAEOAD010000013.1, read on the forward strand.
TCAGTTTTGCTTTGTTTGATTTTCCTCATTAGGTGAGCCAGGAAGGATAGAGGCAGTTATAGTCCAATATTTCCCTTCCCACAAGTCAGCTAGACTCTCATAAACCCCCCAGTTGGTGAGCACATTAGTTAGGGCTCCCTAGAGAAACGGAACCAATAGAACGTATGTATGTGTGTATGTAGATACTATAAAAGGGGATTTATTGTATTGGCTTACGTGATAGTGGCTGAGTCATCCGGCAATGGCTGACTGCACGCTGGAGATTCAGGGAACCAGGTAGCTCCCCGGTCCAAGAAGCAGGAAACCTGAGCAGTCCCAATCAGACATGGAAGGTCTAGAAGCTCCCTGGAGAGTCCCTAGTGTTGAGTTCAGATGGAAAGGCCAAAGAAACTGGAGCCTGATAGCAGCAGTCATATACACACTGGCTCGGAAAAGAAGGGGCTTGCGGCACATGTACACTGCCTTCCCCCAGCCGGTCACCCAGGGTGAGTCTCTCCACCCTCCTCGGCCTCCATCACCACCTGTCAGTCCTCCGTGGAAACAACCTCACAGGCACAGAGATGTGTTTCACTGGCCGCAGACATCTCTGGACCCAGTCAAGTTGACGAAGAAGACGGAGCTGCTAAGTTTCTCTTGGAGGAGATCCTTGCTAAGAACAGATGCCCCGCGTGTATTTCCCAACGCCTTCTTTCTCCTTTCCCACTTGGAAACAAGAGGATTTTCTCATGTGCATCTTCAGACTGAGAAACTGATAGGACTCTTATAGATGAAACTCACAAAAGTACAGGAGGGTCCTCCTGAGACTGGGTCCCCATGATTTTTCTGTTTTTCTCTTTTGTTCAAACTTCTCTATACTGAGCCTTCACCACTTGGCATGTTTTCTCTAACAAATATAATTCCTACAGAGATTTCTAGTCTCTTAAGTTGTGATCCCATATCTTCTTTCTCTTGCCTTGTGAACTTAAGGGGCAGCAGTTGCCCGGTGATCTCATCTGTGATAGATGTAAGAAACACTATTATTTTCAGTGCATTGAGCTTTGCCTAATTATAAGGACAGGAAAGATCATTTCCAAGCTCCTTACATTCAAGAACAAATACTTTTAAAAACACGTTTTTATATTTTTACTTATTTGAGAAAGAGAGAGGAAGAGGAATATAGAGAGCATGAGCATGCTAGGGCTTCCAGCCATTACAAATGAACTCTAGACACATGCACCATCTTGTGCATTATCACCATAAGTTTGAGGCCACTCTGAGACTATATAGTGAAGTCCAGGTCAGCCTGGACTAGATAGAGTGAGACCCTACCTCAAAAAAAGAAAGAAAGAAAGAAAGAAAAAAAGAAAGAAAGAAAGAAAGAAAGAAAGAAGGAAGGAAGGAAGGAAGGAAGGAAAGAAAGAGAGAGAGAAGAAAGAAAAGAGGAATTGAAAAAGTAGCTTTATTATGAGGTTTTCATGTTTATCTAGCTAGAGGTCAGGCTGTTTTTTCTCTCTCCTTTTTTGAGGCCTTGTCTCATTCTGCCCAGGCTGACCTGGAACTCACTTTATAGTCCAGGCTATCCTTGAATGGATGTCCCCGTTTTTTTTTGTTGTTGTTGTTTTGTTTTTTTTTGGTTTTCCAAAACAGGGTCTCACTCTAGCTCAGGCTGACCTGGATTTCACTATGAAGCCTCAGGGTGGCCTTGAACTCATGGTAATCTTCCTACCTCTGCCTCCCAAGTGCTGGGATTAAAGCATGGGACACCACGCCTGGCTCCAAGGCTATACTTTAATTCACAGTGCTCCTCTTACCTCTGCCTCCCAAGTGCTGGGGGGGATTGCAGACAGGAGCCACAGGCTTTGTTTGTTTGTTTCTTTTTGTGGAGAGGGAGGGAGACAGAGAGCTGCTGTGAATGAACTCCAGACGTGTGCGCCCCCTTGTGGGCAAGTGTGGCATTGTGTGCTTGCATCACTTTTGCATCTGGCTAAAAGCGGAACCTGGAGAATCGAATGGGCATTCTTAGGCTTAGCAGGCAGGTGCTTAACCACTAAGCCATCTCTCCAGCCTCAGGCTGTGTTTCTTGATGGCTGTACCTATAGGTGTCAAGAGGGTCAATTTTCCTTTAGTCACCTTGCCTTATTTATGCTGTCTTTCCTGCTATCTTTGAATTTCCAAACAGTCTTTTTTTTTTTTTTTTTTTCCTGGAGATCGAACCCAAGGTTTTATAGATGCTAGGCAAAGGCACTCTACCCTCAGTTCCTTTTATTTATTTTTCTTTTTCTTTTTCTTTTTTTTTTTGTAGGAGGCTCTCACTAGGTTTGGGTTGGCCCCGAGCTACAGAGCCTTGTGATGGTCTTGCCTCAGCAAGTAGCTGATAGTACAATTGTGTGCCTCCATGCCCAACTTCAGATTTTCTAAATAAGGCCCCGAGCATGTATTGTACGCGTGTGTTTCTCTATTATTCAACAGGAGCCCTGTCAAGGTAGTGGGGGTGAGGGTTGGTGGAGAGAAAGAATTCTAGACTTTAATGATTCTCAGTCTTTCAATAAGCCTGGACCCCAGAGATGTGACCTTTACAAATGCTTTTCAGTTTTGCTTTGTTTGATTTTCCTCATTAGGTGAGCCAGGAAGGATAGAGGCAGTTATAGTCCAATATTTCCCTTCCCACAAGTCAGCTAGACTCTCATAAACCCCCCAGTTGGTGAGCACATTAGTTAGGGCTCCCTAGAGAAACGGAACCAATAGAACGTATGTATGTGTGTATGTAGATACTATAAAAGGGGATTTATTGTATTGGCTTACGTGATAGTGGCTGAGTCATCCGGCAATGGCTGACTGCACGCTGGAGATTCAGGGAACCAGGTAGCTCCCCGGTCCAAGAAGCAGGAAACCTGAGCAGTCCCAATCAGACATGGAAGGTCTAGAAGCTCCCTGGAGAGTCCCTAGTGTTGAGTTCAGATGGAAAGGCCAAAGAAACTGGAGCCTGATAGCAGCAGTCATATACACACTGGCTCGGAAAGAAGGGGCTTGTGCACATGTACACTGCCTTCCCCAGCCGGTCACCCAGGGTGAGTCTCTCCACCCTCCTCGGCCTCCATCACCACCTGTCAGTCCTCCGTGGAAACAACCTCACAGGCACAGAGATGTGTTTCACTGGCCGCAGACATCTCTGGACCCAGTCAAGTTGACGAAGAAGACGGAGCTGCTAAGTTTCTCTTGGAGGAGATCCTTGCTAAGAACAGATGCCCCGCGTGTATTTCCCAACGCCTTCTTTCTCCTTTCCCACTTGGAAACAAGAGGATTTTCTCATGTGCATCTTCAGACTGAGAAACTGATAGGACTCTTATAGATGAAACTCACAAAAGTACAGGAGGGTCCTCCTGAGACTGGGTCCCCATGATTTTTCTGTTTTTCTCTTTTGTTCAAACTTCTCTATACTGAGCCTTCACCACTTGGCATGTTTTCTCTAACAAATATAATTCCTACAGAGATTTCTAGTCTCTTAAGTTGTGATCCCATATCTTCTTTCTCTTGCCTTGTGAACTTAAGGGGCAGCAGTTACCCGGTGATCTCATCTGTGATAGATGTAAGAAACACTATTATTTTCAGTGCATTGAGCTTTGCCCTAATTATAAGGACAGGAAAGATCATTTCCAAGCTCCTTACATTCAAGAACAAATACTTTTAAAAACACGTTTTTATATTTTTACTTATTTGAGAGAAAGAGAGAGGAAGAGGAATATAGAGAGCATGAGCATGCTAGGGCTTCCAGCCATTACAAATGAACTCTAGACACATGCACCATCTTGTGCATTTGGCTTATGTGGGTACTGGGGAATTGAACCTGGGTCCTTAGGCTTCACAGGCAAGCACCTTAACCACTAAGCAATCTCTCCAGCCCAAATACCTTTAAAAATATTATTTATTTATTTATTTATTTATTTATTTATTTATTTATTTATTTACTTGAGACACATAAAGAAAGAGGCAGAGAGAGAGAGAGAGAGAGAGAGAGAGAGAGGGAGGGAGAGAATGGGTGCATCAGGGCCTCTAGCCACTGCACACGAACTCCACACATATATGCCACCTCATGCATCTGGTTTACATGGGTACTGGGGAATCAAACCTGGGTCATTAACCTTTGTAGGCAAGCACCTTAATGGCTAAACCATCTCTCCATCCCAAATACCTTTTTTAAAAATTATTTTTTATCTACTTATTTGAGAAAGACAAAACGAGGCAGACACACAGAGAGAAAGTGTGTGTATGGGTATGCCAGGGCCTGCTGCCACTGAAAATGAATTCCGGACATAGGCATCACTCTGTGCATCTGGCTTTATATGGGTACTGGGGAATGGAACCCAGGCCATCAGGCTTTGCAAACAAGCTCCTTTAACCACTGAACCCAAGAACAAATACTTTTTTTTTTTTTTTTTTTTTGGTTTTTCAAGTTAGGATATTGCTCTAGCCCAGGCTGACGTGTGGAATTCACTATGTAGTCTCAGGGTGGCCTCTTACTCCCAGCGATCCTCCTATCTCTGCCTCCCGAGTGCTGGGATTAAAGGCATGTGCCACCACGCCTAGCACAAATACCTTTTTGAGACAGGTTTTACAGTAGACACTGGTAATAGAGGTAATATAATAGAAGTTATTCAACCATTATAAGATATTGTCTCTCTTTTTTTTAAAAAATATTTTATTATTTATTTATTTATTTGAGAGAGAGAGATACAGAAATAGGCAGGTAGAGAGAGAGAGAGAGAGAATGGGTGTGCCAGGGCCTCCAGCCACTGCAAACGAACTCCAGATGCATGCACCCCCTTGTGCATCTGCCTTACGTGGGTCCTGGAGAATCGAGCCTTGAACCGGGGTCCTTAGGCTTCATAGGCAAGCATTTAACTGCTAAGCCATCCCTCCAGCCCAAGACATTGTCTCTTCATAAGTATTAAGGTTTGAATTTTTTAAATTAGAGTCCAATAAAGTATCTATATTGAGATTGATTGTCTTTTTTAGGCCCTTGAAATCTATAGATTTCTCCCTTCATCACTTGTTTTCTTAAAATTCATTTGTTTGAAGCAACCAATAAAGTTACTTGTACTATAACTCCCTCTCCCCTTAGGCACAGTGGTTATATTATAAGACCTCTAGTGGATGCCTGAAATCACAGACAGTACCAACCCTAAATATACTACATTTTAAATTTATAAATTGGACACAGTAAAAATTAACAACAATAAATCATAGCAATTCTACTATGCAGTAATAAAATAAATAAAATAAAAATATAAAATAAAATCAAGTCTCAAAATATTTTATTATATTTATAGCTTAGCAAACTCAGCATATGGTTTTTTTTCTTTCATTATTATTATCGAGACCTTTAAACCTTTCTACTTAAAGGCATACCTTTGCATGCAATTTTCTCTTTGGCATATTCCAGCATCACTGTTCTTCTGTTTTGGGGCATTATTAAGTCAAAGAAGGGTAACTTGAATACAACATGGCGATTCTGTAACAGCTTATTTCTTCATGTCCGATTGTTTTTGTGGCAGGGTGTCATTGTAGTCCAGGCTGACCTGAAACTCACTCTGTAGCCTCAAGCTCGCAGTGATCCTCCCACCTCAGCTTTCCCAGTGCTGGGACTAAAGGCACGTGCCATCATGCCTGGCCAGTAGAACAGTTGATTTCTTTCTTTTTTTTTTAAAAAATATTTTATTTGAAAGAGAGGGAAAGAGGTAGAGAGAGAGAACAAATGGACACACCAGGAGCTCCAGGCACTGCGAACGAACTCCAGAAGCAAGCAGCCCCTTGTGCATCTGGCTTACGTGGGTCCTGGGGAGTTGAACCAGGATTCTTTGGCTTTGTAGGCAGAGGCCTTAACTGCTAAGCCATCTCTCCAGCCCCAGAACAGTTGATTTCTAAATGACCAATGGACAGGTAGTTTGCAGAATGGAGACACCGGAAGAAAAGATGACTCACTAAGACAGCATGAGATTGGGCACGCTACTCACAATCATACGTGATTCCAAACATATGAATTGCCTGGCGTTTGGTGACGCACGCCTTTAATCCCAGCACTTGGGAGGCAGAGGTAGGCAAATCACCATGTGTTCGAGGCTGCCTTGAGACTACATAGTGAATTCCAGGTTAACCTGGGCTAGAGTGAAACCCTATCTTGAAAAACAAAAACAAAACAAAACAAAAAAAAAAACAGACAAGCAAAAAAAAATGTGAATTGTTTATTTCCGGAATTTGCCTTTTAATGCTGTCTGACTGTAGTTGATATCCAGTAGCTGACATAGTGAAAACAACACCAGAAGTAAGGGAAGGTGGTGTACTGTAATGTACTGAAGTAATGTGCCACACAGTCTGGATCTGCTGTTTGTTGCCCTTTGGTTTGACCAGCTCTTCTCGCTGTGCATTTTTCCATAGACTGATAGCAGGGAGAGGTTAGTCCACATTCCCGTTTGATTTTTGTTGTGTTCTTCCATCAAGGGGCCGATGATGTCTGACTGTCTCCTCAACAACAGCTATCAGCAATTAATACTCAACACTTAGTTTTTTTTTTTTTTTTTTTTTTTGGTTTTTTGAGGTAGGGTCTCACTCTGGTCCAGGCTGACCTGGAATTATCTATATAGTCTCAGGGTGGCCTCGAACTCATGGCGATCCTCCTACCTCTGCCTCCCGAGTGCTGGGATTAAAGGCATGTGCCACCACGCCCGGCAAGTCCACCTTTATCATTCCTTATTCATAGAGTATGCAGAGTGCTTTTAGAAGCAATTTCCCTTTGTCTACTATTTGCTTACTTCAAGCTATAACTTAAATAGGACGATTAGATAACTTGATACATTCTACGACTTTTCTTTCTTTCTTTCTTTCTTTCTTTCTTTCTTTCTTTCTTTCTTTCTTTCTTTCTCCCTTTCTTTCTTCCTTCCTTTCTTTCTTTCTTTCTCCCTTTCTTTCTTTCTTTCTTTCTTTCTTTCTTTCTTTCTTTCTTTCTTTCTTTCTTTCTTTCTTTCTTTCTTTTTTTTCGAGGTAAGTTCTCGCTCTAGCCCACACTGACCTGGAATTTACTATGAACTCATAGCCATCCTCCTATCTCTGCCTCTCAAGTGTTGGGATTAGAGGCGTGTGCCACCACGCCCAGCTGACTTTCATTTTTATAATGAGTTGGCTTACTAGCATCCTACATTAATAAATCTCACCAACATAATATTGAAAAGAGAATGAGACAGGTTTAAAAATAAGTAAAATCAGGTGTGGTGGCACACGCCTTTAATCCCAGCATCTAGGAGGCAGAGGTAGGAGGACTGCCATGAGTTCAAGGTTACCCTGAGATTACATAGTGAATTCCAGGTCAGCCTGCTCACAATGTGTCATTGGTGGAAAGATTTGGAACCACTAAGGTTGAGGCACAATTTTATCATGCTCTCAGTGTTTGAAAATCAAATAAAATTGCTTTAAAACTACTCTAATAATTAAATATGCACAATTTATAAAAACATTTAGTCTGATAAAGGTGAGTGTGGTGGTGCATGCCTTTAATCCCAGCACTGGAGAGGCAGAGGTAGGAGGATCACTGTGAGTTCAAGGCCATCCTGAGATACACAGTGAATTCAGGTCAGCCTGAGCTAAAGTGAGACCCTATCTTGAAAAACCATAAAACAAACAAACAAAAAACCCAAAAAACATTTAGTCTGTTCATTTCATATGTGATCTGACAAGTTAGCTGTTGACAAAGTCATCTTTGGATAATAGTGATTTTGTGGGCTTGAGGTAGATTCGTGTTAACACATTTGATAACCTTTTATCTTTAATGCGCCTTTCTGGAATACCAGTCTGACCTCAATCTGAACAAAGCCTTCGTTGATGATGTTTGCAAGATGTAGGCTTGGTCATTTTCTCCGCCTGTATGTTTATTATTGAATGTTAATCAGATTCATCATTAAAGGTTTCATCTGCCACACAAACACGTAATTGGCTATGTCTGAGTGACCATCTTTTGTCTTGAGCAGATTGCTAAAACTGCTTTAAGCATCATTAGACCAAAATGAGGACCATATTAATTTGTCTTTTACTTGTTTTCCAACAGATTAGACCTTATTATTATGCAAACACACTATGTAGAACCGTCCTAGAAAAAGCTTGTGAATTTCTCTTAATTTGCAAACCTTTATGCCAAAGGATAGATGACATTATTGCTAATTGCTTATTAAACATCTCATTTTTTTGTATAGCATAGAGCACCATTCAGAAGCTGGGGAGTTAAAAGTAGTCCAAAAGTGACATGTTTGTAAAGCAAGCATTACGCTTTCATTTTATCATCCACTTTTATTGATGCTGTGGTATGGAGGAAAAAAAAAAGACCAAGTATATTACTTGCACTTACATCTTAGTTTTCTCCTCAAATGAATCAATAGCATAAATAGAAAATAATTGTAAAAGTATAATTTTATTTAATACATTTATTAGATCCACATTTTCAGTTGGTGCCTTTTATTAAAATCACATGTGCTTAGCCTTTTTCAGATAGGACCCTTAGAACTTTTTTTTAAAAATAGTCATTTAAGGTTTGAATTTTCCAAATGAATTAGTGATATCTTTCTTGTTCTGTTTCTTTTATTGTGACTAGGTGAGTTTGGTGGGAATATAATGCGCAAAATTGGCTGTCATTTGCGGTCTGACAATTCCAGCATAATTGGTTTAAGCAAGATGGGCTTCATACTGATCTCCAGGATGTCCTTGGTAATCTGTCTGTGTCCGGAGCTGAGACTTGGCCACGGATGAAGTTATTGCAGCCTGAGCAATGAAATCCTCATCCAGTGTGTTCAGGTGGGCTTAGCTCTGTAATCTGGCTTCAAAATTTTGAGTAGACAGATTTAGATGTTTATCCTTCTTATTTTCTGACCAGTGAGTTTTAGGGAATGTTATTTATGATTTTATGTTTTCCAAGGCACCAAATCCTCTCAGGTTTAAAATATTATATAGATAAGCTTTGGTCAAGCATCTTATAATCAAAGTAGTATTATAGGTTGTAAAATTATTATTTCTATGGTATCCATTTAAAATTGAAAATATTCACTCTGGTAGAAATGTTTTTTTTTTTTTTTAATGGTATCTTAACAAAATGTTTCTACAATTCTATCAAACATAAATGGCTGATCCAGGAGCTGAGAAGTATTCTAAGTGGATTTAGTTATTCAAGTGCCCAAAGAACTCACTGTGAGTTGACAAATGACACATTAAATTTGATGGAATCTCATCTATTTAGAAAAAGTTTTAAGTATTAGTCAGTATAGCCTAAATAAAATACCACTCCAACAAAGTTAAATTGCCAGTTTTCTTTTTCATTATTGGGGGGCGTGAACGGAGGACTTCATGCATGCCAGCTAAGTGCTCCACCTGTGCTGTATCCCTAGGTCAAACTTGCCAGTTCCGTTTCAATTCTATTTTTTTTTTTTTTTGCATAAGTTTGTCTTTAGACTATGCTTTTCCACTTTGATGCTCTTGCTATTCCTTGGACTCATCTCCTTTGTGAAGCTTCATAATCTCGAGGCCACATTCATTCCTCACTTTTCTGACAATGCTTGTTATCTATTCTATACATTTAACCAACTCATTATCCAATGTCTTCCATTTGATCTTTAACTGGTAATGGTCTTTTACTCCCTTTCAGGTCTGACCTTCAGAAACAGTAACTTTAAGATCGATGGATAGATGATAGATTGATTATATGATATAGGTAGAGAGATAAATAAATACTCAACAAATGTTTATCAAAGTGAGTTATATATCCCCCCCAGAATCTTTTCTGTGCTTCAGCATCTCTAAATTAGCCACACCTCAAGTCACTTAACATTTCTGGCCTTACTTTGTTTTCTGCTTGTTAAAAAATGATATCTCAATGTTACCCAGGCTCATGTGGAACTATTGGGCTCAAGCAGCCCTCATTATATAGGCACATGCCACTACACCCAGATTTTGCTACTTAATATAATTTCCCTAGGGCTGGGAAGATAGCTCAGTGGGGGAAACACTTACCATGTAAGCATGGGGACCTGAGTTTAGATTCCCCAGAACCCACATAAAAAGTCTGGAATAGGACTGGAGAGATGGCTCAGAGGTCAAAGGCGCTTGCTTGCAAAGCCAGAATGTTACCTGTAATCCCAGAACTGGAGAGGCAGAGACAGAGGGATCTCTGGCATTCTAGTCTAGTTGAATTGGTGAGCTCCAAGTTCAGCAAGGGACCCTGTTTCCAAAAAGCAAAATGTTGGGGAGTGATTGAGGAAGCAACCCAGTGTCAAACTCTGGCCTCTACATGCACATGAGTATGTGCACACATGTGCACACACACACAAATGCACACACATAACTATGTACCCATATAACATATACAAAAATAAAATAATTTCCTCAAGTATAAATGCCAATCTGGTATAGGAGGAAATGTGTATGCACTACATACTTAATGCTTTAGCATAATTTCCACTGACCTTAACACTCACTTATTAATTTTTCATATAACATTTAGCAGACCATCAGTGGATATTGACAGTCTGATCTTTTAAAATCTGATTTTCGGGCTGGAGAAATGGCTTAGCGGTTAAGGGTTTGCCTGTGAAGCCAAAGGACCCAGGTTCAATTCCCCAGGACCCAAGTAAGCCAGATTCACAAGGGGTACATGCATCTGGAGTTCTTTTGCAGTGGCTAAAGACCCTGGCGTGCTCATTCTCTCTCTGTCTGTCTTCTCTCTCTCTCTTCTTGCAAATAAATAAATTAAATTAAAAAACAAAAAATAAAATCTGATTTTCACTGGGAAGCACCTCTTTATTTTGCTTTCAAAGTAGAATGAATTAATTTTTCCACCTAGCTAATGGAGTGGAGATAGCATAGTGAAATAATGTCAGTGTGCTTTGAACCAGGGGTATGTTGACTATACATTTTCTAGCAATATAGAATAATTCAGGTTTATAGATGGCTAGATATAGCTTACTTATCTATAGAAAAAAAAGAAATTTCTTTGATTTCTCTGAGTTACTAAAGACACTTTGATGGGAACTAAGTTCACATCTATACTAGGCACTAAACTTCACAAGCAACAAAAATCTAGGAAGAATATAAGGAATGCGGCTGGGAAGATGGCACAGCAGTTAAAAGTGCTTGCTTTGTAAAACCTGCCGGCCCAGGTTTAATTTCTAAGCTACTCACATGGGCCCACTGCAAAAGGCATCTGGCATTTGTTTGCAAAGACAAGAGGCCTTGGCATGAGCGTGCACACGTGCGCACACACATACACTTACACCACACAAGTGCAAATATATAAATAAAAAATTTAAAAAGAATGTATGAGGGCTTGAGAGATGGCTTCATGGTTAAGGTGCTTGACTGCAAAGCCTAAGCACACAGGTTTGACTCTCTAGTACCTACAAAATGCAGATGCACAAGATGATGCATGCTCTGCAGTTTGTTTGCAGTGGTTGGAAGCCCTGGTGCACTCATTCTCTCTCTGTCTGCCTCTTCCTCCCTCTCTTTCTAAATAAATAATTTTTTAAAATATATGAAAAGGGCAAGTCCTCATTCTGAGTCCCATCATGCATTTAGATATGAATCGTACCCGGCATCAATGGAAACTGTTACCAGAATGCAGAAACAAGGAAGTTAAACTAAAAAGTGTGCCTATTGCTTCATATTAACTAGGTGAAGTTGTTTTTGTTTATTCTTTTTACTTCCAAAATAGGTATTTCAAATGGCTAAGCTTAATAGCAGTAATATATTAACATACATGGCAAGGTTCCTGTCAAGAGCCATCTTGCTATTCCAGTGAGGCAGAGTTGCAGGTTGGTTGACTTGCCTCAAAATACAGTCAAGTTTTGTTCACTTATTTCTATCATCACTACCAGTCTATCATATAATTTTCATGGTTGGTATGTTGCATCATTCTTTACATCATTATCTATTCATCCCAGAACTCAGCAGACCTTGACTCCTGGCCTGTACGTGTTCCCGTTCGTCTTTTGCTTTACACAGAATACTGCATTAGGAGTTTAAAAACCAGATGGTCAGTTGTAGCTTTATCTCTGCAATCCCTTTAGAGTCTAGATAAGAACCTTGTGTAGAACACTGACTCCTTCATGCATGGCTTCTGTGAATCCGGAAGGTAGGCTTCATATCTTTTCTTCTTTACTAGTAAAACCTAAGTTTATGTATCTTCTGCTTCTTCAGTTACGAATTATTTCCTCTTCTTTCACATTGCTTATCCAGATACCCCATTCCAAAATTTAAGAAAAAGAGGGGTTTAGGGAGATGGCTCCATGGATAAAGCACTTGTGCAAGTGTGAGACTCAAATTCAGATTTCCAGCACTCATGTAAATGCTGAATGGGTGAGGAGGGCCCACCTGTAAACCCAGGACTCAGGAGGTAAAGACATTGAATCCCCAGGGCAAGTTAGCTAGCTAAGACTAGATGAATCAGCAAGTTCTCGGTTCAAATGAAAGACCTTGCCTCAATAAATGAAGAGAACAATTGAGGAAGACACCTAATGTCAGCTTCTGGCCTCCACATGCACACACACCATACACATGCAAAAAAAATAATAATAATAAAGTTAGAACCAGGCGTGATAGCACATGCCTTTAATCCCAGCACTTGGGAGGCAGAGGTAGGAAGATCACCATGAGTCCAAGGCCACCCTGAGACTACATAGCGAATTCCAGGTCAGCTTGAGCTACAGTGAGACCCCAAAAAAGTTGGGAATCGTTTTTTAAAAATTATGAGGAAGCCGGGTGTGGTGGCACATGCCTTTAATTCTAGTCATTGGGAAGCAGAGGTAGGAGGATCACTGTGAGTTCAAGGCCAGCCTGAGACTACATAGTGAATTTCAGGTCAGCCTGGGCTAGAGCAGGACCCTACCTCAAGAAAACATTATGAGAAGGAAATATCAGAGGAAAGAGAATAAAAATAACAAAGAAATACCTAGAACCTTACATAAGAAATTTTACATGTAACAGGGCTATCAGTTGGAAAGAAGAAAATTTAAATAGGAATTTACATGTCAAACTAAAAAACATTTTCACTTCTTCAAGGATCTTTAGGAACCCCAAAGGTTGCTAACAATCCCTTTCCTTCCTTTCTGTTCCATTTTTCTTTGTTCCCCCAAACCTCAAAGTACTAATGATTTTTTTTTTTTTTTTTTTTTATGTAGGATCTCACTCTAGCTCAGGCTGACCTGGAACTCACTCTGTAGTGTCAGGCTGACCTCGAACTCACAGCGATCCTCCTACCTTTGCCTCCCAAGTGCTGGGATTAAATGTGTACACCACCACACCTGGCCTCCATTTTTTTCAGTATTTCATACATTTATTTTCTCCCTTCAACATTAATAATATGACATCCAAATTTTGTCTTACCTGGTGGATCTGTAAACACAGGCTCATCCAGCCCACTTACAGGCAAGGCAAATGCTGCTTCTTGAAATGGTCCCACCATGGACCCTCGGGTCAGCCAACCCAAGTCACCCTCCTGTCTGGTTTTATCTTCACTGCGTTGTATGGCCACTTCACTGAATCTCATTCCAGACTTTATCATGGCCTCCATGATTTTGCCGTGTTTTTCACATAGAATGTAACCAACATTTACTGCATCGCTACCACCTTTTGGTCCCTGAGCCTTCTTGTCAGCACTGTCACTCCCAGAAGCTCCAACTCCTTTCCCCTTTTTCTAGAATTACTTTTCCCTTTGGGCAGCATCTTCTATACTTGCTGCTCCAGCCTTAATTTTTTTTTTTTTAAGGTAGGATCTTGCTGTAGCCCAGGCTGATCTGGAATTCACTATGTAGTCTCAGGGTGGCCTGGAACTCAGGGTGATCCTCCTACTTCTGCCTCCAAAGTGCTGGAATTAAAGGCATGTGCTGCCATGCCCAGCTCATTTTTTCCTTTTTTTTTTTAAAAAAGATTTTATTTATTTATATTTATTTATTAGAGACAGAGAGAGGGAAAGAGAGGGAGAGTGATATTGGGCATGCCAGGGCCTCTAGCCACTGCAAATGAACTCCAGATGCATGCATCCCCTTGTGCAGCTGGCTTACGTGGGACCTGGAGAATCAAACCAAGATCCTTAGGCTTCACAGTCATGCACCTTAACTGTTAACCCATGTCTCCAGCCCTCATTTTTACTTTTTTTTTTTTTTTTTGAGGTAGGGTCTTACTCTGGCCCAGGCTGACCTGGAATTCACTATGTAGTCTCAGGGTGGCCTTGAACTCAAGGCGATCCTCCTACCTCTGCCTCCCGAGTGCTGGGATTAAAGGCATGTGCCACCATGCCCGGCTCTCATTTTTTACTTTTTAAAGATAGGGTTTCACTAACTTGTCCAGGGTGGCCTTGAGCTTGAAATCCTACCTCAACCTCCTGAGTAACTGGGAATACAGACCTATCTTAAAAATAATAAAAAAAAAATAGCTAGGCATGGTGGCATATGCCTTTAATCCCAGCAATTGGGAGACAGAGGTAGGCAGGTGATATACCACTAAGCTATCTCCCCATATTGAAATTTTGTTAGTCCCATTTGCATATTAATATGTTTTTGCCTTCCTGGATTAAAATTTAGGGCCATGTAGTCCTAAGCAGAAAATCAGGGTATATTAAAAGCCTATAAAAGCACTGATAAAATTAGGAACTAAACAGCAGGGCAGACATTGTCATTGTAATGGTTTATATTGCTTGTCAACTTGACAGGGCCTAGAATCACTTCTGAGGGATTATCTCCATTAGGATAGATTGGGTGTGCCTATGAGTGATTGGCCTTGATTAAATTAATTGAGGTGAAAAGACCTAGCTTTCCTGTGGGCAGCACCATCATATGGGCTGGGATCCTGGAGCAGATAAGATGGAGAGAACTTGCTAATCACCAGCGTTTATTTCTCTCTGCTTCCTCTGTGCTGATGTGGTAATGCGATGCGACTTTGAGGACATTCCAGATAAAGAGTTAAAAAATACTGTTATAACACACACACACATACACACACACACTCTCTCTCTCTCTCTCTTAAGTTAAAGGACATGAATATATGGCTAAATGAAATCCAAGAGGTCAGAAAACAAACATCTGAAATAACTCAATCAGTACAATGGACATGAATACAAAAAGGACATGAAAAAAACAACTGAATGAATTCCAAGAGAACACACATACACAAAGCCAGTTAAATGAAATGAGCAAGTTAGAACAAGATGGGAAAATAGAACTCAATAATGAATACGCCAAAGGTGGGGGAAAAAACCATGGAAATGAAAAATGAAAAAACTCAAATAAAAAAGGAAAACCTTACCAACACAATAGACCACAATGCAGGACAGAAATAAGGACTTAAGAAATACATAAATACAGCAGGGAGCCCAAACCAGTCACAAGGTCAAAACCACATGAGTAGAATAAGAGAAATGTGGGACACCTTGTAAAAACCCAAATGGGCATACAGGAAGCAGAAGAACTCCAGGTCAGTGGCCTAGAAAAGATTTTAAATAAAATTTTAGAATAATTTCCCCCAAATCTAGGGAAAAAGATTCCTATCCAGATACAAGAAGCATGCAGAATACCAAGTAGACAGGACCATAAAAGAAATTCACCACATCACAATTCAGTCAGAACAGCAAATAACGAGAATGAAGAAAAGGTACTGAAACTGCAAGAAAGGATCATCTCATCACATATAAAGGAAAGCCCATCAGAATATTAGTCAATTTTCCATGGACACCCTAAAAGCCAGAAATGCCTGGAGTGATGTAGTTTAGGTATTGAAAGCCCCATAGATGCTAACCTAAACTATGATACCTAGCAAAATTATCTCTTGTAATTGAAGAAGGGGGAAAGAAGTTGTTTATGATAAAAACATTCTATCCAACCACAATCCAATGCAGCCAGAAATTGACAACAAGAGAAACAGATAAAATGCACAGATGCCTGGAGATTGAACAACACACTATTGAACAATCAAAGGCTCATAGAAGAAATCAAGAAGGGAATCAAAACAATTCTAGAAGTGAAAGGAAACACAACATACCAAAACCTACAGGACACAATGAAGACAGTCCTCAGAGGTAAATTTGGAGCTAGTTCTAAATACCTACAGCATAAAACAGAGTGATCTCAAACGAATAAATTAATGATGCATTTTAAGGCTGTGGAAGAACAGGACCAAATCAATCCCAATCCCAATCATTTTAGGCAGAAAGTAATAACCAAAATCGTGGCAAAAATCAGTGAAATAGAAGCAAAAAAATAAAAAAATTTTTTTCGAGGTAGGGTCTCACTCTAGCCCAGACTGACCTGGAATTCACTGTGTAGTCTCAGCGTGGCCTTGAACTCATGGCGATCCTCCTACCTCTGCCTCCCAAGTGCTGGGATTAAAGGCGTATGCCACCACACCTGGCATAGAAGCAAAACAAATTTTTAAATAATTGAAACAGAGTGGGTTGTTTGACAATACAAAAACAAGATTGACAAACCATTAGCCAAAGTAACTAAAAGAAAGAGAAGACTCAAATCAACAAAATTAGAGATGAAGGGGAGACATTACAAGAAATACCAATAAAATGGAAGGACTATTAAGGACATACTTTGGGAAGTTATCTAAAAGAAATGAATTGATAGATATATGTGAGCTACCAAAATTCAACTGAGATGAGACAAGGAATTTGAAGAGATCTATAACAAGTGATGAAATCAGAGTAATCATTACAAATCTCCCAATCCATAAAAGTACAGGTCTAGATGGAGTCACTGCAGATTTTTTTCTATAGGCAAACCCAACAGACTGGCCTTTTTATGATACACAGAGAGAGAATGAGAATTGGCATGCCAGGGTCTCCAGCCACTGTAACAGAACTCCAGACACGTGTGCCACCTTGTGTGCATGTGTGACCTTGTGCATGCATCACCTTGTGCATCTGGTTGATATGGGATCTGGGGAGTCAAACATAGGTCCTTAGGCTTTTCTGGCAAGCACCTTCAACCACTTGCTTTGCAAGTTGTCTCATAAAATTTAAAAGAAGGGAATATTCCTGAACTCCCTGTAGGAAGCCAGCATCACCCAGTATAGGTCTGAGCTATGCAGAACACAGAAATATAATTGATGGCAAGGGTCAGGAGAGCCAACCCATGCAGCTTTCAATGCCCATGGAAACAACCACTGCTTTTACCTTGGCCTTCTGCCTGGCATAGGTAAAATAACCTCCACATGACCCATGCAATGCTTGGGCCTTCCATGTACAAATGTTTTCCCCAAATGATGCCTCTTCTAATACCACAAGTCACCAGAGCCAAAGACTAACCCCAATACAGGGCTCAGTCCTCTAGTAGCAGCCACTTTTTCCTCTGGCCACGCCTACTACATCACAGAGAGGCAGAGTAACTAGAGGGACTCCACCCAATATTATGGGCTGTGACTGGCTGGGGAGTCCATTAGTCCCCTAACCGAGGGCAGAGGATGACATAGGTTGGGGCACTTATTGGCAAGTAGCCAAGTTAGAGAGGTGTTGCTGTAGACATAGAACTGTTCTTGGACAACAGTCGTCACACAGCAAGGTAGAACCTAAGAAGGGGGAAACCTTGGTCCTCAGGACAACAGGAGCCACAATGAGTTCTCAAGGACCAGGCTACCAAGCAATGACAGCCAGAAGATTGACATTCTATGTGAGCCACCAGACACAGGGGAGCCAGAGCAGCCAAGGAATTTAAGCTTCTCAGGACTGGCCCAGCCAAGAGGGGACTGGGAGATCTACAGGCCACCCAGCCCTGTCCCCTGACTACTGACTACTGTAGACCACATAGTGGAGAAATCCAGGAGTCGTCTATGGCTTTCAAGCTCTGTCAGAGACTGCCGGGACCCTGACCCCAATAGGCGGCTGTCTTCAATGACAGCTCAAGGACTAAAGACCAGCTGTGAGAAACAACTGGACACAGGGAAGAAAGGTGAAAGTCACCGGAGAAATGCCCTTCCTCAAAAGGCTGCCTGTTTGGAAACTGTCCATCTTCAGCCAAAAACCTCAGAGGAGATCCAGGTGATAGGCAAGGCGACGAAGCTGCTTGAAAAGGCCAACTTGCACGTGCAGAAAAGTCAAAAGCCAAAAGTCATCTGCCAGAAAGGCAAGCAAATGAAGAAGGCTGGAGGTGAAAATCACCAAAAAGAAGGGTGGAAGGACCACAGAGGAGATGGGGACGTGGAAAACAGTTGCTGGTCACAATTCGGCTCCAGAAAGAGGAACCACATGCCTGACCTCCAGGACCATGTGCTGATGGGCACCAAGATACAACTACGACCCAGGAAGCCACTGCAGGCGACCCATCATATGGAGCAAGAGAGACATGACAAGGGCAGCGAATCAGCAGCCCATGAGCTGGAGTTACAGTTCAAAAGAAAGCTGCTGAACAGGAGGAACATCCAGGTGATGGAGAGCTCAGCAAAAGAAGACGAGTTAGAGATGTACCCCAGCATGCATACAGGGAAGCTGGAGCCCCTGACTCCACAGAACAGCAGATGCTCACTGACAGGGAGCCTGTTAGCTGATAGTCAACACCAGCTCATGGAGGACAAGTGGGATCTGATAATCCGGGGCACCACCATTGTCCTGGCAGAGCGGAACCACGTTGCTTGCTGCAGGAGATACAAAGAGCCCGCTAATCCCAAGGCCACGCAGCATTTAAGCATGGGTGTGGCAACCAGCACCTACACCATGCAGTAATATGGGAACTACAGGGTCAGAGATGCAAGTCACAGGCAGACAGCCAGGCCTGCACTTCCTGGGGCCACACCAGTCTCCAAGATCACACTCTGACAGGAGCACACAGTCTGGCCTCTGCAGTCCAGCCCACATCGTGTATGGTGATTGAAAACATCCTGGCCTGTGCTACCTGGCCCACACAATCTCCAGAACCCAATGATGTCCAGAGAAGGCAGTGTTGGAGGCCTGCAGATGCACATTGCAGGGCAGTATACAGCAGCCTTCTCTTGATGGAATTGTTCCGATGAACCCAGAAGATCATGGGCAGAGGGCAGTAAGGAGCTGTGCACACGCACTTACACACACAATCACACAGAAAGCAGAGCAGACAAAGGCAATACTGAGTTTTAAGTCTGCTCTTCAAATGACTGCAATTAAAAACATTGACGATACCAACTTTTGCAAAAAGCATAAACAATGTGCCACTGTGTGACGGTTATTCTCTAGTTGTCAGCTTGACAGTATTTAGAATCACAATGGGAACCATTCTGTGCTCTGATCTGTGGGGCGATTTCTAGGATTACATTAGTTGAGGTGAGAGGACCTACTTGGTGGACTGCCCATCCTGTGGCCTTGGTTTCGCGGCTGCGTGGAAAGAAGACATTTCCTCTTCATTCTCAGCTCTGCTTCCTGTTTGCTGATGTGAAGGTGTGACGTGGTTTCCTGTTCCTGTCACGCATTCCTTGCCTTGATGCACTTTCCCTCAAAACTGTAAACCCAAAAGAAACTCTTTCCTGCCTTACGTGGGTTCTGCTCAGGTATTTTGTCCCAGCAATAAGGAAGTAACTGATAGATACACATAGCTAGAGATGTGTAATGTGGTTTTTTAAATTTAATATTTATTTATTTATTTATTTGAAAGAGAGACAGAGAGGCAGATAGAAACAATGGGCACACCAGGGCCTTCAGCTGCTGCAAATGAGCTCCAGACACACATGTGCCACCTTGGGTACCTCTGGCTCACATGGGTACTGGGGAATCAAACCTGGGTCCTTTGGCTTTGCAAGCAAGCACCTTAACCCCTAAGCCATTTCTCCAGCCTGAGATGTGTAATGTGTTATAGCCGTTCTGGTCAATATGGTGTTGATTTCTTTTGTTATCTTAGCACTGGGAAGGTCTGAGTTGTGTTGAAGCCCTGGTCCCCAAGACACCCTGAGGCCAAAATGAATTCTGTGGGTCTGGCCTCCCAGATAATGAGGACACAAAGACTCCCATGCAGTGTGAGCCTGGAGAGACGGGCAGGCCTCTGGGTCAGCCATTAAGGCTCATTGGGCCTCATAGGAAGTAACCTCCACATGGCTGCCCCAGCCTGTTGGAGGGGCCTAGGTGATCTGCAGGCTAGCAGGGCAAGGCCCCTGACTCAGGTTGAATATCAGGCCAGGAAACCCAAGCATCTTCCTAGGTCTGGTGGAGAGTGCCAGGCCCCTCCCTATAGCAGTCTCCTATCACCCATGAAGATCCAATCCTGCCCAGTATACCACAGAAGCATGTGGAGGAAGAGAACAAGTGCAAAAAACCCCGTCTTCCACAGTGTGCATACGTGCAGTCGTTATGTAAAAGTGTGCAGTGTGACCCTCTGACAACAGGGAGAGTCTGGGGAAGGAGTGCAAGCAAGGACAGAGAAATGCCCAAAGCAACTGAGAGTGATGCCTGGAATCCCAGGATCCCAAGCCTGAGTGCGGCCTAGGCTATCTAGTGAGATATTTTCTCATAAAAGAAGAAGAAGAGGAAGAGGAGGAGGAGAAGGAGGAGGAGGAGGAAGAAGGCACCTCACAGATGTACTAATACTGTGTACAGCAGAAAGCCCACAGAAACTGTCAGAAAGCAGCAGGACAGACATTTCCAGGGCCAGTCTTCCCATCAGAAGGTCCCCATTGCCAAAATAGTATCTTGTTCCTTGAGGGGGACTTCAGTCACCGTGAGGATAGGAGTGAGTGGGGAGGATTTCACGCAGCGACTTTCAAATATGAGAGGGAAACTAAAGCCAAGGTCAAAGCTGTGTGACAAGGGGCTGGAGAAATGGCTTAGCGGTTAAGGCATGTGCCTGCGAAGCCAAAGGATCCTGGTTTGATTCTCCAGGACCCACGTAAGCCAGATACACAAGGGAGAGCATGCATCTGGAGTTCGTTTGCAGTGGCTAGAGGCCCTGGTGTGCCCATTCTCTCTCTCTCTGCCTCTCTTCTATCTCTGTCTCTCTGTGCTTGCAAATAAATAAATAAAAATTGAAAAAAAAAGCTGTCTGACAAGATGCACAGTTTATGTGGCTGCAGACTGGAGCCACTTACAGTCACCTTGGAATTAACACCTGCGCTTCCTTGGTGAGTGTCAATTTAAATTTGGGCCCAAATCATGAGACAGAGTTGCCAGCCCAGGGGATGAGGTGCCATTCTCTCAGTGCTTCTTGGATACCACCTTAGTGTCAGCTGTTGTTTTCCAGTGGCCAGACTAGCTCGGACAGTATTGTAGTTACCTTAACATTGCTGAGACAAAACGCCTGACTTAAGCGTTCATTTTGGCTTACATTTTTTTTTTTTACTTTATTTTTGGAGAGAGAGACAGAGAGAGAAGGAGAGGGAAACAGATAGAGATGGGTGCGCCAGCAGTCTCTCAGCTGCTGTGAACGAAATCCAGATGCGTGCGTCCCCTTGTGGGCAAGTGCAGCATTGCGCCCTTGCGTCACTTTGCATCTGGCTAAACGTGGGACCTGGAGAGTGGAACCAGGTTCTTCAGCTTAGCAGGCAGGCGCCTTAACCGCTAAGCCATCTCTCCAGCCCCATTTTGGCTTACATTTTTGAAGGGAAGTTCTAGCATGGCAGGAACAAGATGGTAGAGCCGAGATAGAACAACACATCTTGCCACAGCAGCTGGAAGTGCAACCACAGTGAGTTGACATCTGACATAGGGAAACCAGGGCTGGCACATTCCTATGCCCACGCATAGCAGCCACACTCGTCCAGCAGGGCTGTGCCTCCCAAATTGTCACCAGGTGGGGACTGAGCATTCAGAATATGAGCTTATGGGGGACATGACTTAATCAACCACTGGCATCTTTCAAACTGTGAGTGCAAATGTATTATTCCTCCCTTGTGTTTTAATGTCATGTGTTCTGTCACAGCGGTGGGGGGAGGGGAGAAGCTCCCTAATCTTCCAGCTGACATGGTTCTTGTCTTCCCAAATGCTTCTTTGCTCACGTTGTTTATCCTGTCTTCATCTATCCTCTG
This sequence comes from Orientallactaga sibirica, assembly GCA_036365145.1. Lineage (NCBI taxonomy): Eukaryota > Metazoa > Chordata > Mammalia > Rodentia > Dipodidae > Orientallactaga > Orientallactaga sibirica. Next base: position 44,979,959 of record JAEOAD010000013.1, read on the forward strand.
TCTCCTTCACTAATAGAATAACTCCTTGAGAGCTGGAACTTGCTTCCTTCATTGCTGTTCTATCCCCAGTGCTTAGAACATGCTAGGGAACATGAAATCATTCTGAAGTAAATCTTAGCATGTGTGCGTGCTCCCACCACACTGAGATCTAGTATAACTCCTAGTCCTTGGCCTTGAAGCCAAAGCCACAGGCAGTTTCATCAACAGTACAAATTCAGTGCAGTGTGCTCAGCTCTTCCAAGCAGACCCCGAGGCTATGCACAGCACAGCCTCCATTGACGCAGTACAGGGTCTGAGGCTATGCAGAGGAAAGAAACAGAATGGAAGACCATGGCCTGAAAGCCAGCGTGGGGGGTCTTCCAGGAACCCCAAAAATCTTCACTGCCTTGTCTCTGGCCTTCTGCCTGCCACAGAGAACCTGCCACTCACCCTAGACATACCTGTGTCCTGTACAGAGGCTTCCTTTCCTAACACAAAGTGTCACAGGGTCCACAGACCACACCCAATATGGGGCTCAGCCCAAGTCACAGCCATCTTTTGCTTGGGCCACACCCACTGCCAACAGAGAAGGGTGACATCAGCCCATCAAGGCCAGCAGAAAACATCAGGTGTCTTCATCAATCCCTCTCTCCATTATTTTCTCAGTCGGGGTGTTTGACTGCACAGACAGCTACCCAGTAGACTAGATGGCCAGCTAGTCCAGAACCTTCCTGTCTCCACCTGCACAGCACTGGGATTGCAGCTGCCCCAGTGCCGTGACACCTGGCTTTTAAGAGTGTTCTAAAGCTCCAAAGCCAAGTCCTCAAGCCTGTGAGGCAAAGTCTTCACTAACTGTGACTTATCTTCTGAGTCCCTTCTTTCCAGCTGGTCCCTCTTCTATAATTTTGACAATTTTTATGTATGAACTAAATGTATTTTGATCATAATCTCCTTGGCTCTCTGTCCTTTCTCTACAGCTCTGACTCCTTTCTCAGTCCCCTCCCACTTTCCAACAAGTACCTCTATGATTTTTTTAACTGATTATGAATTTTCTGGTCATACTGCCATCAGGTTATACCTTATAATCTCTCTCCTCCATCCCAGTCCAGTAAGGGCCTTCCTCAGTAGAATTATTGGTGTTCTGGAAAGAATCTGTTGTGTTTTAGAGAAAGCAGTGAAAAGCAGTCCATTTCTGTGCAATGCAACCATAAAGAAGTTCTCAGGACATGGGCATACCAGCAAGTTTCTCACACAAACTGCTTCTAGCCCAGTCCAGGCAAAGCTCTTTCTCACATTGATAAGCCAAACCTCACAGTCTGTAGTTCTTACTGCATTCAGGTCTTTCAACTCTGACCAGAGTTGTCCATCAAGCTGTAATTACAGTACTGCAAGACATCTTTTAGGCTAAGGTTCCAAGGTTTCAAATCCTTTGACATTCCTCTTGAAAATAGCTCCAAAAGGCCAAAAGCCACACAGTCAGGTGTTTAGCAGCAATGACCTCAGTACCAACTTTACTGTTGCAGTCAGCTTCTCATTGCTGGTAAAAAGTACATGACCCAAGAACAGATTGTGGGAGAAAAGGGTTTATTTTGGCTTACAGACTTGAGGGGAAGCGCCACGCTGCGAGGGGAAAACGAGCAGAAGGTGGACATCACCTCCTGGCCTACTTCAGGTGGACAATAGCATCAGGAGAGTGTGTCAAACACTGACAAGGGGAATCTGGTTATAACACCCCGAAGCCCACCTCCCAACAATACATCACCTCAAGGAAGCTCCAATTCCCAAATTGCCACCAGCTGGGGATCTAGCATTCAGAACACCTACGTTTACAGGGGATACCTAAATCAGACCACCAAACTGGCTAACACCAATATCAAAACTAGGAAATTGACATTAGTGTCAGGTGTGTGTATAGTTCTGTGAGTTTTTTTTCTCCTGTAGACTCATGTAAACACCACCATGACAATAAAGACCCAGAACTATTCCATTTCTATAAAGGATAGTATTAATAGTAATAATATTACTATATTAGAAATAAGATTAATGGTATAATACTAAAAAGAATATATTTCTAATATTAATATCCCTTATACTATCTGTTCATAGACGTATCCAAATCTTTTCCTGCCAGTTTTCTAACTGCTAAAGACCACTATAGTTTTGTCATTTCACATGGTGTGTGTTTTACTGAAGCTTCTTCAGGTAGACAAAGCCAGTAATATATATACTATATAGTATTTAAATTGTATGTATACACTATCAGATATATATATATATATGAAATTAAGATACATATGCATATACATGCACACACACACACACACACAACACACACACACACACACATATATATATATATATATATATATATATATATATATATATATATATGAGAGACACTGATTTATTAGCTAGCTCATGTGTACTGAAAGCTTAATGTGGTTTTTGTCCTATATGTTTATTGCTGCATCTTATTAATATTTTTAGTTAGCATACAAATTAATGGGTTTCACCAGGAGTAGTAATCTGTAATCCCAACACTTGGGAACCTGAGAAAGATGAATTATAAGTAGTTTAGGGCCAGCCTGGCCTACATGGTGAGTTACAAGCCAGCCAGAGCTACATGGAAAGATCGTGTCTCAGAAAACAAAACAGGAAGATGTGATCAGTGAGGTCTTAATGTGCATTTTGCTAATGGCTCCCGATGGGGAGCACATTTCATTGTAGACAAGCACTGTGCATCATTTTAGATTACAACGGGATGTTTTACTATATCTGCACATTGCTGAGTGATGTTATTCATCTCAATATTATTTCTTCATAAAGAGAACACTCAAAATCCCCTCTTCCAGCTGCCTGGGTTATAGGATACAATCTTGCTCGCCGTAGCCACCCTCTGTGTGATAGAACACCCACACTTATGCCTTGTGTCTGGCTGTGACTTTGCAGGCCTTAAGCATCTCTTCCATTTCCTCACCCCAACCCCTGGCAATCACTGTTCTGCCACTACTCCTATGAGCTCAGCTTATTTGGATTCCACAAATGAGTGGACTCGTGTGATATCTGTCTACTTATGTCTGGCTTTATATCACTCCACATAATGCTTGTCAGTTCCACTCATGTTACAATTCATGACAGAACTCTGACCTTATCATAGCTGAATAATATTTCATGTTACAGAATAGGTTTTCATTATCCACTTATTCCTAAATGGACACCTCAATGCCATAATGAAATTATTGTGAAAAATGCTGCAATAAACATGAAAGTGCAGGTATCTCTGATATACTGTTGTCATTTCCTTGGCATATCTACCAACTGTTGGGATGACTGAACCATATGTAGCTCTATTTTTTTTTTTTTTTTTTTTTGAGGTAGGGTCTTACTCTAGCCCAGACTGACCTGGAATTCACTATGTAGTCTCAGGCTGGCCTGGAAGTCACAGTGATCTTTCTACCTCTGCTTCCTGAGTGCTGGGATTAAAGGGATGTGCCACCATGCTCAGCACAGAGAGAGAGAAGAGAAATGAATATGGGTGCACAAAGGCCTCTATCCACTGCAAATGAACTCCAGACACATGCACCACCTTGTGCATCTGGCTTTAAGTGGGTACTGGGGAACCAAACCCTGGTCCTTAGGTTTTGCGGACAAGTGCCTTAACTGCTGAGCCATGTCTCCAGCCCTTTTTGTTTTTTTATGTTTTTAGTAGGCTCTATGCTGTTTTCTACAGTGGCTGCACTAATTTCTCCTCCTGCCAAAATTGTACAAAGGTTCCTTTCCTGCACATCCTTGACAATAAACACCTCCTTGTGGTTTTCATTTGCGTTGCCCAAGTGCTGAGTAATGCAGAGCACTTTTCTTTTCTTTTTAATTTTTAAAATACCACATTTTATTCAGATTTTACAAAGGTGTGCAGAAAGGGGAAGGCTGAGAGGTAAGGGGAAATAAAGTGGGGAGAAATACACCTCCTCGTGGAGCCCAAAAGCCCATGTGGGCCACGTGTAGCTGAGGAGTCCATGTGACCATAGGGATCTAGGGAAAAAAGCCTGGAAAGAAAAGAGAAAAGAAAGTTCAAGGAGCTCCTGCCATGTAGGGAGCTGGAGGAGATAAAGAACCCATGCAGAGAGTCAGGGCCAGGGGCCCTCCTGGCTGGGCCTGGGCTAGGGCCTAAGCTGAGCCCCAACCCAGGGAAAAACTCACCCACAGCTGGAAGTTCCTAAGTGATCAGAGAGCCAGGGAGCACTTTTCATGTATCTGTTCGTGTTTACGTCTTCTTTATATCTATTGAGGGATTTGCCTCTTTAAATGAAGTCTTCCATTTGTTTGTTCCACCCTGTTGACTGTTTGTTTGCTGTGTAGAAGCATTTTAGTTTGATAGAATCCACTTGGCTATTTGTACTTTTGTTGTCTGTACCTTTGACATCATATACAAAGATTATTTGCTCAGACCAATGTTATATAGAGCTTCTCCCCCGTTTTCTTCTAGAAGTTTTGGCAATTTCAGGTGTTAGATTTCACTCCTCAATAAATTTTGATGTTTTTTCTTCAGTACTGAGGATAAAGCCAGGGACTCACACTTGAGGGGCGAGCACTGAGCTACATGCTGTCTTTGAGTTGATTTTTGTATGAGGTATGAAACAAGCATCTTTCCCTCTTTTGCAAGCTTATAAACATCACGACTGAACACAGAGTTCATTTCCCATTATGTATTCTTAGTCTCTTTGACAAAGATCAGCTGTGGCTCAACTGCATGGATTCATTTTTGGGATACTTATTCTATCCCATTGTTCAGTGTGTCTGTTAGTGCGCCAGTACCGTGACATTTAGATCACTAAAGCTTCGTAATATCATCTGAACTCGGGAGCATAATGCTCTGTTCTTTTTCCTCACAATAATTTGGATTATTCCAGGTCTTTTGTGGGTATAACTGAATTTTAGGGCTGATTTCTATTTCTGTAAAAATTGTCATTGATGGTCTGGGAAGATGGCTCAGCAGTTAAAGACACTTAATGCAAAACCTGATGGCCTGTGTTCAGTCCCCCAGCACCCACATAAAGCCAGATGCACAAAGTGGCACATGTGTCTGGAATTCATTTGCAGTAGCAGGAGGTCCTTTCATGTCCATTCATTCTTTATGTCTGTCATTGAAGTTTTAATAGGGGTTGCATTAGTCTGTACATGACCTTTGAGTAATATAAACATTTTAACAATATTAGTTTCTCCAGTCCATTAACATGGGGGAATCTTTGCATTGACTCGTGTGGTCTTCAGTTTCTTATACCAATGTTTTCATTTTTACTGTGCAGATACCTCACTTGCTTGCCTGTACATAGTCCTTATTTAATGCACCATTTCCATAATGTAAGCTTTTATCTGCCCTGGGTGAGGGAGACAACTCGGTCAGTAAAGTGCTTGCTGTGCAACCATGAGGATGTGAATTCCGATTTCCCAGGAGCCTGAATAAAAGCTGGGCACGGTAGCATGTGCCCGTAATCCCAGCACTGGCGAGGTGAAGACAGGGCAACCCTGGGGTCTGCTGGCTAGCCAGTCAAGAGTCCTAATCTGTAGAGCTCCAGGTTCGGGAGAGCCCTGGACTCAAGAAATAAATGTAGAGCAACCAAGGAAGACCTCTGGTCTCTGCAAGAGCACGCATGTACTCACACATGCACCCACACACCTACAGCACATACACAAAAACTTGATGACCTGTCACTGGACTACGATCTCAGTACCTGGTTGTTTCCCATTTTCCTGACAAAACCCAGTAAATGATTGGGGTACAGAGAGTACTTGATACCTGTCAAGTGAATTCACTGAGAAATCAGCAAGTTGCACCATGATTTATGACTTTAATATGTTAGTATGTTGGGAACAAATTGAAATTTATTTGGTAATAATTCCAGCTATTGTGAAAGTGATTTGTCTTATATATTACATAACTCACATTTTTAGGACTAATCCATTTGCAACATCTTTTTAAATTATCAGACTGTATTTAATTCCTTTGATATTTAAAAAACTGATCATGAAGCCGGGTGTGTTAGGTAGTGGTAGGAAGATCACTGTGAGTTCGAGGCCAGCCTGAGACGACATAGTGAATTACAGGTCAGCCTGGGCTAGAGAAAGACCGTACTTTTAAAAACCAAAAAAATATAAAAATAAAATAAAATAAAAGCAACAACAACCCAAAAAGCTAAAACACAACAACAACAAAAACTGATCACATACAACTGTTATGTGTGAATTAAAACTGAAGAGCAACCTTCCCCAGGGCCTACAAATCTCTTCCCTTCAACAATATTTACATGAAACGGACGTGTCAGTCTCTGGACGTCCATTTCTACAAGGAAGATGCAGTTCTGGAAGCCTGGGCTACTTTTCCTCAAGTTCACTGAAGAGTGTTAAAAGAGTGCCATGTTTCTCTTTTCCAGGACACCCAAAGGCCTTCTCCAGATGAATAAAGGAGCATCCTGGAGCCCATGCAAGCCTCTAGAGCCCTGGACTAGAAGCTGAGCCACGCCCTCTTGGGTCTTCATATGAACCTTTGTTCTGCCCGCACAGAAACTCCAGCTGTGTGACTTCTGAGAGAACCATTTCCTAGCTGAAAAAGTGAAGCTTTGCAAAACCTCAGGTGCCCCCTGACTCAATTCTACAAGGCTGGCAGGGGCCCAGGCCAGACTGGCCAGTTTCTTCTTCCAAAGGCTCCCCATTCAGGCACGACTGGGAGCCTCCAGAGCCTGTGTGTTCACTGGAAGCAATCCAGGCTGCCTGGTCACGCTGAGCTGGTGACTCCCATGGACTGCGAATGCAAGTTGAGATGTATGCTCAAGCTGAGCTGGGGTCTCTGTGGTCTGGGAGTGCAAGTTGAGATGTATGCTCACACTGAGCTGGGGTCTCCGTGGTCTGGGCGTGCAAGTTGAGATGTATGCTCACACTGAGCTGGGGTCTCCCGTGGTCTGGGCGTGCAAGTTGAGATGTATGCTCACACTGAGCTGGGGTCTCCCGTGGTCTGGGCGTGCAAGTTGAGATGTATGCTCCCCGGGCACTGAATGCTCTTATGGTCTGGGGCAATGTTGATGCTCCTGCTGTACTGGGGTTTCCTGTGGGCTGATCCACCCAGGTTGGGCCGCCTCCTACCCTAGAATCGGAGTCTTGTACAGCCTAGGAGAACAGGTCAGGCTGCCTGTCCCCGAGGTCTGAACTGCCTGCTCCCTCTGTAATGGAGTCTCTTGTGATCAGGGCGCAGGCTCTCCTGCCTGCCTGCGGAAGTCTCTCTTGTGGACCTGGGGCACAAGTGGAACTACAGGTTCCCTCTGTGCTGGGATTTCCCGGGGGCTGGACATGCAGGCGGGGCAGCCTGTGATCATTTGATGGGAATCCTTTATGGTGTCTGGACCCTGGTCAGGCTGCAGACCTACAGCCGCTGCACAGGAGTCTTTTCTGGCTCTTCTGGTCCGGGTGTAGGTCGGCTGCCTGCTCCAGTACAGCTGTGTTAGCTACGTTTGTAGGTAGGAGTTACCTGGGGTTTTGGACCAGCCTGAGAGATCAGAATGCAGCCATGCTGGGTTCTCCTTGACACGTGGGGTCGTGTGTGATCCCAGGCAGCCTGCTCTTATTAGCCAGGAATCTCTTGGACTGCTTTGGCCCTGGCTGTACACACCAGGTTCCTTGTATCTGCCGCTCTGGGATGGGGCATCTACGTGTTGCGTGGGCCAGGGCGCACAGGTCTGACTGCCTGCTCTCACCTCACTGGGGTCTTGGCCATCATTGTGGGCGGGGTTGTGCCCTGCCATGCTATTGTCTTGGTGACCTATTGTCGCTAGTGCAGACAGGCCTAACTGCCTCCTCTTGCCATGCTGGATTTTCATGTGGGCCAGGTGCATACCCCACACTAGATTGCCTGCTCCTGCTGGACTGGCGTCTCCCATGAAGCAGACACGCGGGCGCTGAACTGTGTGATCTCTCCTCACGAGGGTCTCAATTACCTGTGAGCTCCAAGGAACCCAGGCTGGACTGCCTTTGGCCTCTGCTGCACTGGGGCCTGGCTGGAGTCTCACAGACCCGGTAGCTTCCATTTTATCACATGAGTTGGATATTACTTGAGCTACTAATAGGAAATTGCAGCCTCATCTTAGGACACGCCTGCTCTTTAAATCTCCTATGTCAAGCAGTATGGTTCTGCTGGGCCAGTCTCACTGTTGAACAAGGATAATGGGCTTCCCGCCTGCGCCCCCCAGGCTGCTGCTTACAGTCTACTGGATGGCTCCTCCTAGCCGCATCTTTTTGATCACTTGAGCCACAGGCTCTAGTTTTCCTTTGTTGAGGCTGGGGTACAATGCTGCCTGATGGACTTTGGCTAAGTGCCAATGCCCGGGCCCTTCTGACTCCCCAGCTGCCTTGGAGTCCTTTCAAAGCTCCGCATCTGGAGGTGTGTCTCTTGTCCTTGGCATTTCTCTTAGTTCACACATTCAATTTCCATGACAGCTACAGTCACGCTGCCTGCATCTTCTCACCACTTGATATGGGGGTGCTATGCTGCCTTCATGGGCTGTTTGGATTTGGGACAATTTCTATCTTACCCCTTAAGACATGTCCATAGAGGCAATTAATTTGTTGTTTCTGGAAACCAAATATGGTCAGATCCCTCACTCTGCGTCCCCACCACCTGTGCAATGGTACTTCCTCACCTTCTCACTTCATTAGGCTGGTGGTGTTTTTTACTCGGCTTTTCTAGAAATGATTTGGTTCACTTCAGCCACCACCTCTACCCGCCCTGTGACTCGTAGCTATTGACCTTTTTCAATCTGCTTGCTGGCCTTGCTAAGATCCTTTTATATGGGTCTCCGCTTCTGTTGATGACCCAAGTTGTCCACCTTTTGACAGCAAGTCCAAATAAGAAGACCACTGGGAAGGGGCACTTCCATAGCCTCCCTCCCAGAGCGTAGGTCAGAGGCAGTTTGCAGGACCTCTACACTCACTGCTGCGAACCCAGCACTAGGGTCAGGGGCTCTGCCCGCAGCAGCAGACCTTGCAATTCAGGGAAGATGTCTCGGGTTCCCATTCTGTGCTCCTCAACATGAGTGGGCTGAGCCTGATTAGCTTTCTGATCGCCCAACCCCCTTCTGTTGTCTGGGGTAAATAAGCCATAGTGGCTGTCCCAGTCTGGTTCCTCCGTCTCTGGGGCTCACACGACAATTCAGTCTTCGGCTTTGCAGAGCTTGGGAGCTCTGCATCAGGGGTACCTGGGAGCCCTTCCCAGATCCTGCCATGGGATAAGTTGTCTCTTGTTCTTCTGTCTGAAAGGAAACACCTCTACACCTCAGCTATTCACTGGTACATGCCCCTCCCTCTGACATCCACAGTCCTCCTTTGCCTGGATTTAGGGACTAATGGGCTCACTGGACAGTAACAGTCTATAATAGTGGGAGCAGACCCTTTAGGCCCCCAGACTCTCTGTGATGTAGTGGTTGTGGAGAGAGCAAAGATGGCAGTTCCCCCAACTAGGCACCACACTGGAGGTGGTCTTTGACCCCATGACTTTGGCTACCCAGAAAGCAGCGTCTCAGAAAAACACGTGTACGTGGAGGGACACGGGCACAGCGTGCAGGATGTTTACCTGTGGCAGGCACAAGGCCAGGGGAAGAAGGGAGGATTCTCAGGGAGTTGAAGCTCCCCATGCCGGCCTTCCGCACCCTGGCCATCAGCTCCATTCTCTTCCTCTTCACACCTCAGATCTGTAGACCGGGTCAATGAAGGCTGACTGTGCATAGCTCTGGGGTCTGCTTGGTCCAAATGACCACCCTGGACTGAACTTGTGCTGCTGATGAAATTGCCCGTGCTTCGAGGCCAAGGAACAGGAGTAACTCCCTCAATAGAGTGGGAGCACAAAAGCACGTGAAGAGGAATTACCCACGCATTATTCTTTATCATACAGTATGTTCTAAGCACTGGGGATAGAGCAACCGTGAAGGTGATAAGATCCACTGTCACTATTATATTAGGGTAGGAGATAGGAGAAAGACCGAAACACGCAGAGACAAATGAACGAAGAAGGATTCGAGGAGAGAGAAGGGTAAATGGCATGATCCCTCCTTGCCAGGGTCACAGTTCCCTGCACGGACTGGGGCTCCGAGCCAGCACTGCCTGCTCTCCCTGAGCTCTGATGGTTTGAGGTCCAGAGCTTGCAGGCCTGGCTGCTCCCTCCTGCTGGGTTGGCATCTTGGGGACCTGTGGTGGCCGGCCAGGGCATGCAGGTCAAACTGCCTTGATCTTTCCTCCCTGGGCATTCCTGGGGGCCAGTTCCATAGGTCTTGGGTACTTACCAGTTCCTCTTTCTCTGGGGTCTTCTATGAGCCCAACATACTGACTGAAGTGTGCGATCCTCCCTCAGTAGGGTCACAGTCATATATGTAGGTCAGAATGTCCAAGCTGGACCGCCATCTCTCACTGTCCAGGGGTCTTTCATGGGCCTGGGCATGCTGGCCAGTCTGTTGCACTGGGATCTCCCTGGCCCAATGGTTCTCATTTCATGTCGTGTGTCGGTAATACTTGACCTTCCCACAGGAAAACGCAGCCTGGCCTTTGGTATCTGCAGCTCTCAAAACCCGTTGTCAGCTGTATGTTCCCACTCTGCCAGTATTACTGTGCAACCCTGATCAGGGGGATTTCACCTGATCTCTTGAGCAGATGCTTACAGTTTGCTGGGTGGGCGGCTCCTCCTAGCTGAGTCTCTGTGATTCTTCTGAGCCACATTCTGCCGTTTCCCTTCGTTGAAGCTGGGGTACAACTCTGCTTGGTGGCCTTTGGCTTGGATCTTCAACGCCTGGCTTCTCTTCCCTCTCGGCAGCCCTGCTTTGTTTGCAGCATGTGGCCGGGGACTCCCTGCTCTCGACAGTTCTCTAGTTTGCGTGAAGTCTTCCCAATGGCTGCTGCTCCCCAACTGTCCCTTCCACCCACTTGTTATGGGATCTGTTGCCTGGACTGGCTGCTTGTATTTTAGTTCAGTCTTCATGCCCATTAGCCCACGTTCCCTGAGGTTAGCAATTTGAATCTAACTTCGGCCTGCCCCTTCCTCCTGTGCTCCCACCTCCTCTGCAATGGTCCCTCCGAACCTCCTTTGGACATTTTTTGCCTTCAGGAATCCCCTTTTGCTCTTCTACCTGCCTGATGACTTGTGAATTTTCGTCCTGTTGGCGCTGCCAGCTGGCTTTGTTAAATGACCAGTGCCTTGCCTTTGACCTGGCCCTTCCTGCTGATCTTAATAGCTTAATCTGGACTCTGTTGTGAGTATTGCAAGAAGGCGGGCCATTGAGGAGTGAAGCTTCCCACTGATCTGCACATATCCTTCCTTCCTCTAGAGGAGAGATCCTCAGAGGTGGTATCGATACCTGAGCTGTCATTGCTGAGAGCAGACTACTGGGGCAGGCGGCTGGCACTCCCCTGCAGACCTTGCAATTCAGGGAAGATGCTTTTGTTCATCATGTGAGTGGACTATGGATGGCTAGCCTGAAGGTCACTCAGGTCCTTGGTGCTGCCCGTGGCAGTCCTGAGGTGTTTAAGCTCTCCTTCTGTCCAATAAGACCTAGCTCCTTCCTGGCCCACAGGTTCTTTTTGCCACTTTCTGGGGGCTCACACAACAGCCGTCTTCTGGTTTGTATATGTAGCTTGGAAGAACTCATTTCTGCCTCAAGCTATTCTGGGGACCAGGGCTTCGCCACCCCCAGGCTGCTGCTGTGTGATAAGTTGTCTCTTGGCCAACACCAGTTCTCCTCTGTGCCAGCACCTCCCCGTCAACACTTTCTCATCCTTTGGGCCCCAGGTTAAACTGACACTCACACAATGAAGTGCAGTCGTACCACACAATGATTTTAACTGGACTCCAGTTTGCATGCTTATGAGCGATGTCATGTATGTTGTAACACGGCTTTGAGTTTAGATTTAGTTAGCCTGTTACATTCAAAACCCCATCCAGGAAGGACACACCGCTCCTTCTCATCCCCACACTGACCCACATTCTTCTTGGGGCACAAGCACCCAAGGACGAAGGCTCCCTCCTGAGGGAGGTGGACCCAAGTACGTTTTTCACAGTTGCCTCCTGCCTGCTTGCTCTGTCTCCAAGTATCTATGTGAAAATTTAGGTACGCGAGCAAGGGCAGTCACTTTAATGTTTTAAGACAAGGTCTCATTATGGTTGTGCCCAAACCTGGGATCCTCTTGTCTCCCTCTCCTGAGTGTTGGGATTGGACACGTGCACCAAAATGCATGTCCAGATGTTTCGTTTCTCATTTTTTCAGCTCTTTTATAGGCATTTTATATATGCTCATTGATGGCTTTGGACGTTTTAACTCAGGAAGGCAGAGACACACACTAACCTAGAAACGGAAGAAGACAAACGTGTCTGTGCGCCCTCTTGTTCCATGCTGGATGTGGCCGTTAGTCCTGCAGCAGTTTCTCTGAATTGAAGCATTCAGTCCCAGAGGGAGAAGAGAGGCCCTACAGGAGGCCCATCCCAGGACAGCCACCTTCCTCTGCCTGGTAGGGGGTAGCGTGCATGTTTACTGCGTGGGGCCTTCCACATGATTGTGGAGATGTGATGTCCTGGATCTAGTTGAAGGACTGGCCAGTGTGTTGAGGTCCCTGAGACTTACCCAAATGGGGCGAGATTGCCAGCAAGCTAATGTGGAGGTTGTTTCTGAAACCAAGATGGAGACCACCAGGGAACTTGTTTGTGTAAAAGGACATGCACTTGGCATCCTCTGTCTTAGCCTCTGCTTTGGCGGGTAAAATGGATTAAAGGGATGATGAGAGGGGAGCTGGCTTGCCGGCTCTTAAGACAGGGGGCTGAAATGGAAACAGCCGAGTGAGATCTGTGTCAAAGAGCCCTTACTGGGATCCAAAAACTTGGAACCGGTGGGAGGAGCCAGCCAGTACGAAGGACAGGATGAAATGAAAGTGACAGAAGAGATTCCCCTGGCGCAGCCTGGAATACAGAGGAGAAGAAAACCCATGGTACTTAGGAAGCAAGGATTGGGCCTCTGAACTGCTTGAGTTGCGAAGGTGAAAGAAAGTTCCTCTCCCCTGAGGACACGGGTACAAATGCGGTCAACCTGAGCGCTAACAAAGCCGAAAAGCTGAGTCCTGCAACTCCTTGTCCCTCCTTGAGACAAAGGCTGAGGTGATATGAGGGAAATAAGTGCCTGATGGACTGGCTCCAGTGGGGACACTTGGTTAGCCCAGCACCAGATCCCAGGGGTGCAGGGACTGGAAGACAATAGAGGAAGGATAGGATTCCCTGGGAAGCTAGGAACCACAGACGTGCTTGAGTCACGTTGGGGAGGCTCCACAGGGCTGTGTCCACAGGCGAGTTAAGCAAGAAGTTAATCCAGCAGGCTCCTCAGAGTAGGGAGGGAGCTTCCTTGCTTTACTGCGTCCCAGCGTGGGGCATGACCTTTACCAGGGGCAGAGGCCTTGATAGAGCTGAGTGTGGTTCCAGTTTGCAACGTGACCCACAGCTCAGAGGAGATGAGAGAAGGGCCCAGCAGACAAAGGAGTCTGTTGGGCAAGGTTTTCATGGAGCTGATGATGTTAAGAAAGAAAAAGTAGTCAGGATCCCAAATGCTGAGCTAGAGGCCTTCAGAGCAGTCCTCAGAAGGCACCAATGAGAGACCAGTGCAGGTGAAAGAGACTTAGCTTGTCCTAGGACTGGGCAGTTATGCCCCAGAGTAAGCTTTGCACTGTTTTCTCCTGCAAATAAAAAGTATGCTAGAGGTGGAATTGCTCACCTTGTCTGAGGCAGAGTACCCAGGTTGCCTGAGGAGAGACAGTGGCATCAGGTGCAAGTACAGTTCTGAGCCACCACGGCCTGTCAGGTGGCAGGGAGCCATTCTGCAGGCCAGGCACAGCAGCGGGCTGAGAGTAGCCTCCCTCTCCCTGGGCCGAGAAGGAGGCCGATCGGCTTGAGTGGGCCCCGCTGAGCCCCTCTGGGATGGGCAGATGCTCAGAGCTCAGGGAAGCACTTCAGGGTAAGGAAACAAGGACCACCCGTGCAAGATGTTGGTGGACCGTCAGGGGATAGCCAGGATCGTGCCTCCCATCCATGACGCTCTCTCCAAAACTGCTCTTGTGAGAGAACAGTTGATGTGAACAGTGTAGTGTGTTAACCCGAGCCTGGATTTTGCCACTCTCTCCCTTAGTATCCCCTCAGCTCCTGACTTCTGAGGTGCACTTGTGCCTACTCGGAATTGATGGTGGTGGGTGTGCGGAGGTCCTGCCCACCCCGTGCAAGAGGATTCGCTATTTAACTGTTACAGTGTCTCCCACGTTTGAGAACGTATCTGGGAGAAGGAAAAGAATTTAAAGGGAGGTGTCCTACATGTGAGAAAAGGCCTGCCCAGATGATGCAAGTTTATGCCAGGAATGGGCTACTGCCTAGGGGGTGCTGGCCCAGGAGGTTTCTGAGGCTCACAGTTTTTTAAAGGACTATTGTCACTGCTGTTGAAGGTTGAACTAGATCTCTGAATGCCAGAACCAGATGGTAAGACGTCATTACTGAAAACACCACATGCTTCTGCCAAGGACAAGGACACATCAGCTTGCCACCGACTTGGAAGCTCCTCGCCAGTGTTGCCTAGCTCTCAGAGTGCCACTGGGGTAGACTTGTCTCGAACTGACATGCTAAGCTGTGGACTCCACGTGCTACATTACAAGCATGCCAGGCAAGATGTGCCTATTGGTGCCAACAGTTTTCCAATTAGATTCAAGTTGTGCTCCAAAAGAAAGGTGTTTCATGTGCTGTAAAACCAGGGAAAAGCTTGTTGTCAGGGAAGTCCTAGGTTCCAGCAGGGAAGACACACCTACTTTTTTTCCCCCCCAGTGGATAAGATATGCCTGCCAAATTGTCCTCTAAACATTTGTGCTTTTGCCCTAGGGTATTGGTGTTGTCACTCTGTTGTCAGCTTTGGTTGGGGAGAAATTTTCACAAGGGCAGATGTACGACAGACTCAACTCTGTCAAGCTGTTGAGACTTAAGTGACTTGCTGTGGCACAGCGGCCTCTCTCACCCCGTCCAAGGCTCAGGGAACATCAGGGAAGAGAGAGCGGAAAGAATGTAAGAGCTGGAGGAGTGGGTGGAGTGTGCAGCACCTTCCTCTGAATTGAATCATGGGACAAGAGAGGTTCAGGAGACTTAGGAGTTAAACAAGCCTGGGAAAGCTGAACCTGTCCTGCCACAGACACTTCTTACGGTTACCGAACCAGTGACCAACACCTGGAGTGGGAGACTCATTGGCAGTGAGATAACTACAGGTCCTGCACTGTGTGCCAGACACGCAGCCTCTGGGCGTCGTCATCTACGCTGGGATGGGCTTTCTGGTGATGCGGCTGTCTTTGAGTCACCCACTCTCCTGTAAAGAACCCCTAACCCTGTTCTGTAAGGAACCTAATAAACACTTTGGTTCTTCAAGTTGCACTTTGGATCAGTTGGGCTGTGGTGTGTGCTTTGGGCCCTATCTGCCATGAATGCGTGCTTGTTGACGTCTCCTGAAGGAAAAAGTCTCATGTGACCTCTTGTAAATTATACACGACAGAATTGTAAACCAATGTGAAATTTCTTCACAAAACATCACATCGTTCTATAATTTTTTTAAAAATAGTTGATTTAATGCCGGGCGTGGTGGCGCACGCCTTTAATCCCAGCACTGGCGAGAGTTCGAGGCCACCCTGAGAATAGTTAATTCCAGGTCAGCCTGGACCAGAGTGAGACCCTACCTTGCAAAAACCAAAAAATAAAAATAAAAAAAAAAAATAGTTGATTTATTTGCAAGGAGAAAGAGAGAGGAGTACAAGAGAAAGAGAAAGAAAATGGGTACACCAGGGACTGTAGCCATTCAAAGGAAGTCCAGATGCATGCATCACTTTGTGCATCTGACTTTACATGGGTACTGGGGATAGAACCCAGATCATTAGGCTTTGCAGGCAAGTGCCTTAACTGCTGAGCCATCTCTCCATAGCAATTTTCTCATATTATATGTGCGTTCAATTGGTGTTTTTGTGTTTGTGGATGACAAGTTTAGGGGTTCGTGTGCACATATGTACACATTAACCCATCAAGGCCAGCAGAAAACATCACATGTCTTCATAGATCACTGGTTCCATTGTTTTCTCAGACTGGTGTTTGACTGAACAGACAGCTCCCCAGTTCAGTAGACTAAAGGTCAGCTAGTCCAGAACCTTCCTGTCTCTACCTGCACAGCACTGGGCTTGCAGCTGCCCCAGTGCCGTGACACCCGGCTTTTAAGAGTGTTCTAAAGCTCCAAAGCCAAGTCCTCAAGCCTGTGAGGGAAAATGTTCATCAACTGAGATTTCTCCTCACTGCCTGGTTTTTTCTTATTAGTTGAACTTTCAAAAACCTTAAAAATAGGGCTGGAGGAATTGCTCAGTGGTTAATGCACTTGCCTGCAAAACCTAACGACTACGGTTTGATTCCCCAGTTCTCATATACAGCCAGATGCACAAAGTAGCCCATGCATCTGGCATTTGTTTGCAATAGTTGAGGCCATTCTGTCTCTCAGTTTTCAAATATATAACTAAATTTTAAAAAATGAATAAACTTTAAAAAAAAACTTAAAATAGATTAGGGATGTTGCAGTTATTTACAGTGGTGCTGTGTATATAATACATTGTCAAAGCCTGGACCTGGAATTGACCCAAATCCTGTACATTAAAGGCTTGATCCTTAACAGAGCTCTTAGGAGATGGCAGAGGCTGCAGGAGGTGGCAGAGCCTAGAGGGAGAAAAGTCTGGAAGTCACTTGAGGGATGTCCTCAAGGGATTGTGGAACTTCAGTGCCCTTCTCTCTCTTTTCTTCCCGGCCATGAGGTAAGTGGTTTTCTCTACCATTTGCTTCTGTAGGAATGCGCTGCCTTGGCACAGGCCAAATACAATGGGGTTAAAGGACACGCTGGAACCTCGAAATCTGAGTCAAAATAGAGCTTTCTTTCTCATCATCCCCCCCCCCGGCAACACACATACATGTATGTGACTGTTCATGTTGAGGCTAGGGAAACATCTCAAGTGTTATTTGGGGGGTGTCAGGGGGAGAGGGAGAATGGGCGCACCAGCAGCCTCTCAGCTGCTGTGAAAGAACTCCAGATGCATGTGCCCCCTTGTGGGCAAGTGCAGCATTGCACCCTTGCATCACTGCATCTGGCTAAGTGTGGGACCTGGAGATTGGAACTGGCATTCTTAGGCTTAGCAGGCAGGTGCTTAAACTGCTAAGCCATCTGTCCAGCCCTCAAGTGTTATTCTTCATCCACGTTTTTTAAAAATTTTTTTTTTATTTTAAAGAGAGCAAGCAAGAGAGCGCAAGAGAGAGAGAGAGAGAATTGGCACACCAGGACCTCAGCCACTGCAATTGAACTCCGGACACTTCCACCATCTTGTGGGCATGTGCAACCCTCACTTGCCTCACCTGTGTGCATCTGGCTTACGTGTGATCTAGAGAGTTGAACATGGGGGTCCTTAGGCTTCGCAGGCAAGTGCCTTAACCTCATCTACACTTTTTGAGACTGGGTCTCTACTTGAACTCACCAAGGAGGTGAGATTGCCTGGCCTCAGGGATCCGCCTGCCTTCCGCTCTGCAGTGAAGGGATTATAAAGGCACAACACTGTCAGGGTTTTGCCGGGGAGGTCCAAGAAGGAAGATCAGAGACCAGAACCGTGGACTTTATGAATCACAATACTTTATGAATCTAGTCCAAACTGGAGCAGCTTCAGCCTTAAGAATAGGGGAATGGAAAGGAGATTGGGAGGAAGTGAGCTGAGTGATGCTGTGGACCAGCAGGAAGTGGGAACCTTCTGGTGCCCTCAGCGCAGCGCTTGTGTAAATTGAGATGTTGACTGGTGCACTACGAGGCTGCTGGCAGAGTTTCTGCCAGGGCCTCATGGCACGTGGTAGAACAGGGACCCGTGTCTTGACTGTAGTGGCTGTGGACAGAAAAGAAAATGTGCAAGAGAGAGAATGAGAAAGGGAGAAGTGGGAGAAACAGAAGGTGCATAGGCAAGAGGAGGGGTACAGACATGTGCAAGCTGGGGGGAGAAACAGGAAGGTAAAGGGAATATAGACACCTGTGCTGAAGTGGGGGACAGAAGGATGGAAAGGAGAGAGCAGCTTGCTAAGGAAGAACTTTGATGTCTCTTGGAGAATGGAGGGCTGGCCTGTGGGAGGGGCTGGAGGAGGTGTGAGCTCAAGGAACCAGGGTCCCTGTGGGCTGTGGTCCCTTTGAAGACTATCCCAGTTTGGAAGGGGAGGGAGCTCTGAGACTGGCAAGAACTCCAGGGTTTCTTTGTGCAGTGTGGGTCCTGTGGGCTGAACTCAGGTCTCATGCTTGCATGGAAGCACTTTACTGACAGCTATCTTCCCAGCCCCCAAAGGTTTTCATCTCAAAGAGGAATATCTGCTGAACTCAACTTTTTATTACAGGGGCAGAAGGCTTGCTGACACAAATATCACAATGAGGAAATATGTATAAAGTGTGTTTTGTGAGGTTTTTTTCCATAGACTCATATAACCACCACAATTACAATGAAGATGCAAAAAGTTTTTTTGTTTGTTTGGGGTTTTTGTTTGTTTGTTTGTTTTGTTTTGTTTCTGAGGTAGGGTCTCACTCTGGCCCAGGCTGACCTGGAATTCACTATGTAGTCTCAGGGCAGCCTCGAACTCACAGCAATCCTCCTACCTCTGCCTCCCTAGTGCCACCATGCCCAGCCATAAAAGTTTGATTAACATGAAGAGCTCTGTTTTCCTTTTTCTTTTAATGATAATGTGAGTTAAAATTTATTGAGAATTTTCTGAGTGCCAAGCCCTTTCCTGGGCCTTTCTTCTTCTTTTTTATTGACCACTTCTATACTTACAGATAATAAACCATGATAATGCCCCCTCCCCCACCTTCCCCTTCACAACTCCACTCTCCATCATATCCCCTCCCTCCATTAGTGTCTCTTTATTTTGATGTCATCATCTTTTCCTCCTATCATGAGGGTCTTGTGAAGGTAGTGCTAGGAACTGCGAGGTCATGGATATCAAGGCCAATTTCTATCTGGAAAATTGCATTGTAAGCAGTCCTACCCTTCCTTTGGCTCTTACATCCTTTTTTTAAATTTTATTATTAGATATGGACATATTTAGTATGTAAACAACACATGTTTGTACCATCCTTTCCCTGCTCCCTGCCCCTTTTCTGAAGAGGCCCTCCTCGTTGGGGTGCAGGTCAACTCCATGGAAACTGTGGGTCATGCATTGCGGGGGCAGCAGTCAGTCCATGGGGGAGAGACAATGTTCCTGTGCAAAATGTCCCAACTTGTGGCTCTTAACAATCTTTTCACCCCCTCTTCCGCAAAATTCCCTGAGTCATGTGGGGTGCATTTTAAGTCTACTTCAGTGATGAGCTCTTAGGAGCCTCTGAATCTCTGCTTTGGTAGGTGTTGAGTGTTCTCAGTGTCTGTCTCCTTCACCCTCGTGCTGACATCAGGTTCACCGAGAATGCAGCACTCTTGTTCATTTCCCCAATTCCTCTGTGGTTTCAGCCAGGGTCAGGGTGGAGTGTGCTGGGTCATTTATCTCCTCAGGTCCTGCTCCCATCTGAAAAAAAGAAGCAGAATCTCCAACGGAGAGTGAAGTCAGCACTGGTTAAATGGGATACCCATTATTTATTTAGAGAGAGTTTAAAGGGTGTAGACCCTCTTATAGGCCAAGATTAGTGGGAGCTTGACATTGGAAAGCACAAAATCATTATCTGGATATGATTCTGACTTGTTTCCCAGTTCCAGATAAGATTTCCTTTCCACTGAGTGGATCTGTTAGCCAATCCAAGAGCAGTTGGTTACCCACCATGGCTGTGTGCCACTGTTGCACTTGTGTGAGCATCACGTCAGATTGTTTGCTTCTGAGTCACTTAGACTTTTGAGTTGCTTGGACAGATGTTGGCCACTTTCCTGCAGTAGCTCATGTAGAGCCTTCCAGCACTAGATGGGCTAATTGTCTGGGGACTGGCTCCCTTCTGGATTCCAACCAGGTCTCTCCATGGTCAGTGCCGACAGCACATGGTATCTTCAGCAGTAGGGTCTTACCACTAACCTCTGGTGGGTAATCAAGTGCCATGACAGAAGTCTGTCTTGTTTTTTTATGGAGATCTAGTAGGTCTCTCTGATCAACAGCTCATTGTGGATGTTAAGTGTGTCCCTAATACAGAGAATTATAGGCCAGTGCTGAGGGGAAAGAAAAAGACAGAAAAAAAAAGAGAAACAGGAGAAATTTAAGGTTAGGATTCATCTCACCCTTTCCAGGGTCCTTCAATTCAGGTGTTCCCCCTAGGATCCTGTTGAGGGTTCCACCTTGTAGTCTTAACTTCCAGGATATAGGATTCTATGGTACCAGTTCAATTTGGGTTCAGTTTTGTGCCCCCCCAACCTTTCCTCTTCCCCCAAGCCCTACCCTCCCTGTTTTCCAAGCCTTGAGATGTCATTCAGGTATGTCAGCAACTCAGGCTGATCCAGGTTAGAAATGGGAGATGAGTAAGACCATGCGACAGTTGTCATTCTGGGATTGTGTAAGTTCACTTGGTATGATCTGTTCCAAGTTTGACCATTTTTCTACAAATTTCATTGTGTCATTTTTTCCTTACTGCTGAGTAGAATTCCATTGTGTAGATATACCACATCTTGATTATCCATTCATCCAATGATGGGCACCTGGGTTGATTCCAGTTCTTAGCCATTATGAATTGAGCAGCTATAAACATGGTTGTGCAAATATCTCTGAACTGAGGTGTGGAGCTTTTAGAGTAAATGCCCAGTAAGGAAATAACAGGGTCTGTTGGTAACTCTATATTCATCCTTTTCAGGAGTCTCCATATTGATTTCCATAGTGGTTGTACCAGCTTACATTCCCACCAACAGTGAATGAGGGTTCCTATTTATCCACAACCTCGCCAACATTTGTTTTCATTTGATTTTTTTAAATGTTTGCTATCCTTACTGGGGTAAGGCGGGATCTCATAGTTGTTTTAATTTGCATTTCCCTAATAGGGATGTTGAACATTTTATTAAGTGTGTGTTAGCCATTTGTAATTCTTCCTCTGAGAACTCCCTATTCAGTTCTCTGCCCCACTTCAAAAGTGGGTTGTTTGATTTTTTTATTGTTTAGTTTTTAAAAAATATTTTATTTTTCTTTATTTAGGAGAGAGAAATAGGTAGAGAGAAAAGGTGGGGGGGGGGAGAATGGGCATGCCAGGGCCTCCAGCCATTGCAAATGAACTCAAGATGTGCGCTCCCTTGTGCATCTGGCTTATATGGGTCCTGGGGAATCAAACCTGGGTCCTTTGGCTATACAGGCAAGTACCTTAACCACTAAGCCATCTCTCCAGCCCTATTGTTTAGTTTTTTGAGCTCTTTGTAGAGTCTAGATATTAGGCTTCTGTCAGTGGTATGGCTGGTGAAGATTTTCTCCCATTCAGTGGGTAGTCTATTGGCTCTTGCCAGGCTTGTTGGCACACGCCTTTAATCCCAGCACTCAGGAGGCAGAGGTAGGAGGATCGCCATGAGTTCAAGGCCACCCTGAGACTACCTAGTGAATTCCAGGTCAGCCTGAGCTAAAGTGAGACCCTACCTCAGACCAAAAAAGAAAGAAAGAAAGAAAGAAAGAAAGAAAGAAAGAAAGAAAGAAAGAAGAAAGAAAAGAGAGAGAGAGAGAAAGAAAGAAAGAAAGAAAGAAAGAAAGAAAGAAAGAAAGAAAGAAAGGAGGAAAGAAAGAGACAACAACATCAGAAAAAAAAAATAGGTCTTCATCAATTTTTTAATTGTTTTCTTAGTTTCCAATTCATTAATTTCTGTTCTGACCTTGATTATTCCTTTCCATCTGGAGCTCTTTGGGTTGGACTTTTCTTGTTTTCCAGTGCCTTTAGGTGGCCAGTTAGGTTATTAATTTGGGATCTCTCTGTCTTTGTAATGAAGGCATTTAGTGCTATGAATTTTCCCCTTAGGACTGCCTTCATTGTGTCCCATAAGTTTTGGTAGTTTGTGTTTTCATTATCATTCAGTTCTAGGTATTTTACAATTTCTTTTTTCTTCCATGACCCATTCATTGTTTGAAAGTGTATTACTTAGTCTCTAGGAGCTGGTGGAGTTCTTGATGTGTCTCTTGTTAATGTCTAGCTTTAAAGCATTGTGATCTGACATGATGCAGGAAGTTACTTCAATTTTCCTAACTTTATGGAGGCACACGTTATGGCCTAATATATGGTCAATTTTGGAGAAGGTTCCATGGGCTGCTGAGAAGAGTGTGTATTCTGTAGAGTTGGGGTGGAAAGTTCTGTAGACTATTAGGTCTAGTTGGTCTATGATGTTGTTAGCTCTATAATTTCCCTGTTGATTTTCTGCTTAGATGATCTGTCTATTGATGATAGTGGAGTATTGAAGTCTCTGACTGTAAAGGTGTTGGTGTTTATTTCTGTTAAACTGTCAAGTAGATTTTGTTTTATAAACTGTGGTGCACCTGTGTTTGGCACATATATATTTATGATTGTGATGTGCTCATGTTGGATCTTTCCCTTGATGACTGAGAAGTGGCCTTCTTTGTCCTTTTTGATTACTTTTGGTTTGAAGTCTATTTTATCAGATATTAATATAACAACACCCACTTGTTTTTTATTTCCATTTGCTTGGAATATCATTTTCCATCCTTTCACTCAGGGGAGGTGTCTATCTTTAGTGGTGAGGTGGATTTCTTGAAGACAGTAGATAGAAGGGCCCAGTTTTTTGATCCACCCTGATAATCTGTGTCTTTTGATGTGTGAGTTAAGAACACTAATATTTAAGGTTACTACTGTGAGGTTTGAATTAATCCCTGCCATGATGAGGTGTTTTAAAGGGTTTGGTGCTTTTTGTGTTTTGTATTATATTGAACCTGGTCTATTTTTGGTTATTGGGATCTTCTTGTTGGCTCTTGAGATTGGTTGTTTGACTATTCTGTGTGGAGTATTCCCTCAAGCATTCTCTGTAGGTTTGGCTTTGTGTTCATATAATCACAGAGTTGACTTTCTTCATGGAAAGTTTTCCTTTCACCATCTATTATGAGAGATACTTTTGCTGTGTAGAGTAGCTTGGATTGGAAGCCATAGTTTTTAGACGTTGAAATGTTCCATTCCAGGGTTTCCATTGAGAAATCTGATGTAATTCTGATAGGATTGCCTTTGTATATTGTGAGTTGTTTCTCTCTTGATATTTTTAACACTCTCTTTCTTTGTTTTCATTGTTAACAGTTAAAAAAAAAAAAAGCCAGCACTAGGGAGGCAGAGGTAGGATCACCATGAGTTCAAGGCCACCCTGAGAATACAGAGTGAATTCCAGGTCAGCTTGGGCTGTCTGTTTGCTGTTCTGTGGGCTTCTTGTTATCTGCATGGGCCTTTCTTTTGAGAGATTCAGAAAATTTTCTTCAATAATGTTGTTGAATATGTTCTCTATTCCTCTGGCCTGGATTTCCGCTCCTTCTGGTATACTCATGATCTGGATGTTTGGTCATTTTAGGGTATCCTACAGTTACTTGTGTATTCTGTTCACTTGATTTTTTGAACTTAGCAAAGTTTTTGGCCTCCCAACCAATTTCCTCTATCTTGTTTTCCAGGTCAGAGGTTCTGTCTTCCACCTGAGTAATTCTGTTGGTGAGGGGTTCTAGAGAGGTTTTTATAATTTCTATATGATGTTTGATTTTCCGTTGTGTTGTTTTGCACTGTCTCCATCTCTTTTTTGAGGTTCAGTTTCAAGTTTGAGTTCTGATGTTCTTGATGCTTCCTGGAGTTCATTCTTACATTTGATCAAGTCTTCATTAAGCTTAATCAACTGGTTGTTGAGATCTTCCATTTCTTGACTCATCTTCAATTTGTTCATATCTCTTTTGAGGGTTCTAACATTTTCTTCAATCAAGTTAAGCCTAATGTCAAAAGCTGAACAGTCTAAAAGATGATTCTGTTCAATTTCATTGATATGATTGTTGGTTCTTTGATGGTTTGCTTCCAGTTCAGTGATTCTTTTGATCAGGTTCTCATTGGTTGTTGTGTTTTCATTTTGGGAATGAATTGCTCTTGATTTCTCTGTGATTTCATTGGAGGCTTCCATTGTAGGACTGGATGTCCTTGGTGGAGATCTCTCAGTTTTCTGACTTTTGTGGGCTTTTTTACATTGTTGTCTACCCATTTTAGAGAGACTATTTTATTGAAGAGGAAGCAAGTTTTTGTCCTTTGGCCCGTGTACCCTCTGACTCAGGTGAACAGGGATGTTGGTACCCAGTGGCCAGTCAGGATACCAGAGCAAAAGGCCTGATTCTACAGCTCACACAGGGACCAGGCCTGCCCAAGCAGGCCACAATGGGACCTACCAGGATCAGGGAACTGGGAGGAACCAGGGAACAGGGATCTGGCCTACTAACTCCATGCCTCTGTGCCTGCACGTACAGTCCTGCGCAGGGAACCCGGATCAGGGAGAAATCTGGAAGTGGAGCTCTGACCTCCCCACTCCACACCCAACTGGGCACCCTCCTACACAGGGAATGAGGACCAGGGAGCTTGGTAGAACAGGGGAACAGGGGTCTGGCCTACTCACTCTGTGCCAATGTGCCTGCCTGCACACCATCCAGCACAGGGAGCCCAGACCAGGGAGCATGGAGGAGCCAGGAAGCAGAGATCTGGCTTACTTACTCTACACTGTGCCATCCATAGAGATGTTTCAGTGCTGGACACTCCTCTGTCACATCTTCTCAGCAGTATGGTGACTTTTGGATCATCCCAGTGGTCACTGCCATCTGAAATGAGAAGCTTCTCTAACCAAAAGTGAGAATAGCATTAATATATATGGGTATGGACATTAAGTAAAGTGCTTACAGGGATGTTTGGTGGGTATAATATATGCATTTAGCCAGACAAGAACATACTTTACACTCCTAAGGCTCACGACCTCCCCCACCATAGGCTTTTGATTAGGTTTTCAGTATCAGGCATGTATTCCCTCCCATAGAGTGGGCCTCCAGTCCAATTAGGAAGCAGTAGGTTGCCCCCATAACAGACTTGCCACTTTTAAACCCATTCCATCATTTGGCCTGGCTAGCCAAACTTGAGGCTTGCAGTATCCACTTTTGTCACTACTGATGGATTCTGTCTCTCATAGGGCTGCATGCAGGGCAGTTTTTTCCATCTTTCTGTCAGCTGGTCTACAGGAAGGAGATTTGCAGCACAGGCTCAGTTTGATTTTCTAGGTGACCTTGCCACCAAAGGCTGTGGAATCTTCAGCAATAGGGTCTTATCATTTATTCCTGGTGGGAAACCAAGAGCCTTATCAATAACCTGTAATGTTATAGGGGCATCAGGGACCTCCCTGGCCAACAACTACTGAAAGTATCCCATTCTTGACCCTGAAATTTTTCAAGTAATAGTCCATAGCTTCGGGGTGTGCCATTATCCAAAAATGTAGGTTATCATATGGCTTATTCACAATAACCTGAATTTTTTATTAACCCTCCCCAACTCTTCTTTTACTCAATCACTTCCTGTAACCTCACTTGGGCCATGGCACCCACAGTAATCTGTTTGTCTACTTACATATATACAATACCATGCCCTTAAGTCCATCCCTCTCTTCCCTCCCTTATAGTCCTTTTTTAACTTACTGGACTCTGCTACTGATTTTTAATCCGGCTCACACACAAATCTGAACATTTGTAACTAGGATCCACATATGAGAGAGACCATGCAACGTTTGTCTTTTGGGGCCTCGGTTACCTCACTTAGTATGAATGATCCTTTCTAGAGCAGATATCCCATCGATACCACAAGAAAAGATAGCACACTGCCCAGTGCAAGATGTCCCACCTCCATTACATCTGCCAGTGCCCACGAGACATCACAAGGAAGTGGCACTCTAAACATGAGTGCTGCTCTCCATGCTAGTCTGACAACCAGCTCCTGGAACATGGGAATAGACGCTGGGGATACTCCGAATGCCTCCAGCGTAAATTCAGAGAGTTCAGAAACCTTACCACTAAACAGTTGTCTTATAATACCTGTTTATAGCAATATCCCCACCCTCCCTTGCCACTATTGTGATTTCTGAAGATGAACCCTCATAGACCTGTCTGGAGTTTTGGAAACTAAAGGGTGTTCTATAAATAAAATTACATGGTGTGTGCTTCAGGATTTTTTTACAAACTGATTATCGGTTGCAGAGATGGCTCAGCAGTTAAAGGCATGACTTCCATTCCCCACTTATCCACATAAAGCCAGATATACAAGTGGCACAAGCATTTGGATATAGAGGCAAGAAGCCTTAGTCAGCCCATACTCTTTGTAAAAGAAATATTTTTGAATATTAGTGATGAAAAATGGATCATAGAGAAACTTAACTGATTTGTCTCATTTATGAAAGTTGTACTAATTTGAATACATCATTTTTTTTTTTGGAAGTATCATCTCACTCTGGCTCAGGCTGACCTGGAATTCACTCTGTAGTCTCGGGGTGGCCTTAACACACGGTGATCCTCCCACCTCTGCCTCCCAAGTGCTGTAATTAAAGGTGTGCACCATGATGCCTGACTTTCTTTCTTTTTTCTTTATCATTTCACTTGAGAATATGTGGCTCTGAGTTTAGAAGCAGGTGTGTGTGCGTGTCCACGAGACAGTGCCCAGGAGGAGGCCCGAGCAAAGATTGTTCTCATGCACAGGAACGCTATCTAACTACCTTTAGAGAGAAAGGGTCTCTCATGGGCCTGGAGCTCCTC
Source organism: Orientallactaga sibirica (assembly GCA_036365145.1). NCBI lineage: Eukaryota > Metazoa > Chordata > Mammalia > Rodentia > Dipodidae > Orientallactaga > Orientallactaga sibirica. The sequence goes on from JAEOAD010000013.1 coordinate 45,006,753, forward strand.
CATTAGGGTAGATGGCCAGCTGGCCACTGAGACCCCATGAACCACTTTCTCCACCTCCACAGTGGTGGGATTCGGGGATGAGCGACCCCACTTGACATTCACATGTAGCTTCTCACACGTCAGTCCTCATACATGGGAGGCATTCACTTTGCCTACTAACTTACCTCTCAACCTCTAAAGGTTTTGTTTTTCCCTCTATTAATTCATATTTTGGGTATGCACCTACAACGTCAAGTAACGTGTCCATAATAAAACTATGACTTACGTTTGATTTCTGAAAGAGGGCTCGTGAGCTACGTATCAAATACAATCACACACAATGACATTCATAAAGGAAAGAAGCCAGTGTTAACTTACTCTGCTTCATTTCCACATCTGACGTTGTTCTTCACAACACTTCAGGATTTGATTTTGTGTCGTACAAGGACGGAGTCCCTGAGCCACACCTGCATGAACTTCACTTGTGGAGGGGTGCACACGGAGTGCATCCCTGGGGTCTGGAGACTGTGAGGCCCTGATTGCACAGGCCAGAAAGCTTTTAACCACCATGGCAAGAGTGGGCTGCACTGCTCAGGCCAGACTGCCTGCTTCTGTTAAACTGGGACCTTGCAGATGTTGTAGCCCCAAGATGTGGAGGCCTGGCAGCTGCTCCCCTTGTGCTGGCACCTCAAGGACCTCTATATGCTGGGGGTGAAAGGCCAGTGGGCCCCTCTCTCTCCCCACTGAGGATGTGATGGGGTTCAGGGGTCCTGGCTTTGATGCTAGCTCCTGCCGGGATAGTCTATGTGGCTGGGGTGCACGCCATTGTACAGGGTCAGTGCATGCTCTCGCCATGCCGAGGTATCAATGACAAGTTCGCACCATGATACACAGACTTGACCACCAGGACCAACCTTGCGGCTGCCTCCCATTGACCCTGGTGTGCAGGGAAGAATGTCTGTGCCACCTGCACAGGTTTCCAGGGTGGTTTACACAAGGGCAGCACACAAGTGCGGCAGCCTGGCTTCTGTGCCGGTGTCTTCTCACATTCTGGGATGGGCCAGAGGTGCGCAGCCTGGACTGCTTACCCCTGTGCACCTTACGTTCAGGGGCCAGAGTGGCACGTCATGAGGAAAGCTTGTTTCCATCACACTGGGGTCAGTGAGCTGTGTGGGCTGCGTCACTCAGCTCTGAAAGTGTACTCATGCTGAGTGCTCCGGGGCCTGCATGGGCCACCTGGTCTTAGGCCAGACTGTCTTGCTCCGGCTCCACGAGACAGACTCTTGTGGCCAGAGACATAGGGCAGCCGGCCTGCTCCAGCGGGGCTGACGTCTTGGCCATCTGTGTGAAGGGGACATACAGGCCAGGCTGTCTCTCCTCTACTGGCTGGGTTTCCTTCGCACCAGGAGCAGAGGCCCGATTACCTTCTCCAGCTTCTCAGAGGTTTTCCAGGGCGGGGATGTGATGTAGAACGCACGCTGCCAACGTGTCCAGTTCTGGTGACTTATGAGACCCAGGTTGGCATGCCGGGATGTCGAGGTCTCTGACAGTAGTGTTAGTCGTGAAAGTAAGGGGACTGCTGGCTCCTTCCGCGCTGTGGTTTAGGAAGTCGACTGGTGCCAGGAAAAAGTCTGACTGCCTGATCCCACCTCCTGGGGACTTGACCTCCATTATGGGCTGAACCATACAGGTCTGAATGCCTGCGGCCACCATGCTGCGCTGTGAAGGACTAGCTGGTGTCAGGCAGTGTACAATAAACTACTGCTGGTAGCATTGGAATTCCAGTGGGCCAAGTGGAAAGGACCAGATTGAATATGAGTGGCTGTGTCCCTGGGGTCTCTTGTGCACCAGTCACACAGGTTTGATTGGGTGATCCCCCCTGGTGTGGGCCCAGGAGCCCAGGCTGGACTGCCCTCTCCTGGTTCACTGGTCACTTGTGGATCAGGGCTTGAAGGCCCACCTGCCTCACTGAGGTCTCTCCAACTCCATGGTCCCCATTTCACTTTGTGGTGTGGCTGTTGGTTGACACACTCCACAGCCTGCCGCAGGGTGTGGCCTGCTCTTTTCAGGTCCTCTTGCAAGCAGACTGGTCCCTATGGGCCATGATGACACAGGTTCCGCGGACCGTGGGTTCCCACATGTCCTACAGGCACCAGCCTTTCCCGGTTCCCTGCTGGCTCCTCCTCACGGTGTCGCTGTTAGTTTGCTGTTCTGGAGGCTCTGGCTTCTTTTTGGAGATGCTGAGGTGCATCTCAGCCTGGTGGGGTTGGGTGGAGATGGCAAGCCCTGGCTCTTCTTCCTCCTCACAAGCCTTGGTTCACTTTCAGCCCCAGCACCTGGGCGGGGGACAGGTCGCTCTGGGCCTTTCTCTGCTCTTCCTTGTGTGCTTTTTCCAGGGGCTGCTGCTCTGCCCCCTGCTGCCTCTTCCTACTTGATGTGGGACCTGCCAACTGCTGCTTGCATTTGGGTAAAATCCTCATGCCAGTTAGAACATGTCCCTTGAGGTCAGCCATGGTGTCCTGGCAGAGCTCACTTGTGGCCAGCCCCGTCTGGCCGCGTGCTCGCCTCCTCCAGTCCGGTACTTTCTCCCTACTGTATGATGTTTCTGGCCATCAGGGCTCGTTGGCTACTCTCTCGGGCAGGTGACCTGTCCATTTTGATATCTCTTCATCTGCAGGCTGGCCTTCTGAAGGAGGACCACTGCCCTTCCGTTGACCCGGCTCTCCCCTGCTGTGATAAGGTCCAGATGCAGCTCTTCCACGACCTCTGTGAATGTGCGGAATTTGAAGAGCTGCCTCTCTGCCCTTGTTCTCTTCCTCCACCTTCTTCCCCAGGCTGCTGTGCAGTGATTGAGTCTTCAGTCTTCGTGGATGACAGCAGACTGCTTGGGAAGGGGCCTGACACTCCGCTGCAGACCTAGGAAGATGGGAAAGACGCTTGTGTTTCCCCGCCCGATGTTCCACTTGAGTCAGGGGCATTGCCCTCCTAGCCTGCAGATCACATAAGCCCTTCCCACAGGCTGGGGCAGCCAGGTGGAGTTTTACTTCCTGTGCAGCTCAGTAAGCCTTAATTGTTGCTCCAGAGGCCTGGCTGCCCCAGTGCCTCCTGGCTCACACTACAGGATAGTCTTTGTGTTCTCATTGTTCGTAACTTAGCCCCAGATCATTCATTTTAGCCTCAGGGAATCCTGGGAACCTGGGCTTCAACCCACTAACGACCTTCCCCTTGCTAAGAGGTCTCTTGGCCCCCAGCACTATTTCTGTGTCTTAATATTTCCTCATAGAATTTTCTGGACAAAATGTGCTCCATCCTCTTGTGCCACACTCTTTGCCCTGGGTTGGAGGAATAATGGACCCAGAGCAAAGCATATAATATTTGGGTGGGGGCCCTCTGGGGTCCTCATTCTCTGTTGGAAGTGGGTGGGTGTGGTTCAAGCAAAAGGTGGCTTGAATCAGACTGGGCCCCATTTGGCTGTGGTCTTTGGGCCCTGTGAGTCTAGGAAGGAAGCGTCTACAGAGGACACAGGCATGGCTTGGGTGCCTGGCAGCTTCCCTGTGGCAAGCAGAAGGCCAGGGACAAGGCAGTGAGGATGTCATGGGCTCTGGTTAGCCCCGCACGCTGGCTTTCAGGCCATGGTCATCCATTCCATTTCTTTCCTCTGCATAGTCTCAGACCTTGTGCTGCGTCAATGGAGGCTGTACTGTGCCCAGCCTTGGGGCCTGCTTGGAAAAGCTGAGCACACTGCACTGAACTTGTATTGCCGATGAGTCTGAGCGGGATTTCAAAGCCAAGGATGAGGAGTTACTCTACATTCAGTGTGGTGGGAGCACGCACACGTGAAGAATTGCCCCAGCATGATTTCGTGTTCCCTACCATGTTCTGAGCACTGGGGATACAGGACCAGAGAGGAGGCAAGGTCCAGCTCTCAGGGGCTTATTCCGATAGTGAAGGAGACTTGGGATGGGCGCTGGATAAACAGAGCGGGCAAGAAGTGTTTGGGAAGAGAAGAGGCATGGCAGCTGGGAAATTAGTGAGCTTCCTCTGCTGTGACAAAACACCTGACGTTAAAAACACCCGAGAGGAATGGTTTATTCCTCTTCACAGTTTTAGAGACGCCAGTGGTTGTTTGAATCATGGAACCCATAGGCTCTTGTTGTGAATGCTCGGTCCCCCCTGGTGACAGTTTGGGAGGTGCAGCCCTGCTGGAGAGGTTGGGTTACTGGGTGTGAGCACAGGAGTGTGCCAGCCCTGGCTTCCCAGTGTCAGATGTCAGCTCATTGTGGTTATATTCTAACAGCTGCTGTGGCTAGACGTGTTGAACAACCCGGGCGCTACCATCTTATTCCCGCCATGCTGAAACTTCCCTTCAGAACTGTAAGGCAGAACGACCCCTGTCTTATCAGCTGCTTGTGGTCGGTGTTTTGTCTCAGCAATGTTAAGGTAACCATGACCCCATCACAGCTGAACTGAGCAGTGGAAATTAGCATCTTACACTAAGGAGATATCCAAGAAGCACAGAGAGAGAATGGCCCTCATCCCCAATTTAAATTGACACTCACCAAGCAAGTGCAGATGTCCATCCTCAGGAAGCATGCATCTTGTCACGCAGCTTTGCCCTTGGCTTGAGCTTCCGCCTGACATTTGAAACTCTCTCTTCTTGGAGTCTTCACAGTCACTCGTATTCTTATGGTAACTGAAGGCCCCCTGGGGGAACAAGATACTATTTGGGCAAAGGGGACTTTGTGATGGAAAGGCAAACCCTGGGAGGGTCTGTCCTGCTGCTTCTGGACTGTTTCTGTGGCCAGTCTGCAGTACAAGGTGTTAGTATGTATGTGAGGTCCAATATTCTTTCTTTCTTTCTTTCTTTCTTTCTTTCTTTCTTTCTTTCTTTCTTTTTTTTTTTGTTGTTGTTTTTGGTTTTTTTGTTTTTTTGAGGTAGGGTCTCACTCCGGCCCAGGCTGACCGGGAATTAACTATGTAGTCTCAGGGTGGCCTCAAACTCTCGGCGATCCTCCTACCTCTGCCTCCCGAGTGCTGGGATAAAGGCGTGCACCACCACGCCCGGCTCATTATTATTTCTTTATGAGTGAAGATCTCACTAGGAATCTAGGCTGCACTCGGTTTTGGAATCCTCCCGTGTTCAGCCTCTGGGTGCTGGGATTCCAAGCAGCCCTGGCAGTGCATCCCCAGTGGAAAGTTCCTAATTTTATAGACTGTTCTGTCGGCTCTTATCATACCCTGGGTTCTTGCTTCCTAGCTGAGTCTCCCTTAACCCAGTGTCCCCTGTGGGGATTTGAATGAGAAATGTGCCCCACAGCGCATGTGCCCCTGGTTAAGTCTCATACTTGATCCCAGCACTGAAGTCTTTAGGAGGAAGAGCCTTGCTGCAGCAGGGTGTCACGGGTGGCTCTCGGGGTTAGTCCAGCTCCAAATCCAGTACTTGGCCTACTTCCTCTTAGATATGTGACAAGATGTGAGTCAGCTTCCCGCTCAGGCCATGCTTCCCAGGCACAACGACACTGTGCGCCTCTGGGAACTATAACCCCAGTAGAAACCCGTTCTTCATAGAAGCTGTTCCTGCTCAGGCGTTAGTTCCAGCAAGTGGAAGTACACCCACATCCAGCACCCGAGTCTCTGACCTTCAGAGATGGGAGTTTTCTTTGCTCAGTGCTTGCCAGCTTAATACCTCCACATTGTGAGCGTGTTCAAACCTTATTTTTGCTTCCTGCTGAGTAGTTTCCCTGTGTTCTCATGCATTGCGTCCCACTTGATAGGTCATTTGCCTATTGCAGTGTATTTCATTTGTTTCCGTTTTGAGTTATTACAAAAAGTGCTGTGTGCACGTTCTCTGTACTGACTGTGTAGAAACATAGGAGACATGTTATTGACTCTGAGGAAAAGACGTCAAATTGCATAGTAAACACAGGTATATTTTATGAAGAAATTAGTATCCCCCATGGAGGTGATAGTGGGGAGATCAGGAACGACTAGAAAGAGCGCAAACAACAAAAAGCGAGAGAAATAAACTAACAATCTATCCACCACCGTGTCCATGACTAACGTATTACACATCACTGGCAATGTGCAAGTATCAGTTACTTTCTCAAGGCCACGTAAGGCAGGAAGGGGTTTCTTTTGGGTCTACCATGTTGAGGGCAAGTGCATCAAGACAAGGAACGCACGGCAGGAACAGGAAACCAAGAGACACCAAATCACATTGACAGCCATCCTGCCATTTTCCCCCTTTCTTTTGTTGTGAGTGTGTGTAGATGTGCATGTGTGTGAGTGGGTGTGTGCACAGTAGTGTATGTACCCCTGTAGAGAGCAGGGAACAACGTTGGTGTCATCCTGAGGCACACCATCTACCATTATAGAGAAGGGAGCTCTCTTGGCCTGGAGCTCCTCCAGTAGACTCGCCTGGCTCGCCAGTGAGCTCCCAGGATGCTCCTTTCTCCACGTCCCCATCGCTGGGTTACAGGAGTGGACTGTCCAGCCCAAGCATCTACTGTAGCATGTGGACACCAACTGCAGTCCTCACGTTTGGGAGGCATTCACATTACCCACCGATCTGTCTCCCCAGCCTCTCTAAGACGCTGACCCCGTTCGTTGATGTTTGGACTCATTCCTACAAAGACAGGTAACGTGCACCCCACAAACATGACTTAGGTTTGTCTCTCTGAAAAAGGGACCACTAGCTACGTCATCAAATCCAACCCTACGCTGGTAACAATCAAACAGGAAACAAGCCATTCTTCACGTACATTGCTTCATTTGTACATCTTACTGAGTTTTTTCTTCTCAATACTGCATGGATTTGATTTTCAACAGCATGGAGAGAAGTTGGTAAGCCACGCATTCACAGAGTTCATTTGTGTAGGGTCCCCACGCAGTGGCCCTTATGGTCTGAGGAGCTCCAGGGTGCTGGACTTGGTGCCCACTCCTGCCGGGCTAGATCTGTGACAGGTGTGGGCTGGCTCATACAGGTTGAATGCTTGCTCTGGCCATGCTGAGTTATCAGTGACAAATTCAAACCTTGATGCACAGGCCAGACAGCCCACTCCTGCCTCACTGCTGTCTCTCATTGGCCCTGGTGTGCAGGGAAGAATGCCTGTTCCAACCTACGCTGGTTTTGGAATGGCTAATATGTGGCAAACACGCAACAGAGGCAGCCTTGCTGCTATGTGCCTGTCTTCCCGCAGACCGGTTTGGGCCTGGCACGTACAGGTTGGACTACCTGCCCCTGCAGAGCTTGGGCTCAGTGGCCAGAGTGGGACGTCATGCACCAACCTGGTTGTCATCACACGGGGTCTCCATGAGCTCTGTGGGCTGAGTCACTCAGCTCTGAAGTGTGCTCATGTTGAGTTCTCGGGGACCCGCATGGGACAATTGGCCTCAGGGCAGACTGTTATCAGTGTCTCTTATGGCCAGGGACATAGGGAAGCCTGCCTGCTCTAGCTGACCACATGTCTTGGCCATCTGTGTGCACAGGGGACAAACTGGCCAGGCTGTCTCCTCCACACTTGCTGGTGTTTCCTTTGGGACAGATGCAGAGGCCAGATTACCTTCTCCATGGTCGCTGTGGTTCTCTAGGACTGTGTATGAGGTAGAGCACAAGAGCACACCGTGCTGACTTCTGGGTGACATGGGGACGCAGGTATGCATCACAGAGGGTCTCTGTCTGTGACACGAGTGATGGCCCTGAAAGTGAGAGGATGCTGGACCCTGTTGCGCTATGGAGTCGGTGTCTTAGGGAGGCTGGGCAGACAGATCCACAGGTAATGGGAATGCCTCCCAAACATGCGGACTCTGATGGGTGCCCACATCCTACAGTGAATGATCGGGCTGGGCATCTCACTCCTGTAATCCCAACAATCGAGAGGAGGAGCGAGGAGGATCCTGTGAGCTCACTGGAGGTCTACGTATGCCAGGACACAGGCCACACTGCCCATGGTCCTTGCAGGCTGGGGCCGGCTCTCTGAGCTCTTTGCTCCTATGATGGCATGTGTCTTACTAGATTTAAGGCTGGATCCAAAGGAAGGAGTTTCCTGTCCCATAAACTCAGAGAGAAGCTTGTGGCTACGGAGGTCACAGGTCCTAGCAGGAAAGACACAACCATATTGTTTTTAATTTTAACTGGATAACATGTACCTGCCCAATTGTCCTCTAAACATTGGTGCTTGTGTCCTAGGGGACTGCTGCTGTCACTCTGCTGTCAGCCTTGCTCGGGGAGAACTTTTCACAATGGGAGACCAACTGGTCAAGTCCTGAGACTTAAGTGACTTTCTGTTGCACACAGCACACTGTTATCTTTCTACATCTGCCTCCCGAGTGCTGGGATTAAAGGCATGTGCCACCATGTCCAGCTTTTGATTTTTTTTATTGATTATGAATTTTTTGCTCTGACACTGTCAGGTTCTGGTCATACTGCCATCAAGTTATACCCTCATAATCTCTCTCTTCCATCCCATTCCATTAAGGGCCCGCCTCAGTGGAGTTACTAGAGCTCTGTGGAGAATCTGTTGTGTTTTACAGAAAGCAGTGAAAACCTGGGAGAACCAAGATCTATCAATACCACAAGAAAAAATAGCCGGCTGTCTAGCACGAGTTGACCCCCCTCCATTACATCTGCATCATGAGACATCACAGAGGAAGTAGCAATTTAAACATGAGTGCTGCTCCCCCTACTAGCCTGACAACCAGCTCCGGGAACATGGCAACAGACACTGAGGATTCCTTAAAAGCCTCCAGCATAAATTCAGAGATTTCAGAGAGCTTACCTCTACTAAAAGTTGTCTGGTAACACATGTTTATAGCTATGTCCTTGTCCTCCTCATCCACTATTCTAATTTCTGAAGGAGAACCCTCACGTAACCGTTTGTCTATAATTTTGGAAACTCAAGGGTAAACTACACATAGAATCACATTTTGGATATTTTAGGGGTTTTTTTTCTATAGGGAGACAATAATGGGGAATATATAGCTTCTTATATATATTTGCATATAGATATTACACACAAATATGTATAGATAGAGTGAAAATGAAAGAATAACTTGGGAAATTATTAAAATATTAGTTAAAAAGTTATGACTGGATGCAGAGATGGCTCTGCAGTTAAAGTTATTTAACTTGCAAAGCCTGATGGCCCAGGTTCCCTTCCCCAGAAGCCACATAAGGCCAGATGCTACAAGTGGCACATGCATCTGGAATGCAGTGGCAGGAGCCCTTGGTGCACCCCAACACTCTCTCCCAAAGAAATAAATATTTTTTAAAAATTAATGATGAAAAGCCAGGCATAGAGGAAAATAACAATCCAATTATATTGCTTATGAAAGTTGTACCACGTTGGCATTTTTCTTCATTATTTCCCTTGTGAATATGTATGTCTGAGATCAGAAGCAGGTGTGTGTGTGTGTGTGTGTGTGTGTGTGTGTGTCCATTAGAGAGTGCCCATGAGGAGGCCAGAGCAAAGGTTTGTTCTCATGCACAGGAACGCTATCTAGCTTTGGAGAGTAAGGCCTGGAGTTCCTCCATTGGGATGGCTGGCTGGCCACTGAGACCCTATGATGCCCTTTCTCCACCTCCACAGCGGTGGGATTCCAAGCGTGTGCGACCATGCCTGACATTCTTATTTATATAGGCGCTCTCATATTCACTTTCCCTACTCATTTACCTCTTCAAACTCCAAATTTTTTCTTTCTGTTGCTGACTCATATTTTGGGTACATACTTAACAATGTCAAGTAACGTGTTCCAGAACAAAACTATGACTTACGTTTGATTTCCGAAACAGGGGCCGTGAGCTACATAATCAAATACAATCACACAACAATGACATTCATAAAGGAAAGAAGCCAGTGTTAACTTACTTTGCTTCATTTTCACATTCTGCCATGGTTCTTGTCAACACTTCGGGATTTGAGCTTCTATCATACAAGGACAGAGTCCCTGAGCCACACCTGCATGGACTTCACTTGTGACGAGGTCCACACGAAGTGCATCCCCAGGTTCTGGAGACCGTGAGGGCCTGTTTGCACAGGCCGGGAGGTTTTAAACCACCACCACCACAAGTGTGGGCTGGACTGCTCAGGCCGGACTGCCTGCCTCTGTCAGAATGCTTTCTTGCAGACTTGTGGGCTCCCCAAGGAACCATAGGCTGACCTCAAGGTTGCTTTCTGTGCCAGCTACTCCCCTATGCAGGGGTCTCGGTGACCTCTATGGTCTGTGGTGGAAAAGGCCATTGATGTGCTCCTTCGGCACTGCGGGTCAGAGGGGCTTCAAACCACGATGTGCCGACTGCCTGCCTGCTCCTGCCATGCTGCTGTCTCCCCTCAGCACCGGTGTGCAGGGATGAATGCCTACTGCACGTACCGGGGTTTCTGGAGTGGCATAGAACCAGCAAACAACAGAGGAGGGCATTATTTCTATATGCCCATCTTCTCAGAGACCAGTATGGGCCAGAGGTGCACAGCTTGGACCGCTTACCCCTGTGCACCTTACGTTCAGGGGCCAGAGTGGCACGTCACGAGGAAAGCTTGTTTCCATCACACTGGGGTCAGTGAGCTGTGTGGGCTGCGTCACTCAGCTCTGAAAGTGTACTCATGCTGAGTGCTCCGGGGCCTGCATGGGCCACCTGGTCTTAGGCCAGACTGTCTTGCTCCGGCTCCACGACAGACTCTCGTGGCCAGAGACATAGGGCAGCCGGCCTGCTCCAGCGGGGCTGACGTCTTGGCCATCTGTGTGGAAGGGGACACACAGGCCAGGCTGTCTCTCCTCTACTGGCTGGGTTTCCTTCGCACCAGGAGCAGAGGCCCGATTACCTTCTCCAGCTTCTCAGAGGTTCTCCAGGGCGGGGATGTGATGTAGAACGCATGCTGCCAACGTGTCCAGTTCTGGTGACATATGAGACCCAGGTTGGCATGCCAGGATGTCAAGGTCTCTGACAATAGTGTTAGTCGTGAAAGTAAGGGGACTGCTGGCTCCTTCTGCGCTGTGGTTTAGGAGGTCGACCGGTGCCAGGACACAGCCTGACTGCCTGATCCCACCTCCCGGGGATTTGGCCTCCATTATGGGCTGAACCATACAGGTCTGAATGCCTGCGGCCACCATGCTGCGCTGTGCAGAACTAGCTGGTGTCAATGCACGATAAACTACTGCTGGAAGCATTGGAATTCCAGTGGGCCAGGTGGAAAGGACCAGATTGAATACGAGTGGCTGTGTCCCTGGGGTCTCCTGTGCACCAGTCACACAGGCTTGATTGGGTGAACCCCCTGGCTAGGGTGTCAGTCACCTGTGTGGCCCGGGAGCCCAGGCTGGACTGCCCTCTCCTGAGGCTCACTGGTCGCTTATGGTCAGGGCTTGAAGGCCAACCTGCCTCACTGAAGTCTCTCCAACTCCATGGTCCCCATTTCACTTGGTGGTATGGCTGTTGGTTGACACACTCCACAGCCTGCCACAGGGTGTGGCCTGCTCTTTTCAGGTCCTCTTGCGAGCAGACTGGTCCCTATGGGCCATGATGACACGGGTGCCCTGGACCACGGGATCCCACCTGTCCTGCAGGTGCTGGCCTTTCCGGGTAGTTTGCTGTTCCAGAGGCTCTGGCTTCTTCTTGGAGATGCTGAGGTGCATCTCAGCCTGGTGGGGTTGGGTGGGGATGGCCAAGCCCTGGCTCTTCTTCCTCCTCACAAGCCTGGGTTCACTTTCCAGCCCCAGCACCTGGGTGGGGGACAGGTTGCTCTGGGCCTCTCTCTGTTCTTCCTTGTGTGCTTTCTCCAGGGGCTGCCCTTCTGCCCCCTGCTGCCGCCTCCTAGTTGATGTGGGGGGACCTGCCAACTGCTGCTTGCATTTGGGGACAATCTTCACTCCGGTGAGGACGTATCCATTGAGGTCAGCCTGGCTGTTCCTTGCGGAGCGCACTTGTGGCCAGGCCCATCTGGCCGTGTCCTCACCCCCTCCAGCCAGGTCCTTTCTCCCCACTGTATGCTGATGTTTCTGGCCATCAGGGCTCGTTGGCTCCTCTCTCGGGCAGGTGACCTGTCCCTTTCCATATCTTTTCATCTGCAGGCTGGCCTTATGAAGGAGGACCACTGCCCTTCCGTTGACCTGGCTCTCCCCTGCTGTGAGAGGGTCAAGCTGGACGCTCTTCTGTAACAACTGCATGTATGCCGACTGTGGCAGACCGGCCTTTGTGCCCTTGTTCTCTTCCTCCATGTGCTTCTCTGGTTCTCCCGGGAGGGATTCAATCCTCACGCATGACAGGAGACTCCTTCGCAGAGGAGCCTGGCACTCTCCACCAGACCTAGGAAGACTCTTGTGCTTCCCCACCCGATGTTCCCCTTGAGCCAGGGGCCTTGTCCTCCTAGCCTGCAGATCACCCAGGGCCTTCCCACAGGCTGGGGCAGCCATGTGTACTTTCACTTCCGGGGCAGCCCAATAGGCCTTAATGGTTGTTCCAGAGGCCTGGCTGCCCAGTGTCTCTGGCCTCATACTCGAAGAGAGTCTTTGTGCCCTCATTATTTGAGGGGACAGCCCCACAAGATTCATGCTGTCCTAAGGGTGTCCTGGGGACCAGGACTTCGGACCACTCAGGACTGTGCAGGTGCTGAGAAGTCTCAGCTCACCGCACTATTTCTTCAATTCAGTTCCTCGCAGAAACGTGACCCAACCGCTGTGTCCACACTCCACCTTCACCTGGGGTTGGGAGACTAAATGGACCCACTGGACAGTCACAGTCTGTAAGATTTGGGTGGAGTCCCTCTAGGGTCACCCTTCTCTGTGAGGTAGTGGGTGTGGCCCAAGCAAAAGATAGATGGCTGTGACTCAGGCTGAGCCCCATGTTGGCTGTGGTCTTTGATCAGGTATTTGGTCTCAGCAATGCAAAGGTAACTGCAACACAATCAGAGCTAGTCTGATGTCCAGGAAGCACAGAGAGAGAATGGCCCTCATCCCCTGGGCTGGCAACTCTTTCTCATGATTTGGGCCCAAATTTAAATTGACACCAAACAAGTGCAGGTGTTAACTCCACAGTCACTTTAACTGGCTTTAGTCTGCATCCATATGAACTGTGCATCTTGTTACACAGTTTTGACTTTGGCCTTTAGTTTCCCTCTGACATTTGAAATTCTCTCCACAGCGTCCTCAGAAATCACTGCTATCCTTGTGTTGACCAAAGTACCCCTTGAGGAACATGATACCATTTGGACAATGGAGACCTTCTGATGGGAAGGCCAGCCCTGGGAGGGTTTGTCCTGATGCCTCTTGCCATTTCTATGGCCAGTCTGCAATACAAGGTGTTTCTATGTATGTGAAGTACATTATTCTTTTTGTTGTTGTTTTTATTTTATTTTTATTTGAGAGAGTGAGAGAGAAAGAGGCAGACAGAGAGAGAGGAAGAGAATAGGGCAGTGCAAACGAACTCCAGACACATGTGCCACCTTGTGCAACTGGCTTATGTGGGTCCTGGGGAATTGACTAAGGTCTTTGGCTTTGCAGGCAAATGCCTTAACTGTGAAGCCATGTCTCCCTGAGGTACATTATTCTTAATGAGAAAAGATCTCACTAGGAATCTAGGCTGCACTCGGGCTTGGAATCCTCCCGTGTTCAGCCTCTGGGTGCTGGGATTTCAAGCAGACCTGGCAGTGCATCCCCAGTGGAAAGTTCCTAATTTTATAGACTGTTCTGTCGGCTCTTATTATACCCTGGGTTCTTGCTTCCTAGCTGAGTCTCCCTTAATCCAGTGTCCCCTGTGGGGATTTGAATGAGAAATGTGCCCCACAGAGCATGTGTCCTGGTTAAGTCTCATACTTGATCCCAGCACTGAAGTCTTTAGGAGGAAGAGCCTTGCTGCAGCAGGGTGTCACGGGTGGCTCTCGGGGTTAGTCCAGCTCCAAATCCAGTACTTGGCCTACTTCCTCTTAGATATGTGACAAGATGTGAGTCAGCTTCCCGCTCAGGCCATGCTTCCCAGGCACAATGACACTGTGCGCCTCTGGGAACTATAACCCCAATAGAAACCCGTTCTTCATAGAAGCTGTTCCTGCTCAGGCGTTAGTTCCAGCAAGTGGAAGTACACCCACATCCAGCACCCGAGTCTGGCTGGGGGTCAAGTACGTGACTTAACCACAAAGTCATAGTTTTGTTCTAGAACACGTTACTTGACATTGTAAGTAGGTACCCAAAATATGAGTAAGCAATGGAAAGAAAACATTTGGAGTTTGGAGAGGTGAGTAGGGAAAGTGAATATGAGAGCGCCTATATAAATAAGAATGTCAGGCATGGTCCCACACGCTTGGAATCCCACTGCTGTGGAGGTGGACGAAAGGGCATAATAGGGTCTCAGTGGCCAGCCAGCCATCCCAATGGAGGAACTCCAGGCCTTACTCTCCAAAGCTAGATAGTGTTCCTGTGCATGAGAACAAACCTTTGCTCTGGCCTCTTCATGGGCACTCTCTAATGGACACACACACACACACACACACACACACACACACACACCTGCTTCTGATCTCAGACATACATATTCACAAGGGAAATAATGTAGAAAAATGTCAACATGGTACAAGGTTCATAAGCAATATAATTGGATTGTTATTTTCCTCTATGCCTGGCTTTTCATCATTGATTTTTAAAAAATATTTCTTTCTTTGGGAGAGAGTGTTGGGGTACACCAAGGGCTCCTGCCACTGCATTCCAGATGCATGTGCCACTTGTAGCATCTGGCCTTATGTGGCTACTGGGGAAGGGAACCTGGGCCATCAGGCTTTGCAAGTTAAATGCCTTTAACTGCAGAGCCATCTCTGCATCCAGTCATAACTTTTTAACTAATATTTTTATAATTTCCCAAGTTGTTCTTTCATTTTCACTCTATCTATACATATTTGTGTGTAATATCTATATACAAAATATATATAAGAAGCTATAAAATTCCCATTATTGTCTCCCTAGAGAAAAAACCCTATGTGTAGTTTACCCTTGAGTTTCCAAAATTATAGACAGGTTACATGAGGGTTCTCCTTCAGAAATTAGAATAGTGGATGAGGACAACAAGGACATAGCTATAAACATGTGTTACAAGACAACTTTTAGAAGTAAGCTCTCTGAAATCTCTGAATTTATGCTGGAGGCTTTTGAGGAATCCTCAGTGTCTGTTGCCATGTTCCCAGAGCTGGTTGTCAGGCTAGTAGGGGGAGCAGCACTCATGTTTAAATTGCTACTTCCTCTGTGATGTCTCGTGATGCAGATGTAATGGAGGGGGGTCATCTTGTGCTAGCCAGCTGGCTATTTTTTCTTGTGGTATTGATAGATCTTGGCTCTCCCAGGTTTTCACTGATTTCTGTAAAACACAACAGAATCTCCACAAAGCTCCAATAACTCCACTGAGGCGGGCCCTTAATGGAATGTGATGGAAGAGAGAGATTATGAGGGTATAACTTGATGGCAGTATGAACAGAACCTGACAGTGTCAGAGCAAAAAATTCATAATCAATTTAAAAAATCAAAAGCTGGACATGGTGGCACATGCCTGAAATCCCAGCACTCGGGAGGCAGATGTAGGAAGATAACAGTGTGCTGTGTGCAACAGAAAGTCACTTAAGTCTCAGGACTTGACCAGTTGGGTCTCCCATTGTGAAAAGTTATCTCCAAGCAAGGCTGACAGCAGAGTGACAGCAGCAGTCCCCTAGGACACAAGCACCAATGTTTAGAGGACAATTGGGCAGGTACATGTTATCCAGTTAAAATTAAAAACAATATGGTTGTGTCTTTCCTGCTAGGACCTGTGACCTCCGTAGCCACAAGCTTCTCTCTGAGTTTATGGGACAGGAAACTCCTTCCTTTGTATCCAGCCTTAAATCTAGTAAGACACATGCCATCATAGGAGCAAAGAGCTCAGAGAGCCGGCCCCAGCCTGCAAGGACCATGGGCAGTGTGGCCTGTGTCCTGGCATACGTAGACCTCCAGTGAGCTCACAGGATCCTCCTCGCTCCTCCTCTCGATAGTTGGGATTACAGGAGTGAGATGCCCAGCCTGATCATTTACTGTAGGATGTGGGCACCCACCAGAGTCCGCATGTTTGGGAGGCATTCCCATTACCTGTGGATCTATCTGCCCAGCCTCCCTAAGACACCGACTCCATAGCGCAGCAGGGTCCAGCATCCTCTCACTTTCAGGGCCATCACTCGTGTCACAGACAGAGACCCTCTGTGATGCATACCTGCGTCCCCATGTCACCCAGAAGTCAGCACGGTGTGCTCTTGTGCTCTACCTCATACACAGTCCTAGAGAACCACAGCGACCATGGAGAAGGTAATCTGGCCTCTGCATCTGTCCCAAAGGAAACACCAGCAAGTGTGGAGGAGACAGCCTGGCCAGTTTGTCCCCTGTGCACACAGATGGCCAAGACATGTGGTCAGCTAGAGCAGGCAGGCTGCCCAATGTCCCTGGCCATAAGAGACACTGATGGAGCCGGCCAAAGGCAGTCTGCCCTGAGGCCAATTGTCCCATGCAGGTCCCCGAGAACTCAACATGAGCACACTTCAGAGCTGAGTGACTCAGCTCACAGAGCTCGTGGAGACCCCGTGTGATGACAACCAGGTTGGTGCATGACGTCCCACTTTGGCCACTGAGCCCAAGCTCTGCAGGGGCAGGTAGTCCAACCTGTACGTGCCAGGCCCAAACCGGTCTGCGGGAAGACAGGCACATAGCAGCAAGGCTGCCTCTGTTGCGTGTTTGCCTCATATTAGCCATTCCAAAACCAGTGCAGGTTGGAACAGGCATTCTTCCCTGCACACCAGGGCCAATGAGAGACAGCAGTGAGGCAGCAATGGGCTGTCTGGCCTGTGCATCAAGGTTTGAATTTGTCACTGATAACTCAGCATGGCCAGAGCAAGCATTCAACCTGTATGAGCCAGCCCACACCTGTCACAGATCTAGCCCGGCAGGAGTGGGCAGCAAGTCCAGCACCCTGGAGCTCCTCAGACCATAAGGGCCACTGCCTGGGGACCCTACACAAAAGAACTCCGTGAATGCGTGGCTTACCAACTTCTCTCCATGCTGTTGAAAATCAAATTCATGCAGTATTGAGAAGAAAAAACTCAGTAAGATGTACAAATGAAGCAATGTACGTGAAGAATGGCTTGTTTCCTGTTTGATTGTTACCAGCGTAGGGTTGGATTTGATGACACAGGTTGTGGTCCCTTTTTTAGAGAGACAAACCTAAGTCATGTTTGTGGGGTGCACGTTACCTGTCTTTGTAGGAATGAGTCCAAACATCAACGAACGGGGTCAGCGTCTTAGAGAGGCTGGGGAGACAGATCGGTGGGTAATGTGAATGCCTCCCAAAGGTGAGACCTCAGTTGGTGTCCACATGCTACAGTAGATGCTCGGGCTGGACAGTCCACTCCTGTAACCCAGCGATGGGGACGTGGAGAAAGGAGCATCCTGGGAGCTCACTGGCGAGCCAGGTGAGTCTACTGGAGGAGCTCCAGGCCAAGAGAGCTCCCTTCTCTATAATGGTAGATGGTGTGCCTCAGGATGACACCAACGTTGTTCCCTGCTCTCTACAGGGGCACATACACTACTGTGCACACACCCACTCACACACATGCACATCTACACACACTCACAACAAAAGAAAGGGGGAAAATGGCAGGATGGCCGTCAATGTGATTTGGTGTCTCTTGGTTTCCTGTTCCTGCCGTGCGTTCCTTGTCTTGATGCACTTGCCCTCAACATGGTAGACCCAAAAGAAACCCCTTCCTGCCTTATGTGGCCTTGAGAAAGTAACTGATACATGCACATTGCCTGTGATGTGTAATACGTTAGTCATGGACACGGTGGTGGATAGATTGTTAGTTTATTTCTCTCGCTTTTTGTTGTTTGCGCTCTTTCTAGTCATTCCTGATCTCCCCACTGTCACCTCCATGGGGGATACTAATTTCTTCATAAAATATACCTGTGTTTACTATGCAATTTGACGTCTTTTCCTCAGAGTCAATAACATGTCTCCTATGTTTCTACACAGTCAGTACAGAGAACGTGCACACAGCACTTTTTGTAATAACTCAAAACGGAAACAAATGAAATACACTGCAATAGGCAAATGACCTATCAAGTGGGACGCAATGCATGAGAACACAGGGAAACTACTCAGCAGGAAGCAAAAATAAGGTTTGAACACACTCACAATGTGGAGGTATTAAGCTGGCAAGCACTGAGCAAAGAAAACTCTCATCTCTGAAGGTCAGAGACTCGGGTGCTGGATGTGGGTGTACTTCCACTTGCTGGAACTAACGCCTGAGCAGGAACAGCTTCTATGAAGAACGGGTTTCTACTGGGGTTATAGTTCCCAGAGGCGCACAGTGTCGTTGTGCCTGGGAAGCATGGCCTGAGCGGGAAGCTGACACACATCTTGTCACATATCTAAGAGGAAGTAGGCCAAGTACTGGATTTGGAGCTGGACTAACCCCGAGAGCCACCCGTGACACCCTGCTGCAGCAAGGCTCTTCCTCCTAAAGACTTCAGTGCTGGGATCAAGTATGAGACTTAACCAGGGGCACATGCGCTGTGGGGCACATTTCTCATTCAAATCCCCACAGGGGACACTGGATTAAGGGAGACTCAGCTAGGAAGCAAGAACCCAGGGTATGATAAGAGCCGACAGAACAGTCTATAAAATTAGGAACTTTCCACTGGGGACGCACTGCCAGGTCTGCTTGGAATCTCAGCACCCAGAGGCTGAACACGGGAGGATTCCAAACCCGAGTGCAGCCTAGATTCCTAGTGAGATCTTCACTCATAAAGAAATAATAATGAGCCGGGCGTGGTGGCACACGCCTTTATCCCAGCACTCGGGAGGCAGAGGTAGGAGGATCACCATGAGTTTGAGGCCACCCTGGGACTACATAGTTAATTCCCGGTCAGCCTTGGCCAGAGTGAGACCCTACCTCAAAAAAACATAAAAACAAAAAAACAACAACAAAAAAAAAAAGAAAGAAAGAAAGAAAGAATAATGGACCTCACATACATACTAACACCTTGTACTGCAGACTGGCCACAGAAACAGTCCAGAAGCAGCAGGACAGACCCTCCCAGGGTTTGCCTTCCCATCACAAAGTCCCCTTTGCCCAAATAGTATCTTGTTCCCCCAGGGGACTTTCAGTCACCATAAGAATACGAGTGACTGTGAAGACTCCAAGAAGAGAGAGTTTCAAATGTCAGGCGGAAGCTCAAGCCAAGGGCAAAGCTGCGTGACAAGATGCATGCTTCCTGAGGATGGACATCTGCACTTGCTTGGTGAGTGTCAATTTAAATTGGGGATGAGGGCCATTCTCTCTCTGTGCTTCCTGGATATCACCTTAGTGTAAGATGCTAATTTCCACTGCTCAGTTTAGCTGTGATGGGGTCATGGTTACCTTAACATTGCTGAGACAAAACACCAACCACAAGCAGCTGATAAGACAGGGGTTGTTCTGCCTTACAGTTCTGAAGGGAAGTTTCAGCATGGCGGGAATAAGATGGCAGCGCCCGGGTTGTTCAACATGTCTAGCCACAGCAGCTGTTAGAATATAACCACAATGAGCTGACATCTGACACTGGGAAGCCAGGGCTGGCACACTCCTGTGCTCACACCCAGTAACCCAACCTCTCCAGCAGGGCTGCACCTCCCAAACTGTCACCAGGGGGGACCGAGCATTCACAACAAGAGCCTATGGGTTCCATGATTCAAACAACCACTGGCGTCTCTAAAACCGTGAAGAGGAATAAACCATTCCTCTCGGGTGTTTTTAACGTCAGGTGTTTTGTCACAGCAGAGGAAGCTCACTAATCTCCCAGCTGCCATGCCTCTTCTCTTCCCAAACACTTCTTGCCCACTCTGTTTATCCTGAGCCCATCCCAAGTCTCCTTCACTAACGGAATAAGCTCCTGAGAGCTGGACCTTGCCTCCTCTCTGGTCCTGTATCCCCAGTGCTCAGAACATGGTAGGGAACACGAAATCATGCTGGGGCAATTCTTCACGTGTGCGTGCTCCCACCACACTGAATGTAGAGTAACTCCTCATCCTTGGCTTTGAAATCCCGCTCAGACTCATCAGCAATACAAGTTCAGTGCAGTGTGCTCAGCTTTTCCAAGCAGGCCCCAAGGCTGGGCACAGTACAGCCTCCATTGACCCAGCACAAGGTCTGAGACTATGCAGAGGAAAGAAATGGAATGAATAACAATGGCCTGAAAGCCAGCGTGTGGGGCTAACCAGAGCCCGTGACATCCTCACTGCCTTGTCCCTGGCCTTCTGCTTGCCACAGGGAACCTGCCAGGCACCCAAGCCATGCCTGTGTCCTCTGTAGAGGCTTCCTTCCTAGACTCACAGGGCCCAAAGACCACAGCCAAATGGGGCCCAGTCTGATTCAAGCCACCTTTTGCTTGAACCACACCCACCCACCCACTTCCAACAGAGAATGAGGACCCCAGAGGGCCCCCACCCAAATATTATATGCTTTGCTCTGGGTCCATTATTCTTCCAACCCAGGGCAAAGAGTGTGGCACAAGAGGATGGAGCACATTTTGTCCAGAAACTTCTATGAGGAAATATTAAGACACAGAAATAGTGCTGGGGGCCAAGAGACTTCTTAGCAAGGGGAAGGTCGTTAGTGGGTTGAAGCCCAGGTTCCCAGGATTCCCTGAGGCTAAAATGAATGATCTGGGGCTAAGTTACGAACAATGAGAACACAAAGACTATCCTGTAGTGTGAGCCAGGAGGCACTGGGGCAGCCAGGCCTCTGGAGCAACAATTAAGGCTTACTGAGCTGCACAGGAAGTAAAACTCCACCTGGCTGCCCCAGCCTGTGGGAAGGGCTTATGTGATCTGCAGGCTAGGAGGGCAATGCCCTGACTCAAGTGGAACATCGGGCGGGAAACACAAGCGTCTTTCCCATCTTCCTAGGTCTGCAGCGGAGTGTCAGGCCCCTTCCCAAGCAGTCTGCTGTCATCCACGAAGACTGAAGACTCAATCACTGCACAGCAGCCTGGGGAAGAAGGTGGAGGAAGAGAACAAGGGCAGAGAGGCAGCTCTTCAAATTCCGCACATTCACAGAGGTTGTGGAAGAGCTGCATCTGGACCTTATCACAGCAGGGGAGAGCCGGGTCAACGGAAGGGCAGTGGTCCTCCTTCAGAAGGCCAGCCTGCAGA
The DNA here is from genome assembly GCA_036365145.1 of Orientallactaga sibirica. Classification (NCBI taxonomy): domain Eukaryota; kingdom Metazoa; phylum Chordata; class Mammalia; order Rodentia; family Dipodidae; genus Orientallactaga; species Orientallactaga sibirica. The sequence continues at coordinate 45,027,910 of JAEOAD010000013.1, forward strand.
TGAAGAGATATCAAAATGGACAGGTCACCTGCCCGAGAGAGTAGCCGACGAGCCCTGATGGCCAGAAACATCATACAGTAGGGAGAAAGTACCGGACTGGAGGAGGCGAGCACGCGGCCAGACGGGGCTGGCCACAAGTGAGCTCTGCCAGGACACCATGGCTGACCTCAAGGGACATGTTCTAACTGGCATAAGGATTGTCCCTAAATGCAAGCAGCAGTTGGCAGGTCCCACATCAAGTAGGAAGAGGCAGCAGGGGGCGGAGCAGCAGCCCCTGGAAAAAGCACACAAGGAAGAGCAGAGAAAGGCCCAGAGCGACCTGTCCCCCACCCAGGTGCTGGGGCTGAAAGTGAACCAAGGCTTGTGAGGAGGAAGAAGAGCCAGGGCTTGCCATCTCCACCCAACGCCACCAGGCTGAGATGCACCTCAGCATCTCCAAAAAGAAGCCAGAGCCTCCAGAACAGCAAACTACCGGCGACACCGTGAGGAGGAGCCAGCAGGGAACCGGGAAAGGCCGGTGCCTGTAGGACATGTGGGAACCCACGGTCCGCGGAACCCGTGTCATCATGGCCCATAGGGACCAGTCTGCTTGCAAGAGGACCTGAAAAGAGCAGGCCACACCCTGCGGCAGGCTGTGGAGTGTGTCAACCAACAGCCACACCGCGAAGTGAAATGGGGACCATGGAGTTGGAGAGACCTCAGTGAGGCAGGTGGGCCTTCAAGCCCTGATCCACAAGTGACCAGTGAACCAGGAGAGGGCAGTCCAGCCTGGGCTCCTGGGCCCACACCAGGGGGGATCACCCAATCAAACCTGTGTGACTGGTGCACCCCAGGGATACAGCCACTCATATTCAATCTGGTCCTTTCCACTTGGCCCACTGGAATTCCAATGCTACCAGCAGTAGTTTATTGTACACTGCCTGACACCAGCTAGTCCTTCACAGCGCAGCATGGTGGCCGCAGGCATTCAGACCTGTATGGTTCAGCCCATAATGGAGGTCAAGTCCCCAGGAGGTGGGATCAGGCAGTCAGGTTTTTTCCTGGCACCCGTCGACTTCCTAAACCACAGCGCAGAAGGAGCCAGCAGTCCCCTTACTTTCACGACTAACACTACTGTCAGAGACCTTGACATCCTGGCATGCCAACCTGGGTCTCATATGTCACCAGAACTGGACACGTTGGCAGCGTGCGTTCTACATCACATCCCCGCCCTGGAGAACCTCTGAGAAGGTGGAGAAGGTAATCGGGCCTCTGCTCCTGGTGCGAAGGAAACCCAGCCAGTAGAGGAGAGACAGCCTGGCCTGTGTGTCCCCTTCCACACAGATGGCCAAGACGTCAGCCCCGCTGGAGCAGGCCGGCTGCCCTATGTCTCTGGCCACGAGAGTCTGTCGTGGAGCCGGAGCAAGACAGTCTGGCCTAAGACCAGGTGGCCCATGCAGGCCCCGGAGCACTCAGCATGAGTACACTTTCAGAGCTGAGTGATGCAGCCCACACAGCTCACTGACCCCAGTGTGATGGAAACAAGCTTTCCTCGAGACGTGCCACTCTGGCCCCTGAACGTAAGGTGCACAGGGGTAAGCGGTCCAAGCTGTGCAGCTCTGACCCATCCCAGAATGTGAGAAGACACCGGCACAGAAGCCAGGCCGCCGCACTTGTGTGCTGCCCTTGTGTAAACCACCCTGGAAACCTGTGCAGGTGGCACAGACATTCTTCCCTGCACACCAGGGTCAATGGGAGGCAGCCGCAAGGCTGGTCCTGGTAGTCAAGTCTGTGTATCATGGTGCGAACTTGTCATTGATACCTCGGCATGGCGAGAGCATGCATTGACCCTGTACAATGGAGTGCACCTCAGCCACATAGACTATCCCGGCAGGAGCTAGCATCAAAGGCAGGACCCCTGAACCCCATCACATCCTCAGTGGGGAAAGAGAGGGGCCCACTGGCTTTTCACCCCCAGCATATAGAGGTCCTTGAGGTGCCAGCACAAGGGGAGCAGCTGCCTGGCCTCCACATCTTGGGGCTACAACAACTGTAAGGTCCCAGTTTAACAGAAGCAGGCAGTCTGGCCTGAGCAGTGCAGCCCACTCTTGCCATGGTGGTTAAAAGCTTTCTGGCCTGTGCAATCAGGGCCTCACAGTCTCCAGACCCCAGGGATGCACTCCGTGTGCACCCCTCCACAAGTGAAGTTCATGCAGGTGTGGCTCAGGGACTCCGTCCTTGTACGACACAAAATCAAATCCTGAAGTGTTGTGAAGAACAACGTCAGATGTGGAAATGAAGCAGAGTAAGTTAACACTGGCTTCTTTCCTTTATGAATGTCATTGTGTGTGATTGTATTTGATACGTAGCTCACAAGCCCTCTTTCAGAAATCAAACGTAAGTCATAGTTTTCTTATGGACACGTTACTTGACGTTGTAGGTGCATACCCAAAATATGAATTAATAGAGGGAAAAACAAAACCTTTAGAGGTTGAGAGGTAAGTTAGTAGGCAAAGTGAATGCCTCCCATGTATGAGGACTGACGTGTGAGAAGCTACATATGAATGTCAAGTGGGGTCGCTCATCCCCGAATCCCACCACTGTGGAGGTGGAGAAAGTGGTTCATGGGGTCTCAGTGGCCAGCTGGCCATCTACCCTATTGCAGGAGCTCCAGGCCCATGAGAGACCCTTTCTCTCTAAAGGTAGTTAGATAGCGTTCCTGTGCATGAGAACAATCTTTGCTCGGGCCTCCTCCTGGGCACTGTCTCGTGGGCACGCACACACACCTGCTTCTAAACTCAGAGCCACATATTCTCAGTGAAATGATAAAGAAAAACAGAATGTTTTCAAATTAGTACAACTTTCATAAATGAGACAATTCAGTTGTTAAGTTTCTTTATGAAATATTTTAAAATATTTCTTTTACAAAGAGCATGGGCTCACCAAGGCCTCTTGCCTCTATATCCAGATGCTTGTGCCTCTTGTGTATCAGGCTTTATGTGGATAAGTGGGGAATGGAAGTCAGGCCCTTGGGCTTTGCAAGCAAATGCCTTTAACTGCTGAGCCATCTCTCCAACCAATAATCAGTTTTGTTAAATTACATTTTTACAGTTTTCTCAGTTATACTTCTCTCATTAAGAAAATTATACTTGTTCATTTGCCAACAGAGAGAGGTAGAGAGAAAAGAGAGAGAGAAAGAGAAACAGAATGAGCATGCCAGGTCCTGCAGCCTCTGCAAACAAACTCCAGATGCATCCGCCACTTTGTGCATCTGCTTCTTCATAGAGACTTGAGAATTGAAACCTGGTCACTAGGCCTTGCAAGCAAGCACCTTAACACCAATCTCTTCAGCTCCCTTTTTTTCACTCTATATATGTATATTCATGTCTGCATCTATATACAAATTCATCTGAAACTATATAATAAACATTGTCTCCCTAGAGATAAAAATCCCAAAGCACACATCATGTAATTTTATTTATAGAACACCCTTTAGTTTCCAAAACTCCAGACAGGTCTATGAGGGTTCATCTTCAGAAATCACAATAGTGGCAAGGGAGGGTGGGGATATTGCTATAAACAGGTATCATAAGACAACTGTTTAGTGGTAAGGTTTCTGAACTCTCTGAATTTATGCTGGAGGCATTCGGAGTATCCCCAGCACCTATTCCCATGTTCCAGGAGCTGGTTGTCAGACTAGCATGGAGAGCAGCACTCATGTTTAGAGTGCCACTTCCTTGTGATGTCTCGTGGGCACTGGCAGATGTAATGGAGGTGGGACATCTTGCACTGGGCAGTGTGCTATCTTTTCTTGTGGTATTGATGGATATTATGGCTCTAGAAAGGATCATACTAAGTGAGGTAACCGAGGCCCCAAAAGACAAACGTTGCATGGTCTCTCTCATATGTGGATCCTAGTTACAAATTTTCAGATTTGTGTGTAAGCCGGGTGTGGTGGCACACGCCTTTAATACCAGCACTTGGGAGGCAGAGGTAGGAGGATTGCTGTGAGTTTGAGGCCAACCTGAGACTACAGAGTAAATTCCAGGTCAGCCTGAGCTAGAGTGAGACCCTATCTTGGAAAAGCAATAAAAAAAAAATAAAAAAATAAAAAAGATTTGCGTGTGAGTCGGATGTAAGCTAGAAAAGGGCTATAAAGGAGGGAAGAGAGGGATGGACATAAGGGGATGGTATTAGTGTGTGTGGAATGGCCCAAGTGAGGTTACAGGAAGAGCTTGAGTAAAAGAAGGGTGGGGGGAAGGTTAATCAAAAATTCAGGTGAGTGGGAATAAGCCATAGGATAATATACTTTTCTGTATATTGGCACCCCCAGAAGCCATACACTGTTACTAGAAACTTTTCAGTGCCAGGGATGGGATACCTTCCAGTGATTTGTTGGCCAGGGAGGTCCCTGATGCTTCCAAAACATTACAGGCTATTGTGAAAGCTCTTGGTTTCCCACCAGGAAGAGATAATAAGACTCCATTGCTAAATACTCTACAGGCCTTGACGGCAAGGTCACCAAGAAAACCAAACTGAGCCTGAGCTGAAAACCTCCTCCCTGTAGAGCAGCTGACAGTAATCTGGAAAAAGCTACACTGCATGCAGCCCTATGGGAAACAGAAACCATCAGTAGGGAAAGTGTGGACACTATAAGCCTCAAGTTTGGCCAGCTAGGCCAAATGACAGAATGGGTGTAAAAGTGGCAAGTCTGTTTTTGAGGAAAACAATTGCTTTCTAATTGGACTGGAGGCCCGCTCTATGGAAGAGAATACATGCCAGGTACTGAAAATCTAATCAAAAGCCTATGGTGGGGGAGGTCATGAGCCTTAGTAGTATAACATCTGATCTTGTCTGGCTAAATGCATATATTATGCCCACCAAACATCCCTGTAAGCACTTTACTTAATGTTCATATTCATATATTAATGTTACTCTCACTTTTGGTTAGAGAAGCTTCTCTTTTCAGATGGCAGTGACCACTGGGATGACCCAAAAGGCATCATAGTGCTGAGAAGAAGCGACAGAGGAGTGCTCAGCACTGAAACAACTCTATCACACCTTCCAAGGCTCAGGGTCCATTGCAGTCAAGAGGGGATGGAAAGAATGTAAGAGCCAAAGGAAGGGTAGGGCTGCTTACAGTGCAATCGTCCAGACAGAAATTGGCCTCAATATCTGTGACCTCGCAGTGCCTGGCCCTAATTTCACAAGACCCTCATAACAGGAGGAAAAGATGATGACATTGAAATAAAAGAGAGACTAATGGAGAGAGGGAGGGGATATGATGGAGTGTGGATTTGTGAAGAGGAAAGTGAGGGAGGGGAAAGAATTATCATGGTTTATTGTCTGTAAGTATGGAAGCTATCAATAAAAAAATATCTCAGGAAAGGGCTTGGCACACAGAAAATTCTCAATAAATATTAACTCTCATTGACAGTAAAAATGAGAAAAATAAGCTGGGCATGGTAGCACATGCCTTTAATCCCAGCACTCCAGAGGCAGAGGTAGGAGGATTGCTCTAAGTTAGAGGCCACCCTGAGACTACATGGTGAATTCCAGGTCAGCTGGGGCTACAGTGAGACCCTACCTCAAAAAAAAAAAAAAAAAAAGAGAGAGAGAGAGAAATTTAAAAGAGCAAGAGAGGGCTGGAGAAATGGCTTAGCAGTTAAGGCGTTTGCCTGCAAAGCCAAAGGATCCCGGTTCGACTCTCCAGGACCCACGTAAGCCAGATGCACACAGGGCAAATATGCATCTGGAGTTTGTTTGCAGTGGCTAGAGGCTCTGGCATGCCAATTCTCTCTGTGTCTGCCTCTCTTCTATCTCTCTCTCTCTCTCTCTCTCTCTGCTGGCAAATAAATAAATAATTTTTTAAAAAAAGAGCAAGAGAGGGCTGGAGTTATGGCTTAGTGGTTAAAGCGTTGGCCTGCAAAGCCAAAGGATCCTGGTGCAATTCTTCAGGCCCCACATAAGCTAGATGCACAAGGGGCACATGCATCTGGAGTTCATTTGCAGTGGCTGGAGACCCTGGCATGCCTATTCTCTCTTGTCTGCCTCTCTTCTATCTCTCTCTGCTTGCAAATAACTAAGTAAAAAATTTTTTAAAAAATTAAAAATAAAATAAAAAAATAAAAGAGCAAGAGAACTCTTCACATTAATAAAACTTTTTGTATCTTCATTGTAATTGTGGTCGTTATATGAGTCTATGGAAAAAAACCTCACAGAACTAGACACGCTTTTTATACATTTTTCCTCATTGTGATATGTGTATGTCAGTAAGCTTCCTAACCCTGTAATAAAAAGTTGAGTTCAGCAGATATTCCTCTTTATGAGATGAAAACATTTGGGGGCTGGGAAGATAGCTGTCAGTAAAGTGCTTCCATGCAAGCATGAGACCTGAGTTCAGCCCACAGGACCCACACTGCACAAAGAAACCCTGGAGTTCTTGCCAGTCTCAGAGCTCCCTCCCCTTCCAAACTGGGATATTCTTCAAAGGGACCACAGCCCACAGGGACCCTGTTTCCTTGAGCTCACACCTCCTCCAGCCCCTCCCACAGGCCAGCCCTCCATTCTCCAAGAGACATCAAAGTTCTTCCTTAGCAAGCTGCTCTCTCCTTTCCATCCTTCTGTCCCCCACTTCAGCACAGGCGTCTATATTCCCTTTACCTTCCTGTTTCTCCCCCCAGCTTGCACATGTCTGTACCCCTCCTCTTGCCTATGCACCTTCTGTTTCTCCCACTTCTCCCTTTCTCATTCTCTCTCTTGCACATTTTCTTTTCTGTCCACAGCCACTACAGTCAAGACACGGGTCCCTGTTCTACCACGTGCCATGAGGCCCT